>BSBK01007279.1:12500-291929 GCA_027943335.1 Chamaecyparis obtusa
GGAAAAATATTTTAAAAAATAAATAAATATTTATTTTTAATTAGTTGAATAATTTTTTAATAAGAGTCAAATTGATTGCAATAGTACTAATCTAATAGCAAATACTTAGTGCAACAAATCTACCTTTGCTTGATCTGTTGCAAACCAATTCTCTTCTTTTTCTTTCCTTTTGCTACTTTCTCCTTTACTCCTCTTATTCACAATTCACATTATGCAATGTGAAAATTGTTTATTTGTTCGAGCACCAATTTTATTCAATCTCCAAGTAAAATCCCTTATTCTAAACACTTTCTTCCCTTTATTTTTCCTATCCCTATATCTCATTTGCTCTTGCACAATGCATTTACTTTTCTTTTGAAAATTATTCTCTTCTTTCTTTGTGTTCTACTCCTTTCTATTAGCGTCTTTACTTGCCTCATTCAATCCTCTCTCCTCCTTTCTCTATTCTCTAGTCCTTTCTATTAGTACCTTTACTTGCTTCATTCGCTCATCTCTTCTCCTTTCTCTATGCTCTAATCCTTTCTATTAGTGCCTTTACTAGCTTCATTCCCTCCTCTCTCCTCCTTTCTCTATGCTCTACTCCTTTCTATTAGTTCCTTTACTTGGTTCATTTTCTCCTCTCTCCTCCTTTCTCTACGCTCCACTCTTTTCTATTAGTGCCTTTACTTGGTTCATTTTCTCCTCTCTCTTCCTTTCTCTATGCTCTACTCCTTTCTACTAGCATCTTTACCTGGTTCATTTGCTCCTCTCTCCTCCTTTCCATGCTCTCTACTCATTTCTATTAGGTCCTTGGTTCATTTGCTCCTCTCTCCTCCTTTCTATACCCTCTACTCCTTTCTATTAGTGCATTTACTTGCTTAATTCGCTATTTTTTTCATACTTTAGTTAATTGCAATGTGAAAACATTTTCAAGCTATAATTTAACCACTCATTTTGTTGAATATAGTCTTTATTCCTCTTCTTACCTATTCCATGCTCCCTATTCGCACTCCAACATAGACTTATCACTAAGGTTTTATTGTTTTAGTTAGTAAAACCGACTCCAATATTTATTTTTCTCCCTTAGCAATCAAAATATTTGTATCTCATTTTCCTTCTTGTGTATAATGACTTTCCTCTTTTTTATAGTTTTGCTTCCTTCTAGCACACTTTTCCCTCCTCCTCATTCCTTAATTTGTCTTTAAACTTAACTATTGTTTCTTCTCCTCACACATTGATTTTCTTTGTCAAGATTGTCCCTTCATTTTCAAGTGACCTCCCCTCTTTGATTGCTATGCATCTATTCTCTTTTAAAACTTGGTTATTTTTGCTTCTTTCTTTCTTTTTATCTTTTTTCTTCAGGTGTTCCTCTTCACATTCCCAACCTCCATTTTTAAATCTCCCAATGTGGTGTAGGTTATCTAGTCTATTCATTTGGTGCATATTCTTTGCCTTTTCTCCTTCAGACTGCAATTTAGAATATTTAATTTTGTGTTTCTTATGCCCAATCATTATTCTCCTATGTTATCTTTTGAGTTTTGTTTTCTCATCTTCAAATTTGGTGTTTCACCTCCAACTAGTGGATTCTTCTCCATCATAATTTATATAGGGAGAAGCTTAATGAAAAGTTCTAAAAGAGGAAAAAAAATCTAAAAAAAAATAATACAATAAAGAATTAAAATTTTAAAATTTTAAAATGCAAAACCCAAGGTGAGGATGGTAAAAATGCATGTCCATAACAACAAATACCCATAAATTACAAATAAAAAAGGCATGCTAAGAAAGAGGGAAACAAAATGATGAAAATAGAAATAAGAGAGCATTAAGGGTCCATTTGGTTGTTGGAATTAAATAACACTAGACTTGTCAAATTCCAGTATTTGACAATTCTAGAAGTTTTAAATCCGGAAAATGGTTTTTGGAATATGGCTTGAACCGTTTCGTTCACCTGGAATTCACCTCGAATTCATAATGAGAAGATGGAAAATGTTGTTTGCATATGGATTTCAAAATATTATAAATTTTGCTTTACCCCCAATTCCCATTTAAGTGGAATTGGAACTAATTTTCCAATTCCACCTATTTAGATGGAAGATTCAAATGTTAGTTTTGGGGGCAAATGGGAATTAGCAAATCCTTATTCCAATTGCATGTTTTGAACACAAACATCGAAAATGTCAATTCTAAGATTTGACAATCCCAATTCTAGTCTAATTCCAGCAAACAAACGGGCCCTAATAGTCACAATGACAATGGAAATGATGGTAGACCACCCCCCAAAAAAGGAAAAGAACAACAATGTGTGATCCAACATAATGCAATATCAAGGTGTGAACCAAACCATATAAAATGAGAGAGTAAATAAAAAAAGAGGTAAAGGAACTATCCACACAACATATGACCACTAAGAACAATCATAGAAAAAGAATATTATGTAGCCACAAATGTGGCAAAGTAGTGGTATTAGGTGGGTATGTATAGAGAGATCTATAAAGAAGAGAGGCATGCTAGAAAGGATGAGATTAAGAATAAGAAATTGTTGGTCATGAAGAGGAAATAGACAAACAAGATAGACTCTACAATGTGTTCAATGATATCCCATTTATTTACTGCTAATGGAAATCTTTGGAGAGAGTATCAACCTCTTTATCAAACTCCTCAACACATGTGAAAAGGAAATATTGATGAACAATAGTCTCTATCTTTCAATCATGTCTTTTATAAGAGAAAAACACACATGGTCAACTCTATAGACTCCATTTAACTATTTGATGGTAAATCTAAAATCACCAAAAATTTAGAGTTGATCCAATCCACTACCCTTTAGGAAAATCAACAAAAGTTTCAAAGTCATAATTTTCAATGAAGTTAATTATACCTCCCCTAATCTAGCACTAAATTTAGTAAAATTATTTGAGCTAAAACTTTGTATGCTACTAGCCCCATATTGAGTTGGATTGCCTTAGCAAACACCATTAAAGAAACCACAAAGACATGATCTAAAATCAATATCCAAAGCAATCAAGGGTCTTTGAATTATCATCTTATAATTTGTTTGTAGAGATCAAATATGTATTAAATCTAACACAATCATTGAAAAAAAGTAATTAAGATCTCTAAATTTTCAAACATGCACTCACAAAAGAGTTTCAATTGTAGATATTAATAAGTATTATAGAAAAATAAAATTAAAACTCAAAACTACACACTTATAACAAGATGCAAAGAATAGAACAAAAGTACACATCCATATGGAAATCAAAAATTGTTTACCAATAAAGATTTTTAGGCGATTTTCACTTATGTGATCCTCATAATCCACCTCCACAATGTTGTAAAAATGCAAACAAATCAAAAAAAATGCATTGTGTTACGTCGATTTGTGTTTTTGCAATCGTACCATTTTATATAAAAAAATAACCAAAACTCTTATAACATCTATATAAAATAACATAAAACCCGAAAATAAATACAAATTATATTCTTTTATCTTGCATGCAATAAATATATTGCAAATCAAATTAGTTGTACCAAAATCACATGCATCCATTAAAATAAAATAAAAAATTGGGAAGACAAGTTTAAATGTCATTTCAAGTGGATTGATATGTTTTAAAAGCAAGATTTTGTCCCTAAAATACACTTAGTCTCCATCAATGAGTACCCCAACGAATTCTTCTTTTAAGCTCATGAATGCCTATAATGATTTCCCTCTCTACCTTTCTCCCAGTCAAACTTATCCGAAATCATTACTCATTCTTCACGAGGGCTTTGAATATCCCATCTCAATCTTTGACCACAATTTAAACAATCATGAGTTTCTATTTTGGGATTATTGTTAGTGAATAGTGATGGCCCTCTCTTTAAGGGTTTTCTTTCTTTGTTATTATTATTCATAAATATTGGATTTTGTAAATGTCTTAATAATCAAATATTAAAAGTAATGTGTTTTAGGTTTTTGCATTTGATAATTGTACAACAAATACTTATGAATTTATTTTTAAGATTGTTAATAATTTAAGTTAAATAGTTTTTAATATTTTAGTTTATATTATAATTAATTTTTAGATCTTTATTTATTTTAACTATTTATTTAGATTACTTGTAAAATAAGTAATATTGTGTTTTTCTCTATCTATCTACGTATATATCTATATATTTGGATACATATATATGCAATTTGTCTTTATATTTATATATGAGATTCTTTAAAAATATGTATTTTTTATGTATATTGATTATAGAAATTTACCATTTGTGTATGGTATTGAATATTATTGTTTACCTAAAGTGTATAATAATTTAAAGTTGGTTGTTTTTATAGATGCATCATTATTCATTAAAAAATAGAATAAATTGAAAAATGAGAATGTATTTTTAATTAAACAAAAAGTAAACATTTGAGTTGATATTTTATGGTTTTATTTTTAGTGAATAATAGTGATGCTCCTCACTCTAGTGGCATAGCTCGTCATTTGCTAACTTTGTTTTGTATTTTGACTATCTCAGTGCAAACCGCTATTGTCTATGCAACACCCAAAACAATTCATTTATGATAATTATTAATGAATTAAAAATATATATATATATACATTGTATTTCAATTTTTAAATAATTATTTTATGTTTGTAATTAATTAATAATTACAATAAATGGGTCATTTTGGATGTTGTGTGCAAACCTTAGGTGTGGCTTCCCCATCTTTTTTGTGTAATATTATCTTCTTTTTCACGTGATATACACTTATTCATATTTTTTAAAAATTATTTTTATTTAAGTCTTCAAAATACATGTAGAAATGTTGAGCTATGAAACTATTATATATAAAAAATAGTTGACACTTTTCTCATTCTAGTTATTTTAGGTAATTGTTTAGTGCAAGCTTGTAGCATTTTGTTATGATGTCAAAAAGAGAACCATTGATGATTGAGAAGCTTTTAAGATCTTAAAATTACACACAACAATGTTAATTATTGGAAGTAGGATGTATAAAAAAATTGTTTTGACATTTTGGCAATATAGTTATTTTAGACTTTTGTGAAGTTTGAGTTTGTAGATTCTCCAACTACTCAAGAAAAGTAACAATAGACTCTATTTTGGCTTCCAATTTGAATACAAAAATGATAATGTAATATAAATATAACCTATTCAAGAAAATTAATAATAGACTCTTTCCTATTACCTTAAATATGAATAACAATATAATCCATAATACATTTTAATTTTGTCAAAAATTTATTTTTAAAAAATGGATAGTAATATTGCTAAACTTAGTTTTTCTCTTCCCCTTGTAAATAGGGTTAGAAAGGATAACCTTCCTACTAGTTCTAGGGAAAGAGTGGTTTAAATAGCTCGAAAGTCAGAGTGGGTAAAAATTAACTTTGATGGTGCCTCAAGAGGTAACCTGGGTCCAAGAGTGTAAAGACTGAACTTTCTACACAAATGCCACATCAGCTAAAACCTGAAATACAAGGGAGTCGGTCAACAAGTCAAAGGTCAAATGCACAAGTTGACTAGATACAAAGAGATTGTCGATAATATAGGAATAAAATAAGTACAATTTTGACCATAACTATCGAAAAGATAAAGCATCCTATGTCTAATGGTAAGCAGAATGTCGACCATCTGTCGAACGTAGTAATCGAGTCACAATAAGAGATTTTCCATCAAGTACAAGAAAGTACAAAGTATCAAGTCAGGGTAACAACCCAAGAGATTTTTGACCAACTATCAAATCACATCAATAAAAGATAAAGATTAGATCAAATATGTAATTCCATATTAATAACAAAAGTAAACAACAAAATTACCAAATACCACCATGTCAAAAAATAAAGAAGCGTATAGCACTGTAAAGGAAACTCCTTCTTGAAAGAAGCTTCAGAAACCTGTTCACAAAAGTCAGCTAGGGCGATAATATTGTGGGAGTGCGTTTCCACCCTACCACGAAGCAATAACACTTCCCCGGAATCCTTCCTGACATGAAGGATACCCAGCCTAGCTAAAAGTAATCTAACAAAGTAAAACTAAGGAGCAATAGAATATGTGCTACTTGATACATCCACAATCAATTTCTAATATAACATGTCATGGACTTCCAAAGCAAACCTTGTAAATCTACTTCCATTTCATACATATGGAAAAAATTGTGCAAAGATTCTCATTTAAGGCATAGTACATCATGTTTCATGGGTGCATTCAACATACATAAAGGAACATAACAACATATTTCTCCTATCTATCAAAAACATGTCAAGCTCATACATTTCCGCCAATATCTCTTTTAGTTCAAAAGATATTTATAAATTGAATTCTTCATAGTACATGGAGGAAACCCAAGATATACACATATAACAAATTCATTTATTCAAGAAGCATAAACTATAACAGTGATTAATAGGTACTTCAGAAATAGGTCTAACAAATTTACATGTTTAAGCTTTCCTTCACATATCTACTCATTAAAATTTGACATTCACCTCTTTTATTTTCTATAGTAATGTAATGAGAAATAATAATATCCTAATTCCTTATCATCAAAATATTGATAAACCAAATGCATCAGTCAAGTATATAAAATCAGAAGCATCAACCCTTTCTTAAACAACATGTTCAAATCTCAATTCTTTCTCACTCGCATATATAGATATACCTTGAGAGATTATTTTAAAAGAAGGAACTTGCAATAATGTCATAGGTAGCAATAAGATTTTATGATACTTTAATCATATCAAGTTTTGCCAACAAATACATAGGTATTTAATTCAATATAATTTTATCGTAGACTTTCTAAGATATTCATAATTAACTTGATTCCATTCAACAAAGCGGTTAGCTCCCACTTATAAATCCATGTTTAAAGTTTTAATCACTAATACATTTGGGCGCATTTTGCGACGGCTATGTGTCGCACTAGCGACGGCTATGTGTTGCAATAGCACCACCCATAGACGTTGCAGTTTTTTAGTCGCAAATTGTGACGTCAATGGGTAGCCGACGCAATTGCGACGCCTTCCCGTCGCAATGTCGCTAAGATTTGTTAGCGGCATGGGCGTCGCCCCCCCGTCGCATGGCTTCGGAGGGCCGTCGCAATTGCGACGGGTGCCTGCATCATATTACGACGGGAGCCCATCGCAATTGCGACGCTCGTGGGTGGATTAAAAAAAAAAATTATTTAATACATTGCTAATGAACCACATTAATGCTTTTTTCTTTCAACAAATGAGGACAGTCACTGTAAAGACAACATGATAATGTACACTCACTGTAAGGATAGTCACAAATGAGGACATCTCACAGTGACTGTCCCTTGTGTAATTGCCACTTGAATGTATTGCTATTCAGCCACATTAATGCTTTTATTCTTCAACAAATGAGGATAGTCACTCTAAAGACAACATGATAATGTACACTCACAGTGAGTGTACATTATCATGTTGTCTTTACAGTGACTATCCTCATTTGTTGAAGAAGAAAAGCATTAATGTGGCTGAATAGCAATACATTCAAGTGGCAATTACACTAGGGACAGTCACTATGAGATGTCCTCATTTGTGACTGTCCTTACAGTGAGTGTACATTATCATGTTGTCTTTACAGTGAGTGTACATTATCATGTTGTCTTTACAGTGTCAATATATGCATTATTACTTAAATTGAAGAGTACTCTAAATAATATGTCATTGTGGAGTTATGATTGCTTCCAATTTGATATACGCTTGTTCTACTTATGTATCCAGCATCATGTAAGAAAAGTTGATGCTTTTAAAATAGATTCATTTAGCCATGAAATGCCTATGCATGTTACATACAAGATTCCAAGGCCCAAAACTGATTACTCATTATAATTCATGTACAGAATGATAATCAACCACAACGAGGCATGCGTAGGCGCTGCTTAGATTTTGAGGCATCAGAAGCTCGTAGAAGAAACTTGACCAATGGCTCATGGAATGCAACAAACTTATTGCCTAAAACAAGAGCATTGGTAACCACAGATGATGGTTCTGAAAAGAACACTTCACCATCAATGTCACGTGAGGGAACTGCAATTTCTGATGGCAAGCAACTTGTAGTATATAAGAGAGATGTAGGTACAGATGCTGGGAGAAGTTCCCAATCTTTATCTGTTGGACAGTTTTCATCTTGCTCTTATAAAACATCTGAGGGTAACTCAGACAAGTCTAACAGCTCACTTAGAAATAATGGGCATTCTTCTATGTCAGTGGGTATGCCAACTGGGATTGGTTTGCATTTAAATAGCCTTGCCTCTTCAATGTCATTAAATTGTGGAATTGGGCTGCTAACAACTTCAAAGGGAGCTGCTGGCATGCAGGGAATGCTGACTTCGTCTGGAGTGAAGGAGGCTCCCAGTGACAGTCGAACAAGTTCTTTACTTCCTGTAAGCTCAGGTGGAAATATTTCAGTATCAACAAATACAAGCATGGCTCCTGGAATGCTTGTGTCAGTTGTGGAAAAGACTAGAATTGATCAACAGGAGGTGCAGTCTTCTGGAAACACACAGATTGGAGTCAAAAAGTCCACTACATGTTTCCGATCCCTAACAGTTGGCATAAAGCCATTGCAATGTAGGCAACCTTTTAAAATTGAATATATGAACTCAAGTCCACTTGACAAGAAGAGGCCAGCGCTACAAGATATTTCTCGACAACCTGGATTTGGTATAGGGGAAGAGTATAATCAGAGAAGTCCTAAGAAGAAAAGGTAATTGTAGGATTTTATCAAATTTACAGAGATTTGTCTTCATTTGTAATGCTTTGTTGTCTGGATAATTTTGAATTCACTTTTGCATCCTTTTCTTTAGCTTTGACTTTTTCTTTGAATGCCCAGAAGAAAGTCTGCCATGACTGGGGATAAAGAAGGCTGCAAATGTTGCAATTGTAAAAAGTCAAAATGCCTTAAATTGTGAGTCTTTGTGCACTAGAGTGGGTTTATTATTTCGTTCCTATGTCTTTTCTATTTGTCTCGGAACTTGAACATTGCTATGAAGGTCTGTGTGTTAGCACTTAAGAAAAGCAAATTGCAATCCAGAACATTCTACGTACCTCTTAGATGCAGCAGATCAGATAATTAAATAAATAGATGTTTTTGGATTTTTGCATTTCAATTCATGTATTGACATGACTAGATTTATAGTTTTAATTTAAATGAAATTCTTACTAGTACTCTTGTAGGTATTGTGAGTGTTTTGCAGCAGGAGTATACTGCGTTGAGTCCTGCACATGTCAAGAGTGCTTTAACAAACCTGAGTATACAGATATGGTTGTTGGCACACGCCAGCAGATAGAATCATGCAATCCGCTTGCTTTTGCACCTAAAATTGTTCATGGTGCTGACTCTCCACCAACTAATGGGGTGAGAAAATACTGAGAGGTTTTCCTTTGTTCTGGTGTTTTCTTTTTATAGTATCACTATTACTTAACTATCTATGGAGAGTTCTTATCTTTCTCGCTATCTTACTTCAACAGAGAGAGTGCACTGAGACTACAACATCGACAAGGCACAAAAGAGGCTGCAATTGTAAGAAATCAATGTGTCTGAAGAAATACTATGAATGCTATCAGGTAGATATCTTCAATTGATTGCTTAATTTAAGGTTAAAGGCTGGAGAGTAGTTTATGTGTATTCTGATTAGTGCTCGTATCTTTAATTTTAGGCAGGGGTTGGCTGCAGATGTGAAGGTTGTAAAAACACGTTTGGCAAGAAAGAAGGTATCCGATCAATTTTTTCAAATATCGAATGCATCATATTATCTCAATCTATACATGAACGATAATACAAATATTGAATGCATTATATTCTGTCATTCTATACATGTACGATGATTCAAATATCGAGTGCATTATATTATCTCAGTCTATACATGAACGATAAATTTCATTTGCAACTTGTATAGGAGGATCAGATGACACAGAAGACAAAGAATCTCAGGATGAGGTATGGGAGAAGGCTATATCAGAGGAAAAGCTAGGGCTTTGTTACTGTCCCTTGTGACAGTAACAAAATTTGATGAAAATAATTTTTTTTCACTCAACTTTGACATTCACAACTTCCTCTTTTATTATAATAAGAAAAAATACAGTGACTTTAGAGAAAATAATGAAACTAATACAATTGCAATACGGTGGTATTTAGAACAAACAGAGCTTCACAACCATCAAAGAAGAAAAAAGCACATGCATATATCGAGTACTCCTCAATCAGAGAGATAGAGAAGAATTCAAAACATACCCAGACTGAACATGGCCATACCAAGACCAGCATCAGACAATATTCTTATTGACTGCTCTAGGATAGCTGGCATTTCAACTTTCCATCTGCAAAATAGATTATAAAAACATGAAAATATATCAGAGATGTTTGATATTGATACAAAACAACACAGATTCATTTCTTCGTACACCTGTATATCATAAAAATCCTTGCACACTTCGAAAAATTGTATTGCCTTTTACTTACTCAAAAGTAATTTACATAAAGCAGTCATTTGATTAACATGGATACTAATATTCACAAGTACATGGTCATGTGCTCCATCGTAGCATCTTATAGATTTAGATCTGTTCTCTAAAATAATTCAATGTTTTGTTTACAATCCACAAAAGAAATATTTTCCCTCGTCTACTTAATCCTAAACAAAAGGCCATATAGCAATATAGATAGAACTATATAATAGAAACCATAAACAATGGTAACCTTAGCAGCAGCAAGAAATTGTTGCAAAAACTTTACCTTATCATACCCAAATTGTTGCTTTGCCTGGCGGAGGGAAATTTGATCAGTAAAATTGACACAGAGTATGCTGTCTCCATTGTCATGCTGGATAACAAAACACCAACTTTAATGGGCATGTACTGTCCCTTGTGTAATTGCCACTTGAATGCATTGCTATTGAACCACATTAATGCTTTTTTCCTTCAACAAATGAGGACAGTCACTGTAAAGACAACATGATAATGTACACTCACTGTAAGGATAGTCACAAATGAGGAAATCTTAGAGTGATTATCCCTTGTGTAATTGCCGCTTGAATACATTGCTATTGAACCACATTAATGCTTTTTTCCTTCAACAAATGAGGACAGTCACTGTAAAGACAACATGATAATGTACACTCACTGTAAGGATAGTCACAAATGAGGAAATCTCAGAGTGACTATCCCTTGTGTAATTGCCGCTTGAATACATTGCTAATGAACCACATTAATGCTTTTTTCCTTCAACAAATGAGGACAGTCACTATAAAGACAACATGATAATGTACACTCACTGTAAGGATAGTCACAAATGAGGACATCTCACAGTGACTGTCCCCTGTGTAATTGTCACTTGAATGTATTGCTATTCAGCCACATTAATGCTTTTCTTCTTCAACAAATGAGGATAGTCACTCTAAAGACAACATGATAATGTACACAGGCTGTAAGTGTACATTATCATGTTGTCTTTACAATGACTGTCCTCCTTCAAGTGGCAATTACACAAGGGACAGTCACTGTAAAGACAACATGATAATGTAGAGAAACGTTGCCATTTGTATTTCCAACAGTGCCAAGAGAGATTCCCTCCGCGAAATCACAGCTACAATTTCTGAGTACGTTGGGTTTATTTTTCTTTTGTCATTATTATGTAATCTGGTATTCAGCTGTTACAGAGCTAAAATACCCAGAAATGAGGACATATCTGTGTTGAATTTATTGTTAGCGGCTTTGGTTACTTAGAAGTTTAATTTTATTTGTTCATCTTTCAAGCACAAACATTTTGTGGACCGTAACATCTTCATTATTTCGGGTATGCAATGAAACATCCCTAACTTGCAACTACCTTCACGGTACTTGTGTACATTATCATGTTGTCTTTATAGTGACTGTCCTCATTCAAGTGGCAATTACACAAGGGACAGTCACTATGAGATGTCCTCATTTGTGACAAGGACAGTCACACATGAGGACATCTCACAGTGACTGTCCCTTGTGTAATTGCCACTTGAATGTATTGCTATTCAACCACATTTATGGGCCCGTTTGGACCACAGCACACAGTAGCATCTACAGAGAAGAATATCCCAAGTGTAACAAGTTGTAAGAATATACCAACAGTTCTAAGAAGTTCCCTAGCACATAGTAGCATCTACAGAGAAGAATATACAACATGAGGGCAGCCACTGTAAAGACAACATGATAATGTACACTCATTGTATGTGTACATTATCATGTTGTCTTTACAGTGACTGTCCTCATTCAAGTGGAAATTACACAAGGGACAGTCACTATGAGATGTCCTCATTTGTGACAAGGACAGTCACACATGAGGACATCTCACAGTGACTGTCCCTTGTGTAATTGCCACTTGAATGTATTGCTATTCAACCACATTTATGGGCCCGTTTGGACCGCGGCACATAGTAGCATCTACAGAGAAGAATATCCCAGGTGTAACAAGTTGTAAGAATATACCAACAGTTCTAAGAAGTTCCCTAGCACATAGTAGCATCTACAGAGAAGAATATGGGTCAACAAGGTTGACTTCAAAGCCATGCAATCTAATGGTAATAGTAATATCATAATTTGACATACTATCAGAAATACTTCCTAAATAGACTATTCAATCTTATAAGAGATGGATTCATGAGAACTATTATTTATGAAATATGAGTCAATGACTTTAATTAAAAAAATTACACAATCTAATTCTTGTAAAAATATCAAAATTTGACACATTGAAAATACCTTCCAAAAGTATCGTTAATTGATTAATATGAATCACTACTCATGAAATATAATTTTATAAACCTAATCTAAAAACTACACAATAAAAATCTTAATAGCAATATTGTAAGAAACTATTCCCAAAAGCAAGCCTAACAAAATTTGATGAAAATAATTTTTGTTTCACTCAACTTTGACATTCACAACTTCCTCTTTTATTATAATAAGAAAAAAAATGTCTTTTTAGATATACCTCATGAACCATACTCGAATAATCTATCATTTTTCTTCTCAAAAACATATTTGCAGAGCCTACTTCTTTACTTGTTTGTACTTTTATCTCTCTGATGGAAAGGGTTCCTTCAGGACACATTTTTCCAAGTTCACTGCTTGAGATATTTGAGGAGGGTTCCCCTGCTTGAGTATCCATCCAACCCATATTCGAGTAGTTCTACAATTGCACAGTCTAAATTAATAATACTGACAATTGAATGACGAATGATGATACATAGAATTGATATAAACTAATCCTAAAAACACTAAAACATTATTAATATATTTATATTTCATAAATAAAATTGATATAAAAGATCTGGAAAGATACATTAAAAAATAGAAAAACAGTAATTTATAATAGAAGGAAACTTAAATTGCTATTTAAAAAAAAAAACAAGAGTCTTAAATCTTATCATTTTGTTTCATTATCATCCATAAGTACACACCTCTAGCATAATAATTATATTTTACCACCCATAAAATGAAAAAAGATTTTCACAAGAGAAATTGAAGCTAGATTATAAAAATGAACCATCTTATTGGAAACTGGAACTGTTATCATACCCAAAAGGACTACAAAATTTCACCTTATCATACCCAGATTGTTGCTTTGCCTGGCGGAGGGAAATTTGATCAGTAAAATTGACACAGAGTATGTTGTCTCCATTGTCATGCTGGATAACAAAACACCAACTTTAATGGGCATGTACTATCCCTTGTGTAATTGCCACTTGAATGCATTGCTATTTGATGTAGGGGCATCCCTAATGCAAGCCAAAGACACCATGATTGAAGGAAGTTGCCATGAAGCCAAGGAGTCAAATCCTATCAATTGGAACATAAGATTTTCACCTTGGAGCTTTGAAGGATTGACTGGTGAAAGGTCCTTTTGATTGACAAATCAGAGTCTTTTTGAATGAAAATCAGAGTCTTTTTGAATGACAATAAATTAGAATAGGAGTTTTAGATGTTTTCTTGGTTTGTAATAAATATTAAGGATTGATTTTATCTCCTTATAAACATCCACTTGTTGGACACAAGACCCCTTGGTGACTTATAAACCTTGGGCATCTTTTGAGTCCTTGGATGAAATGAGCATAGTAAGTGTTTATTAGGTGTCTTTTAGATGTTGTTAAGAAGTTTGAAGGTCCAAAATAACTTTAATAAGGTTCCTAAAGTTTCACAACACATTTTTAACCTTCTCGGCAAAGTTGTTTGCAAAGTTGTAATGCAACTTTAAAAGTTGCTTAGCAAAGTTGACATTTGTTGGATAAACTGTTCTAACCACCTAGATGGTTGAACCAACATTTGGAGAGCCTATTTTAGGCTTCAAATGGTCGAAGACAGACAAAGAACCAGTATTGTAATCATTTTGCTTTCATAAAAAATAAAAATAACCCTGTTTTAGTGCATTTCTGGTGAAAAATGAACTCTGTACAGCTGTACGGATGGTGGTTGGATGATAAAATTTGCCTGGAAGTTGTAATAGTGACATCTGATGCTTTGGAAGTTGGTTTGATTGATTCTCTTTGTTTTATATCTAAGTTATTTCAAATTTTCTGTGCATTGTTTACAAACCCTCATTTTCAGGGTTTGACTGATGTAAAGACCTTAACTCACGTTTCAACCATTGGAATTCCTTCTTCCTTGGTGGAATGAGAGTTAAGGATGTATATTTGTATATTCTAAAATCCCTGAGGTAGGGGGTTGCATCTGCATTTGTTGAGAGCGAGCCCTAGATCAAAAACTACCATGTTTTTGGCTGGGAAGATGGTAATCAGAATAAAATCAGAAGCTTGCATCGTATTGAGGACTTGAAAACTTGTGCATTCTTGTTTATCTGGATCAGGAGAACACTCCAAAACTCTGATCTTGGTTTCATACACCCATTTTCAATGCTTTGTTTTGGAACCCACACCTAAAAGCATGCATTAGGTCTGCGGACTCAATGAAGACATTGATATGCTGGAGTGGAGTCAGGGTCTGGGAGTTGGTGGTCTATTAGAAATCCAAAAAGGGTACTCAGAAAACTTATAACTTCTTAGAGTCCTTTGGCAAGTTGCAGAGTTATGGCTGCAGAGCAGGTTTGGGAGACCTACTAGGGTCACTAGGTCAGTTTGTTATTTTGATGTCTTGGGTTGTTTAGATCACAACCAATGCATGATTCTTGTTATTTAGATGATATCTAAGGGGTTTCTAAGTTTTTCTGTAGGAAGTAATATCTAGAACCTTAAAAGTCTCTTTTGATAGAAAATCAGGGAACTTGTCCCTAAAAGGAAATTTGTTATTGAATGGGATTGAGTCCATAAGTTGTTGTGTGATCCTTGAAACCTTCAAATTCATTACTTTGCAGAGTTTAAACATTAACCTATAGAAATCAGAGCCTAATTGATTGGTTGAGTCATTTTGGTGTCTTGAAGTGGGTTGGGACATAGATCCAAGTTTCTTGCTGACTACTCTGCATCACTATTGAACCACATTAATGCTTTTTTCCTTCAACAAATGAGGACAGTCACTGTAAAGACAACATGATAATGTACACTCACTGTAAGGATAGTCACAAATGAGGAAATCTCAGAGTGATTATCCCTTGTGTAATTGCCACTTGAATACATTGCTATTGAACCACATTAATGCTTTTTTCCTTCAAGTGGCAATTACACAAGGGACAATCACTGTGAGATGTCCTCATTTGTGACAAGGACAGTCACACATGAGGACATCTCACAGTGACTGTCCCTTGTGTAATTGCCACTTGAATGTATTGCTATTCAACCACATTTATGGGCCTGTTTGGACCACGGCACACAATAGCATCTACAGAGAAGAATATCCCAGGTGTAACAAGTTGTAAGAATATACCAACAGTTCTAAGAAGTTCCCTAGCACATAGTAGCATCTACAGAGAAGAATATACAACATGAGGGCAGCCACTGTAAAGACAACATGATAATGTACACTCATTGTATGTGTACATTATCATGTTGTCTTTACAGTGACTGTCCTCATTCAAGTGGCAATTACAGAAGGGACAGTCATTGTGAGATGTCCTCATTTGTGACAAGGATAGTCACACATGAGGACATCTCAAAGTGATCGATTGTCCCTTGTGTAATTGCCACTTGAATGTATTGCTATTGAACCACATTAATGCTTTTCTTCTTCAACAAATGAGGACAGTCACTCTAAAGACAACATGATAATGTACACTCACTGTAAGGACAGTCACAAATGAGGACATCTCACAGTGACTGTCCCTTGTGTGATTGCCACTTGAATGTATTGCTATTCAGCCACATTAATGCTTTTCTTCTTCAACAAATGAGGATAGTCACTCTAAAGACAACATGATAATGTACACTCACTGTAAGTGTACATTATCATGTTGTCTTTATAGTGACTATCCTCCTTCAAGTGGAAATTACACAAGGGATTTGTGTTTTCAACAGCGCCGTAACCCTCCGCGAAATCACATCGGGATATAAGGGCAAAACAAACAAGAACGTTGTCATTTGTATTTTCAACAGCGCCGAGAGAGATAAACAAACTTAAAACTCAGACTTAAGAAAGATGAAGGCAATGCTTCAAAAGGTCGATGCCCTAAACACGGGAAAACATAATACCACCATTAAACGATGTCCTAGTCACCGTATCAATGCTGCCAGCTCCGTACCAGTATGCTAACTGCTCACTTTCATCCTGTGATAAAGGTAACTTCATTAATCATACTTGAAATGGCAGCATACGAACTAAAGCTGATGAACATTTATAAACTAAAAGTTTAAAACTACATATTACAAATGTAGTAGTTTCATACGAAAAGAACTTGATGTCTGAAATTTACCATTAGAAGTATCCAAAGGAATACCACAGTACTGTTGAACTTGGAGAATCAGAGATGATCTACACAGCAAGGTTCAACAGCTGTAAGGACTGTTACACCATCTTTAGCTTTTGAATACATTTTCTCCTTGGCTTCTGGTGGATCCTCAAAGACCCCCAATGACATTTTCCCTACAATTATCAATTGTCTGTTAGTATGAGATATTAATAAATAAGCATTAATCACAATATTAGGCAAACAATGTTCTTGATGTTTGAATCTAAATCACAGAAAGCTCTAATAAAGCAGTTCTCAGTTTCACATTAAACCAAGTTTCAATTTCAAATGGTTATAATAATTTTTGCAAGTTATAAGTAGCTGGTTACAGTATATGACATAAAAAGAAAAAAATCATTTCTATTCTTTTCTTCTTTTTCTCTTTCAACGAAGCTTTTGCACCACACAAATGCATACCAAGAATTTCTCAGGAGGTTTCAAGACCATTGCATACCAAACTTCTTCTCTGTAGATGCTACTGTGTGTCGTGCTCCAAACGGGCCCATAAATGTGGTTGAATAACAATACATTCAAGTGGAAATTACACAAGGGACAGTCACTGTGAGATGTCCTCATGTGTGACTGTCCTTGTCACAAATGAGGACATCTCACAGTGACTGTCCCTTGTGTAATTGCCACTTAAATGAGGACAGTCACTGTAAAGACAACATGATAATGTACACAAGTACCATGAAGGTAGTCGCAAGTTAGGGCTGTTTCATTGCATACCCGAAATAATGAAGACGTTACGGTCCACAAAACATTTGTGCTTGAAAGATGAACAAATAAAATTAAACTTCTAAATAACCAAAGCCGCTAACAATAAATTCAACACAGATATGTCCTCATTTCTAGGTATTTTAGCTCTCTAACAGCTGAATACCAGATTACATAATAATGACAAAAGAAAAATAAACCCAACGTACTCAGAAATTGTAGCTGTGATTTCGCGGACGGAATCTCTCTCGGCATCTCTTCATTTGTTAAAGACAATATAAGAATGCATTCTCGTCAGTCACTCAAGGCATCATTGGAACTTTATTTACTTATCCATATTTGGATATACTCAATAGAGCATCTGCCTTTGGCAGTTTGGTTTCAAGTTTATCATTGCAGATCAGAGACAGCACCATGATTGCACAGATAGAAAGGATAGTCAGAAACAGCATCAATATTTGAAGTTGCAAGCATATAATTCAGAATCTGAAATAGCAACATATCACTCATAGCGATATTACACATTTGCATAATTACATCATCATATCAGACACAGCAAATACATTGCTGCAAGCAATACTTATTGATTGTATATCGATATTGTTTATATTAGACATAGCATCATTATACTATCACTATAAGTGATAGGAAACATCATATTCATAGCATATTTCATATCATTATATCCGACAGTGCTATTAAACATATTGGTATCAATATCATCTTGCACACATATTGTGATTGAATCTGAAATAGCGGTTGATATCTTAAGTAACCTCCATTACTTAGTTTAATTGTAAGTATCTGATAGAGTAAGTCTGAGAAGTGGAGTAATTGTTCCTGTTTTCCAAGTTAGCAAAAAAGGGGACATTACAGACAATCACTGTGAGATGTCCTCATGTGTGACTGTCCTTGTCACAAATGAGGACATCTCACAATGACTGTCCCTTGTGTAATTCAAGCGGCAATTACACAAGGGACAGTCACTGTGAGATGTCCTCATTTGTGACTGTCCTTACAGTGAGTGTACATTATCATGTTGTCTTTAGAGTGACTGTCCTCATTTGTTGAAGAAGAAAAGCATTAATGTGGTTCAATAGCAATACATTCAAGTGGCAATTACACAAGGGACAATCACTGTGAGATGTCCTCATGTGTGACTATCCTTGTCACAAATGAGGACATCTCACAATGACTGTCCCTTGTGTAATTCAAGCGGCAATTACATAAGGGACAGTCACTGTGAGATGTCCTCATTTGTGACTGTCCTTACAATGAGTGTACATTATCATGTTGTCTTTAGAGTGACTGTCCTCATTTGTTGAAGAAGAAAAGCATTAATGTGGTTCAATAGCAATACATTCAAGTGGCAATTACACAAGGGACAATCACTGTGAGATGTCCTCATGTGTGACTGTCCTTGTCACAAATGAGGACATCTCACAATGACTGTCCCTTGTGTAATTCAAGCGGCAATTACACAAGGGATAGTCACTGTGAGATGTCCTCATTTGTGACTGTCCTTACAGTGAGTGTACATTATCATGTTGTCTTTAGAGTGACTGTCCTCATTTGTTGAAGAAGAAAAGCATTAATGTGGTTCAATAGCAATACATTCAAGCGACAATTACACAAGGGACAGTCACTGTGAGATGTCCTCATTTGTGACTGTCCTTACAGTGAGTGTACATTATCATGTTGTCTTTAGAGTGACTGTCCTCATTTGTTGAAGAAGAAAAGCATTAATGTGGTTCAATAGCAATACATTCAAGTGGAAATTACACAAGGGACAATCGATCACTGTGAGATGTCCTCATGTGTGACCTTTGTGAAGGCAAGTGCCAATTTGTACCCAAGTTACCAATATTGTGGCAAAAGTGGGAATGAAGCATTTAGGGGTCAAATTGGGCAAAGAAGTGTAGAAGTGGCCTATGTGAGGTCTAAATAGCATAACTAAGTCATGGTTAGGGTCTTATGGTGTTTGAACAATAAGTTTTGAACCAAAATCCCAAAGGTTGTAACAAGTTGTTAATGTTGTCATTCACAACATTGACAACATTTGTGCAAGGGAGCATTTTCGAGTAATATGGTTATGTAACTATATGAAACCATTGAATTAGGCATCAGATCAACTATAAGAGGCCTCCATCGATCTGTGCAAAAGGTTGGGGGGAAAAACATTTGGAATTAAGAAGATTTGTAGAGTAACACGGTTTTAGTGAATTCTTGAGTTTTTTTGTTTCTTTGTTGTCAGTTGATTAATGGATTAGATAGCTTGCAGTGTCTATTGGAAAAGTTAGTACAAGTTGTTTTGTTATTCTGTGTTGTGTTTTTTTTGAGTTTTGAAGCATTCCAACTAGTTTGTTAATTCTTTTGTTAAGTACCCTATCGTTGGTTTGAACCAGGCAGGTTGAACAAATGGAGTCTTAGCTCATCATTCCATTGTCAATTTTGTACGGGCTCTTGGAATGGGTGAGGAGACTCCATGTACTATATGTTTGGAAGGAGGGGCCCTGGGAAGCTCATTTTCTATGTTTGCAATGATGTCCTAGGTGAGTCAGTTGAGCACAGTTAGGGATGACAAATCATTACAAGAAGATTACAACAAGTTGAATGCATTGGTTGCTTCAACTAAAATCTCATGGAGAGGTAGACACACATCTAAAGAAGCCCCAAGTCAAATTAGAAGATTGGGTGAGTTTCTTTGGTTGCTAAGAAAACAAACTCTTAGTTAGACTGTCCAAGTTGTGTCAAAATACTTGTTTTCAGGCATGGCTGTAGGAGTTGGTGTACAAAAAATATAGGAGGAGAAGACCTTAGATATCTTGGAGTTCTCAATAAAGGGCATCTGAATCCTAAGCCCTTTAGGTGGCTTAATACAAACAAAAAGGCTTGACAAAGGCCTAATTGCTAGCAGCCTATTTTTGGGTGCAATTGGCATGGTTTGATGAACCAGATTGAAGTACTGATGAAAAGTATAGGTGAAGGAGTACTATTGAAACCAATAGAGGTCCTAGTGGCCAGCCTCTCCATGGAGTAAAGTTCTAGTTGAATGTGTTTCAATTTGTAAAGACAAGACTAGGAGTGTCCTAGTAGCTGGATTGGTATTGAGCAGAGTTCGTTGTATTTCTTGTTGGTGTGCACTAGTTGAATGAGTGGGATCTTGGGTAGAGATACCTAAAGAGTGTAGGGATAGTTAAGTACCCTATCAAGTCAAAACATTGGCCTAAAGAGACCCTAGTGAAGGATAGGGAGTGAGCAAGACAAAGTGTTACATCAATTAACAAGATCATTTTTTGGTAATTGTGTACATTATCATGTTGTCTTTAGAGTGATTGTCCTCATTTTTTGAAGAAGAAAAGCATTAATGTGGTTCAATAGCAATACATTCAAGTGGCAATTACACAAGGGAATATCACTGTGAGATGTCCTAAGTGTGACTGTCCTTGTCACAAATGAGGACATCTCACAGTGACTGTCCCTTGTGTAATTGCCACTTGAATGAGGACAGTCACTGTAAAGACAACATGATAATGTACACAAGTACCATGAAGGTAGTCACAAGTTAGGGTTGTTTCATTGCATACCCGAAACAATGAAGACGTTACGGTCCACAAAAAGTTTGTGCTTGAAAGATGAACAAATAAAATTAAACTTCTAAATAATCAAAGTCACTAACAATAAATTCAACATAGATATGTCCTCATTTCTCGGTATTTTAGCTCTCTAACAGCTGAATACCAGATTACATAATAATGAAAAAAGAAAAATAAACCCAACGTACTTAGAAATTGTAGCTATGATTTCACGGAGGGAATCTCTCTCGGCGCTGTTGAAAACACAAATGACAACGTTCTTGTTTTTTTTGCCCTTATATCCCGATGTGATTTCGCGGAGGGTTACAGCGCTGTTGAAAACACAAATGACAATGTTCCTTTTTTTTTTGGCCCTTATATCCCGACAACGTCGCAATTGCAAGTTAGGGTTGTTTCACTACATACCCGAAACAATGAAGACGTTACGGTCCACAAAACGTTTGTGCTTGAAAGATGAACAAATAAAATTAAACTTCTAAATAACCAAAGCCGCTAACAATAAATTCAACACAGATATGTCCTCATTTCTCGGTA
Source organism: Chamaecyparis obtusa (assembly GCA_027943335.1). Classification (NCBI taxonomy): domain Eukaryota; kingdom Viridiplantae; phylum Streptophyta; class Pinopsida; order Cupressales; family Cupressaceae; genus Chamaecyparis; species Chamaecyparis obtusa. Next base: position 34,211 of record BSBK01007279.1, read on the forward strand.
TTTTAGCTCTCTAACAGCTGAATACCAGATTACATAATAATGACAAAAGAAAAATAAACCCAACGTACTCAAAAATTGTAGCTGTGATTTCGCGGAGGGTTACGGCGTTGTTGAAAACACAAATGACAACATTCTTGTTTTTTTTTCCCTTATATCCCGATGTGATTTCACGGAGGGTTACGGCGCTATTGAAAACACAAATGAGAACGTTCTTGTTTTTTTTGCCCTTATATCCCGATGTGATTTCGCGGAGGGTTACGGCGCTGTTGAAAACACAAATGACAACGTTCCTTTTTTTTTTTGCCCTTATATCCTGACAACGTCGCAATGGCGACGTTGCCAAATGTATTGTCATCACAATTGCGACAGTGTCGGGCTATATTTGAAAAAAAAAAAAAAAAAAAAGAAGCCAAAACCGCATGGCATTTGCCTGCCGTCGCAAATTGCCGTCGGAATTTCACCCCAAATGTATTAGTGAATGTATGAAGTTCTATGCTTCTCTGATTTCAACAATAAAATCTCCCCTAAAATGGTTAATTATCCACCTAATAGATAAGATGTGATTCCTCCTTTCAACATGGATCAAACACAAATCAACTTAAAATCCAAGTTTATCCTTTCCTAACAGAATTTACTTCTTACTGAAATAGTCATAAATACTCAACCTCATAAAATCATACAATAAAGTGAAACCATATTTCATATTTTATACAATCATTCCACTGCTACAGGAAATTCATCAAGTTCATGTCACAATTTAAAATAAACAAAATAGCTAGCTTGTCTTTCTAAGATTTTAACCACAAGTCCAATGTGAAAATTGTCAAAGAGTTTTTCTTGTGTTTACTGTCTTTTTTACCATGACTAAGTTTGAAGATAATAGATAACTTTGAATTTAAACAAATGTTTATTTCAAATCCCTTCCAACTATATAAAAAATAAATAAATGGTGAACCGGTTTATACACACGATATGCTACAGGAAATTCACATAATTCATGTTACAAATTAAGTGGACAGTCAATGATTTTTGCTCATGCTACAAGTACTAGATTTACTTTCTGTCGCAACTTCAATAAGATAACGACAAGCTTTTTTTTTTGTAAGTTTCAACCAACAGTTCGATGTGAAGAAATATTAAATAGATTTCTAGAATGGTTAAACTGACATCCTATTTACAGTTTGGGTTTCAGATCTATAACAAATCCCAAAACTTAAATGTTGATACCCATTTTCTACATCTTCTAATTTTATTTATTTAACAAAACAAATTGCTACACTAAGAGAACAGTTTAAATCAGTTTTGACAAACCAGACATATAATAACAACTTTCAAGAACATCAACTCAGAATTTCTACTAAGATCTTTTTCCTATTCTTCAACATATCAATTTCTATATATATATATATATATATATATATATATATATATATATATATATATATATATATATATATATATATATATATATATATATATATATATAATAGGAAAATCATTTTTAGGTTTACTAAACATATGCATGATTCCAAAATGATAACAATTTCTCATTTCTAAGGATTTATCCAATTTCTCTCTAGTTTTAGGAAAAAATATATAATAAATTGAGTATTTATTTGCTACGGGATGACCAATATCATAAACTTCTTTCAATTTAACCAGGCTTATCTGACTACCTAGTCTTCATCATAACGTTTCTAAAAATTTAAAATTTAATTTGAATGAGAAATACCTGGTTTAAGATTCTTGAATAACTGTAGAGTTTCTCCCTTGTCACCCTTTTATTATATCTTCATTCTATGTCTTTTATCTCAGAATTGTCGCACTCCTCCTCTCCTTCAACTGCCATGTTTTTTTTCTTCCCTTACTATTGCATGTTTTTCTTTTCTCTGCACACACTTTTTCTCATTTCTCTGTTGTGTATCCCCTCTTGTTTCCCTCCTCTACTTCTTTATAAACTCCCAGTTCTCTTCATTACATAGCGTGTGTATATGTTGTGTTCACACTATTTTTACTTCATCAAAATCTTTGTTCCTCTCTTCTGCATTTTTTTTATATAATTATCGTTCCTCCCTTAATAAGACTGACACCTCCCCCTTTTCTATTACATAGGCTATTTTATCTATTCCCTTTTTCTAACGAAAATCCTTCCTTCTTAAAGGCATATCCTCATGCATATTCAAACACGTGTGTGAGTTCTCCTTGACTCCCGCATCCATCAATATTTTGATCCTTTTTAAATCTTTCTTCATGTTTCAAATCTGCCAAAAAATATCCATGTTTGCTTTTGCAAGCAGGATTGTTCTCCCATTCAAACTCCCTTCCTCTATTTGTGGTGTGTCTTCTCTTCCAAATCGTACGTGGACTCTCCATTAGTCACCTTTACTTGTGGAAATTATAACTGCAACAGGGTGAGTACAGGGAATTGTCTTCACATTAAAAAAAAAGTCATATTTAACATTCCATCGTGGTGGCTCTCAACACATACATAGCGAAGTTATCATTTGTATCCACTTTATTTTCCCTTGTTTCTTTAAACTTTCTTGCCTTCTCTCTGTCACAAATTCCATAAAATTCTGCATAAAAAGAGAGTTTACTAACATTTTACCTACTATTTAATAATCCACTAGCAGCTAACTCCACCAGATAAACTGCTTTCTTGTATTTAAATCCTAAAATTAAGGATCTAACTTCACTTGCTAAAATGGTTGTGACATCCTTCTCCCCTTAAAAATGCATCGTCTCGATGCATAATTTAAAATTTGCAATCATATTCAAAGATAATTTAAGAAATTTACAATTGATAATTTAAATCATCTTCCATTGTTCAAATATTAAAGGTAATGCATGTATACACTTTTACATCCTAGCAGAAAATCAACAAGATTCAATTTCATTTGCATTACATAAAGTCAAATTTTCATCAGTTATGCATTGTAGTAGGTACACGTACAAAAAACAAACACATTTGGAGCAAAAACAAACACACTTGAATCATAATTATTTCAAGAATATTTTCTATGTGAGTGTGTGAATTCCATTACTATCCTTAAGTTTTACAAGGTTAGAGTTACCTCTCTCCAGCAGTATTCCCCCTCTATTATAATGTGTCATTCCATCTGTGAGACATAGGAACAACATCAAAACATCAGTACATGTTTTCAGCATAATCAAGATATATCATTCCTTCATCCTAATTCTTTTAGTCATAAATTTGCATAATACCTTTAATTTACAAAAGAGCACACACTTACCTGTGCTTCTTATCATACCTTGGCATCATACTGACGTAATCAATGGATTGAGTACTTCGTATCAAATTCTTGTCATACTTACATGTAGACACTTATAATATTTTTAGTTCAATCAATTACAATTCTTCATGGAAGATAATTTCTGATGGTAAATATTCCAGAATAAAGATAATCATTGGAATACTGCAAATGTTCAACAAATAAGTTATAAACCTTAACTTGATCATAAGTAGATAAATCATGCATATGTACCATCTAACATGTGGTACTTACTAGGTGAGAAATTCATTTGTCCATTTCACAAAGCACCTAAAAAGATTAGTGGATCCATTTTTTCATTTATGTGACTAGGCCCTCATGCTCATCTTGTCACAATAATATTTCAAAGAAATTTTTTTTATTATCGGTAGAATAATACAAGTCCTTCAAGTCTTACATCTTACTATGAACAAGCATTCACGTTCTCATCAATAAAATTCTAGTGTGCTTCATCTAAGCATAAACATCCAAATTAATCATAATAATTCATCACCATAATAAAATTGACGCATCAATATATGTTATACATCTATAACAATGCATCCAAAAACATAACCATAAAGGTCAATCATGAAACAAGACACTTAATTATAATTGGACATATGTCCTTCTATAAGTCCCTATCTCCTATGCCATCGGACAGTCAGTCGTCCATCTACAAATCTCGAGAAGGGAGTGTGGCTCGGACACTTGTCCGTTCTATCCACAAAGTCTTACACTTTCTTGGGATTCTACCTACTCACAGAATTCCCAACCCTGCATGCCCAACAAATAAATGGCAGGGGGTATCTGGTGCAGCCATGAAACTAACTACTTTCCATGTATGTCTAAGTAGAACTAATCATTGATGTGGCAGGGAGATGGAACATGGGCAGCATATTTATAAAAACATATGCGAACAAGCTTTGGCCAAAGCATCTTTTTATCACCAGGAATGAACACTGGTAGGTAGAGGAACATCCCTTTCCACCCTTCCTTATTTTTCCCACATTTGACCCCCCTCACCTAAAGGTAAGCTTTCCAATTCTCATACAAAGTAAGCAAAAATAAGATGCAATTCATGCATTTCATATAATTTCCTTTCATGCAACTATACATTAAACAAGAGCATGTAAATCATACAAAAATAAACTAATCAAAAGAATTATGCCCTTCATCATGAAAAATTTCATTCATCATAGGAAATCACATAATTTGAACCATCTAGTCAAATAAACATACACATACAAAGAAGGAGGTGTTGACCATTCTATCAAAAACACCAATTATGCCTCATAACCAAATAACTCTATCTCATTTCTATTAAATTATGTCGACCTACTCGTTGATAATCAAATGCATCAACTAGCACATCTATTTCAATCACCTCATAATAATTTCATGCAAGGTTTCAAATAAATCACCCATGTACTAGTAATATCATAAAAATGTCAAAAAGATGTATTTTCAGTGGATTCCATCATTTCTTATGTATCCATGCAATGCTCCTCATAGCATCAAACTCACAACAAAGTATATCAATCATTGTTAATTATTTCATCAAATGCATTTCTAATATACACAACCATTTGCATGTCAATTCAATTTGATCATTTCATAATAGTTGAGACATATTTCAAGTAAGATATGAATGCAAGATTAGGAATGGCATGTTCTTCGCAATCTGCTCCCTTTTACAATCTATCAATGTTATATGTTGAACATGATAGATGACATTACTTCACATCATAGGACTAGAAACATAAAACGCATATTCTAGCTACCCTGAGATCATTCTATTTCAAGTTGCAAATTTCAATTCAGACCCTCAACGGTCAGAAGAAAAATCAAGAAGTAAGTGTGAACAAAATCTCAGTTGATTGACAAACTCAAAAATGGTGGCTAGGTGGTCACAAGAGAAACTTGAAATTTCAAGATAGTCCTTCACCACTTTCAAAGTTCATCAGATTTCAAAATAAAACATCAATTAAAATTAAAAATAACATTTACAGGGTGACTAACACTAGCTACGAGAAGGGAGTAAAAGCTACATGTCACCCTGCATACAAGGTACACTAAGGAACATGACCATATTTCTACAACATAAATCTCAAAGTTTACATCATCATGAATAACACAGTCAATTACCTTAAACAACATTGCTCTATCCACTAAAGCCAACCCACATGAATTGTTAATTCTCTCTTTTATTTTGAAATCTCATGCCATGCAAGGTAAGACATATAAATATATTTTCACAATTTTTCTACAAATTTATGTTTCAAATAAAACATGTTGAATTCTTCTTCCCCAAGAATTTCATAAGCTTCTAGTATTAAAATCCTTTCATAACACTTGCAAATATACCTTACTGTAATACATATTTCCATCATTTATAACAAACCAAATCCTAAATTCCAGCAAGCTCTCATAACTTTATTGCATAACCATCATTATTTACTACACAATTTCTCATAGAATTTTATATTCTTTCTTTGCTACACCAATATAGAGAAATAGATATCAAAGTTTTAAGTGTCTCTCACACACACAATGTACCTCATAATTTTTCACATATTATAACATTTTGCAATATAAAATAGGAAGTAATCACACCACTCAAAGGTAGACAATTGTCAAGCTCACATAGTTTGAAACTTTCATAGTTTCAAGAGAAACTAGGGACATTCAGAAATTTTCAACACATAAGAAATATTGTCCCTCTAGTGTCTATTCCCCATCAAACAAGGAACATCCTATCATTTTCTATCAAGATAAACTGAAAGTGGAAAACACTCTAGTCAATCCAGGGAACCGCAGTTATGTTCATAGACTAAGCTTTAATCGACTCACAATTTCTGCGACTAAGGGTCGTAACTAAGCATAGTGAACTCAAGGCCCTAGTATGGAACCCAAAGATCTGATACCATATGTAAAGACTAAAATTTCTACACAAATGCCACATCAGCTAAAAACCCAAAATACAAGGGAGTCAGTCAACAATTTAAAGGTCAAATGCACAAGTCAACTAGATACAAAGAGATTGTTGATAATATAGGAATAAAAAAAGTACAAATTTGAACATAACTGTCAAAAAGATAAAGCATACCTATGTCCAATGGTAAGCAGAATGTCGACCATTTGCCAAACGTAGTAATGGAGTCACAATAAGAGATTTCCCATCAAGTACAAGCAAGTACAAAGTATCAAACCAGGGTAACAACCTAAGAGATTTTCGACCAACTATCGAATCACATCAGTAAAAGATAAAGATTAGATCAAATATGTACTTCCATATTAATAACAAAAGTAAACAACAAAATTATTGAATACCACCATGTCGAAAAATAAAGAAGTGTATAGCACTGTAAAGAAAACTCCTTCTTAAAAGAAGCTTCATAAAACTGTTCACAAAAGTCAGCTACGGTGAGAATATTATGGGAGTGTGTATCCACCCTACCATGAAGCAATAACACTTCCCCGAAATCCTTCCTGACATGAAGGATACCTAGCCCAGCTAGAAGTAATCTAACAAAGTAAAACTAAGGAGCAATGGAATATGTGCTACTTGATACATTCACAATCAATTTCCAATATAACATGTCATGGACTTCCAAAGCAAACCTTGTAAATCTACTTCTATTTCATACATATTGAAAAGATTGTGCAAAGATTCTCATTTAAGGCATAGTACATCATATTTAATGGGTGCATTCAACATACATAAAGGAACATATAAACATCCTTCTCCTATCTATCAAAAACATGTCAAGCTCATACATTTCCTCCAATATCTCTTTTAGTTCAAAAGATATTTATAACTTAAATTCTTCATAGTACATGGAGGAAACCCAAGATATACACATATAACAATTCATTTATTCAAGAAGCATAAACTATAACAGTGATTAATAGGTACTTCACAAATAGGTCTAACAAATTTACATGTTTAAACTTTCCTTCATATATCTACTTATTAAGATTTGACATTCACCTCTTTTATTTTCTATAGTAATGTAATGAGAAATAATCATACCCTAAATCCTTATCATCAAAATATTGATAAGCCAAATGCGTCAATCAAGTATATAAAATCAAAAGCATCAACCCTTTCTTAAACATGTTCAAATATCAGTTCTTTCTCACTCACATATATAGATATACCAAGAGATTATTTTAAAAGAAGGAACTTGCAATAATGGCATAGATAGCAATAAGATTTTACGATACTTTAATCATATCAAGTTTTGCCAACAAATACACAGCTATTTAATTCAATATAATTTTATCATAAACTTTCTCAGATATTCATAATTAACTTGATTCCATTCAACAAAGCGATTAGCTCCCACTTATAAATCCATGTTTAAAGTTTGAACATATGAAGTTTTATGCTGCTCTGATTTCAACAATAAAATCTCCCCTAAAATGGTTAATTATCCACCTAATAGATAAGATTCGATTCCTCCTTTCAACATGGATCAAACACAGAACAACTTAAAATCCAAGTTTATCGTTTCCTAACAGAATTCACTTCTTACTGAAATAGACATAAATACTCAACCTCATAAAATCATAAAAATAAAGTGAAACCATATTTCATATTTTATACAATCATTCCAGTCTATAGGAAATTCATCAAGTTCATGTCACGGTTTAAAATAAACAAAATAGCTAGCTTGTCTTTCTAAGATTTTAACCATAAGTCCAATGCGAAAATTGTCAAAAAGTTTTTCTTGTGTTTACTGTCTTTTTTATCGTGACTCAATTTGAGGATAATAGCTAACTTCTTATTTAAACAAATGTTTATTTCAAATCCCTTCCAACTATATTAAAAATAAATAAATGGTGAACTAGTTTATACACACCATATGCTACAAGAAATGCATATAATTCATGTTACAGATTAAGTGGACAGTCAATGATTTTTGCTCATGCTACAGGTAGTAGATTTACTTTATGTTGCAACTTCAATAAGATAACGACAAGCTTTTTTTTATAAGTTCCAGCCAATAGTTCAATGTGAAGAAATATTAAACAGATTTCTAGAATGGTTAAACCGACATCCTATTTACTGTTTGGGTTTCAGATCTATAAAAAATCTCAAAATTTAAATGTTAATACCAGTTTTTACAGCTTCTAATTTCATTTATTTAACAAAATAGATTGCTACAATAAGAGAACGGTTTAAATCAGTTTTGACAAACTAGACATATAATAACAACTTTCTAGAACATCAACTCAGAATTCCTACTAAGATCTTTTTCCTATTCTTCAACATATATATATATATATATATATATATATATATATATATATATATATATATATATATATATATATATATATATATATATATATATATATATATATATTGAACAGGAAAATCATTTTCAGGTTTACTTAACATATGCATGATTCCAAAATGATAACAATTTCTCATTTCCAAGGATTTATCCAATTTCTCTCTAGTTTTAGGAAAAATATATAAAAAATTGAGTATTTATTTGCTACAAGATGACCAATATCATAAACTTTCAATTTAACCACGCTTATCTTGTTGGTAGTTTTCTTTGTTTTTGAAGTTGCCCTTCGAAATTTTGATCCCTTGAGGCTTTCTCTATTTTTATGTTGAAAATCTCCTGCAACTTTTCCATTCCTAGAGTTTGAAAAAAATGATCAGAATCGAAAAACCCTAAGTGCTAGGTCAAAACCCCTTTGAAAATACAAAAAACCCTAGAAAGGCTTAGTCGGGTTCTATTTCACTGTTACTTTTTCAGAATCACTTAAAAAGCCCTTTAAGCATGTGTGTTTTACTTTCCCCGGCAAGTCGCTTAGTCTCCTAAAAATTTTGTCATATTCCTTTAAGTCTAGCGACATCCTGAAACCCTTTAGTCACGCAATCTCTTTAAGCTATGAGAATATTCCCTTTTCATAAGCGACTCAGTGAAGTGCCTTTAGTCGAGTAGTCTCTGAATGATTTAATGTGCTTTATGAGATCTAGAGACTACATTGAAAAATATTTTGAAAAGTACTATAGTCGCCCAGTCTCTAGATCCTAAATACCTTCAGTCGAGTGATCTCCAAATAAAATGGCAAAGGAATAAAAGTTTCAGCAACTACGAGAATGACTATAGTCGCCAAGTCTCCAAATGAAATAAAGCAGTGTATTTTCCTCAGTTGCCAGGTCTCTTCAGAAAGTCAAAGTCAGAATGAAGTTCATGAGACTGAGCGACTACTGTTGATTGTCTTCTTCAAGAGTTGTGATCTAACGATTATCTCTTAATCGCTTAATAAAAGTGATGTCATCCCAAAACTGTCGAGATTGAGCGACTACCGTTAGATTCAGATTGTGTGGTTGGCTTTGTTTCTCATATGTTTCAAATATATCAAAGGTTTTATTCAGATAAATGTGCACCGTCAGATCTAGATCCTGTGGCTAGCATGAAGTCGTGAGATAAAATGAAGATTTGAACAAAGTTGCAGCGATTAAGAGACTTCTCTTTAGTCGCTAGGTCTCTAAATGGGCAAAGTTGGGTAGTCTCCAGAAAAGTTTGAAAAGTCAACAAAGTTCTAGCGATTAAGAGACTCACTGCAGTCACTAAGTCTCTCAATGAAAAGAAAAGGTAAGGAGACTTAGGAAAGACGGTAGTCACCAGGTCTCGGGATAAAATTAATAAATGATAAATTTTGCAGTGACTGGGAGATAGACTATAGTCGCTGAGTCTCAAAATGAAAAATTAAAGTTTTAAAAGGTCGCTAGATCACGAGACAAAATCACAAAAGGCTAAATCATTTAGCGACTATGATTTATGACTATAGTCGCCAGGCCTCGAGATAAAATTTTAAAAGATAAAATCATTCAACAACTAAGGATTTTCCTTTAGTTGCTTAATCTCTGGAAATATTAAAAAAGCACCAAGTCTTTTAGCGACTGTGAGAAGCTGTGTAGTCGCTGAGTCGCTAGAAATCAAAATTTGATTACCTGTCACTTTCTCGGCTCTCGGCTAGTGAATTGAGTTCTGAGCGTGCCGAGTAATGATGAAAATGACATGAATTACAGAGCTGGAGTCTTAAACGGTTTAATGCTTTTAGTTCTTCAGGTTAAATACAACTAACCATTATTCATTTTAGATTTACCAATGCATTCAGAGAGCCAGAGCTAGAGAATTACGAGATTTTCTGAGTTTTTCAGTAATCAATGAGTTCAAAATTTTCAGAAGTTTTTTTTTACCAACCGGTCAAAATGAGTCAGCCAACAGTTAGCGGAGCTAGGGATAAAGGAAAGGAGAGTTACTCAGATGAATTTCTTACTTTGTTGCCTAGGTCCACTCAAAACAAAAAGGTCAGTGGTGAAATATTTGCTGATAGCTTAGCAATGTGTAGGGATGCTAGGACACATGAGGTTTCTGGGATGTGTCTGTTTAGGTATTTTTATAAAAATGTTGATAGTCCAGTACCAGTCTCGAACCCTTGGACTTCAGGGTTAGCCAAATTGATAGTGCCAGACATTTTTCTGGACATAGATTTATTAGTTGAATTGGCAAACAGATATGACCCCCTCTCAAAGACAATAAGGAAGGGTGATGGCTCGGACCTAGTGACTTTAGATAGAAACTCATTCATGAAGGCATTTGGAATATTTGTCCCAATGGCCACTAAGATCAATTTGCAAGCTCAGGCCAATAGATACGTTAGGGAGTCTACCCTAGCTTCCAGAGAGATTTAGAATCATGTGCCTAAGCCCAACAGAAATTACATTGCAGCAACACCAGGGGCTGCCCCATACTTCTACAAGGACCTATGTTTTTATATCAAGTATATTGCCTATGGACTATGCAGAGTGCTAGGAGTAGATGGTGGTGTAGAGAGGATCTCCTCTAACATTGTAATGATGGTGCTAGATTTACAGAGTCCTCATGTTAGCAAAGGATATGATTATATTGGATATGTCATCAATATGATGCATGAGGGTCTTGAGGCTATGAGGAAAAAGGAGCCCTCTCCTAAGTCCATGCATTACTCACTATTAGTGCATTTAATTTATATCACAATTATAATATCATGGACTTGCAATATCTTTAGCCAAGAATGATATGGAATGGTCATCCAAATCCAATCCAGTTTTGGATAAGGGCATGGAATTTTACTTCCAGAGAAAATGACTTTTGTGCTTTTTAGAATTGGATAGTATAGCCAATCTTGTTGAGCTTAGGTTTGGATTATCCAGGCTGCTTGTCAAAGTTTTACAATTACTGAGGCCTTGTCAATTTGTAGACAAGTGGACTGGAAATCACAACTAGGGTGATTTCTATTATGAGAAATCTTACACGATGATCAGAGTTTATGGTTGCCCCCAGCCACCCCATGTTCTCCCATTCTATGTACCACCAAGGATTGCAGTGATAGAGTTTATATGGCAACTCATGCTAATAGATAAAGAGCATTTGGCCCCACACAAAAAGGGTACATTTACCCCTAGGCACTTCAAGGTATGCAACTTCACAATTGGGAAGAATGCACTGAACAAAGTTAATGATTAGTTAGGCCACTACAAGATGAGTGTCGCCTTATATAGATATGTTGATACAGAGGATTTCATTGTGATTGCAAGGAAATTCTACACTCCAACCATTCCAATAAGTAATAGACATGAGCAGTGTCCTAAAGAGGACCTTATAAGAAATATCTTAGAAGATGATGTGATACAGAGGAGAGCACAACAATTTCAAGACTTGTTGTCTTTTGAGAAATAGATGAGGCAAAAGGGAATTCCCTTTGGAGGCTTTTATCCCAAATTTCCCTACTTGCAAAGGCTTGACCAAATGATGGCCAATTACAATGCTCTGGTAAATTCTTTAGAAGGAATGATTGATGATAAGCAAAGGGAGAAGGAAAAGCACTCTTCATTAGAATATGAAGAAGATAGTGATGGTTACTCAGTGCATAGCCTCCCTGCCATTGAACAGCCACCTCCTATTGAGCAAGGGGCTGATGAAAATGTAATTGTAGATTTGACAGCACTCCAAAGTTCTCAAGATACTAGTGAGCCTCCTTATAAAAGGCAAAAAATGCAAGTTGGAGAGCCTTCCCAAGTGAGAACAGTTGAGAAGAAAAAGGATAGAGTGGGAGCCCTTTTTACTAGTACAAGGGTCTATGATCATCAACTGAGGAAGAAGATCAGAGAAGAAAAGAGAAAACAAAAGGAGATAGTGGAGGAAGTAGAGTTGCCTTTGGCTCTCTATCAGGATGAAAGATTGCTCCAGCAAGATGCTTTCTTAAAAGATGATGAATTCATAAAGTCTGATGAATTCAATAATTTTCTATTATGGCATAAGCAACAGCAGGTAGCTTCAAATGTACAAATCACAGAAGAAGGCCAAGTGCCTGATGAAGCCATCCAAGCCTTAAAGGATTATGATCCTGAGTCAGAAACAATTACTCCAGAGGGTGCAAGAAAGTTAGTAAAGGCTAGCAACATGTTACTTGTGTCTGGTTGGGATCTAGCTTCTGCATTTATCATAGATCAAATCAAAAGGCAACCAGACATAAATCTATCCTCAAAGACTAAAGTTGGGGACATAATAAAGGGATTTGGATATAGTCCAAAGAACCAAGCAGTGGCTATGTGGAGCCTGTATCCCAAGGATCAAAAGCCTTCACTTCTAAATGTTCAAGAAAAGATGGATGGGGATAAGATCGTATGGTCTATCCATAATACAAGAGACTTAGAAATTTCACAAGTCCTCACACATTTTGGTAGATTAAATGAGGATAAGTCTAAGCAACTCTTAAATAGGTTCAATAACCTATTTGAAGACTATAGTGCACTAGTTAGAGATAGAGAACTACATATCATGAAAGAAAAGTCACTAGAGAAAATAGTGGAAGATTTATCTCAACAAATAATCAATATGCATGTGATTGCACCCCCACCACTAGAGCAGCTTGCACAGATAGAGATTCAAAGTGTAGGTGGAGAAGAAGTTGCTGCAACAACAGAACAGGGGAAAATAGAGCAAAATGAGGTTGTTTTCCAAACCTTGATAAAAGTTTTGCAGCATAGGATTGATGTTTTAAAGGAGAAAGCAGATGTAGTATACACTGCTTATAGTAAATTGCTTGAGATTCAAATAGAAGTAAACAATTTTGTGGCTATTTTGAATACTTACTATGGAACTTGGTCAGTTAGGGCATCACTGTTTGAAAGGTTGGCAGATGTACAATCCCTTAGGACAGATATTCCAGAGATTGTTCTGCAGGTTGGTGAGGAGATTGATCGGATTGTGGCCACCTTGTCATTTTTTAAAGGAAAAACAAACCAAGTAGAGGCAAGGGTAGTTATGTTTGGCCCAGATTTTAATAGGTTTATTCCTCCGATCAAGACTGAGGATGGCTCAATAAAGGGGTTAGAAAATTGGAGATTAGATTTTGATTCTTTACTGCCTAAAAAAGAGGCTTTCATTAATGAAAATAATGAATTAGATATTGATAGATTTAATGCCACTCTGGATGAAGCTTTAAAAGTTGAGGTGGACTTCACCAAATTTGTTACAGATGTCAAGTTGATCACTGATACCAGGTGGGAGAGGCAAAAGGTGCAATTACAGAACATTCAGAGCTTTCAATGGCCAACAAAGGAGGAGGTAATTGCATGGGATGTGCTTATGAAGCCCAAGAAGAAAAAGCCCGATGCAGTTGACCTTGACATCATGGATGAAGAGTGAAAAGGACACCTGGATATCTGACACCTGACCTCAAAGCACAGGGATGATAGTTATTCATAAATAATGGTGTAGGTTAGTTTGAAATGGCAGTCAACATATCTTGTAATAACTCAACGAAGCTATCAAGAATATCTCTAGACAAAGGTGTCAGTTATCAACGAGGAAGATCAGAAGAGTCCAAAAGATTTTTGTCTCTCCACCGCCTGAGGGTCTCAAAATTGTATTTTGTTTTTTCTGCTTTTAGGTTTAGGGCTACAACCATCCGAAGCTTGTTGCATCCTTATTCATAAAAGGATTCCAAGATGGTTGAGCTATATATAGAAGTTGTAACCTCATCTTTAGGAGGATGCTGATAGAAGATTATAGAAGATATTGAATACAAATTCTGCAGAGCAGACTTCTTATCTCTATGTCTAAGCTTCTAAGCATCAAAATTTTGTATGTACTGAGACATGCTTATTTTGAATAAAATACACTGCAATTTCTGTCTTATTTTGTTATTGTCTCTTTGCTTTTATGTTCTACTCTTGTGTGTTTTAATTTGTAAGGCATTTAAAACATACTAGTTGTAAGGCAACTAATCTAATTATTTGTGAATTTCTTTCAAGGAAATGATTAAATTCTCATAAGCAATTTCAGAGAGTAAACATATTTGTTAGGATTTTGATGATAATAACATAGGGTTGAAAGGATAGTTTGTAAGGCATTCTATTCAGATTGCATGTAGTTTGTATTCTACTGTATTTCTTTTGAAATATTCCTATGGATTTACATTCAGACTCTTTTTGCCTTGTGGATTAGGCACTAGTTTGATTTTTGTTTTGCAATTATCTTTCAATCATCAAAAAACACAAATATATCAATACCAGTACATTTTGTTTTTAAGTTCATATATGTTTTGAAGGGACTGCATTTAAGTAATATAGTTCATATTACTAATTCCTTTAAGAGAGAATCAAAAGGTTAGCCTTCCTTGAGTCACACTCAGAAAAAGAAGAAGGATGAATATCCTTATACCACTGTTGTATGCTATTACATTTGTAGTTTCCCTTGTTAAGCTCTGTGTCAGGATATTCTCAGATGTTTGCAGAGTAATCTTTTATTGAAGTAGTCTGAAGCATAAATAGCATAGCAGTGAAGAATTTGATCCACCAATTGAATTTTACTTGGAATATAGTAAACTATCCAAGGCAATACCCACCTGATCATGTGGAACTCAAAGCAGAAGGAGGATCTTATCCAATCCTCATCAATTAGACTATTTCTTGTTAAACTTGAGAGTCCATAAAACTGAGAATCAAGTACACCTATTTACCAAGTTTGATCCTACAAGAAAAAGCTCTAACATATCTGACTACCTAGTCTTCATCATAACGTTTCTAAAAATTTAAAATTTAATATGAATGAGAAACACCTGGTTTAAGATTCTTAAATAACTATAGAATTTCTCCCTTGTCACCCTTTTATTATATCTTCATTATGTGTCTTTTATCTCAGAATTGTCACACTCCTCTCCTTCCACTACCGTGTCTTTTTTTCTTTCCTTACTATTGCATGTTTTTCTTTTCTCTGCACACACTTTTTCTCATTTCTTTGTTGTGTATCCCCTCCTATTCCCTCCTCTGCTTCTTTATAAACTCCCAAATCTCTTCATTACACAACGTGTGTATATGTTGTGTTCACACTATTTTTACTTCATCAAAATCTTTGTTCCTCTCTTTTGCATTTTTTTTTATATAATTATCGTTCCTCCCTTAATAAGACCGACACCTCCCCATTTTCTAATGCATAGGCTATTTTATCTATTCCCCTTTTCTAACGGAAATCATTCCTTCTTAAAGGCAAATCCCTGTGCATATTCAAACACGTGTGAGTTCTCCTTGACTCCCACATCCATCAATATTTTGATCCTTTTTAAATCTTTCTACCTGTTTCAAATCTGTCAAGAAATATCCTTGTTTGTGTGTGCAAGTAGGAGTGCTCTCCCATTCAAACTCCCTTCCTCTATTTGTGGCACATCTTCTCTTCCAAATCGTACGCGCAATCTCCATTAGTCACCTTTACTTGTGGAAATTATAACTGCAACAGGAAATTGTCTTTGCAATAAAGAAAAAAAACATTTAACATTCCATCATGGTGGCTCTCAACACATACATGGCAAAGTTATCATTTGTATCTACTTTATTTTCCCTTGTTTCTTTAAACTTTCTTACCTTCTCTCTCTCACAAATTCCATAAAATTATGCATAAAAAGAGAGTTTACTAAAGTTTTTAATAATCCACTAGCAGTTAACTCCACCAGATAAACTGCTTTCTCGTATTTAAATCCTAAAATTAAGGAACTAACTTCACTTACTAAAAATGGTTGTGACAAAAAGGCACAAGATGTGTAGCTATAGATCATACAAGGAGAGTGTTGAGTGAGAAAACTGAAGTCTTGGGGAATCACAATCAATAATGGCGCAGAATTTTGAACGGCATGTTTTAAGATAAAATATTAAAATGAATTAAAAGTGAGCAAAATACACTTGGAAGGAGATTCTCTAATTAGGGTGTATGTGATACAACAAAAAGCCACCCCTAATTGGAAATTGAAAAATGGCTCACTCTAGTTTGGGATTTAATTGCTAGTTTTGGTTTAACAACTTGCTTGCCTTGTTATGTCACAATGGCCGATATTGTTAGGATGGAGGCTGTCGAACAGCTTGGGCAATATCTGTGAATCCTGGGGAAATGTGTGTGGCAAGGAGGAGGCACAATGTGAGTTAACCTTTCCTACAACAATCCGACCTCATTTGAGGCCTACTTGTCTTGGTTGTGCCAATTCTCATATTTTAAAAGCGGGTGAATGATAGGTATCATTGCATTCGATTGAGCTGAATTGGTCGATCCTGTAGCCAACGCAGCATTTGGAACTCAGTATGCTTGTGTGATGACTTATTGATGGGCCGTAAGAGTTTGCATTAATGATTAAGGACATATGTGATGTTGCAGATAGTCGATTCTTGATTGCAAATGGGGTATTTTCGAGATATTAACGTGTAGGAATAATTTAGATCACTCCCCTGAGCTCTTGACAACATATTGGTGAGTCTAGTAGTGTGCAACAAGTAACAACTACAGATACTCCATTGCATTCGGTGTGTAAGAAGAAACAAATTACAAAAGGCTAAGAAGGATATTCAAAACAAACCACGGTTTAATTGTTCACGATATCAACTCGGTGCTTGGAGATGAGTTCTTGAGGGCAAGTCATCACCATAGGGTCAACATTGATGTCTCAGCAATGTTTCTAGCCACATTGCTAAATGTGGGAGAACGAAGACTGTGCAAGATGTTGAATTGCAACAATTTCCTAGGTTAATTGGACGACATTCTAGAGAATGTGAACCCAAAGCATGGGGTTCCTTTGCCGAAGGATTGCTACGTCCTTCGACGACGTGGGAGGGAGGTTACCAAGTTTCCACTAATCCATTCCCCAGACCCTTCTATTCTCTCGCGAAGGAAGTGTGTTGTGGAGAGGAGTGTGTCATTTCTCAAGATAATGAGGGGGGTGGTTCTGGAAGGGACGAATGGCTTGCTACAAAATTATCTCAAGGACGAAGGTTTTTAAGGGCTTTGGGTTGGAGGAAACTGAGTTCAATGTGGACATTGTGGAAGAAAAGGGTGAGTCAGACACTGTGAAGAAGGATTTGGGTGATGTGGTGGCTCTGGAAGAACATGCCGATTATGGCCTGGAATGTGTTCCAAAGCCCTGCTGGCTGCTGTGAAGCATGGGCTTCCTAACATGCGATGTTGGGGTTCGACCTGATACGTGTAGGATTTTAAGTTCAATAATATCCAACTTTTTGCTTTGTATATGGTATGTGTATCTGGTGGTCAGCTCCATTTTGTCCTCAAGAGCTCAAGGGGTGTTGATTTCCCGTATGGTTTTGTGTATGATGCTCCTTTTTGTGCTACGATGCTGGATAGGCTAGTAAATTGTCTAGTAATTGATGGTGTAGTTGGGCGGGGTTTGCTACTGTGTCGATACTCTTTGGTCTTGTGAAAGACATATCTGAATGTAAGCAGATATAACTTTTAATTTTAATACAAACAGGTGCAGCCCCATATCTGGTATTAGCTTATAAAAAAAATAGTTAGTTTTTCTCGAGTTTATGGCATTGTACTTGCAAATCCAAGGTTGAGGTTTGAATTTTCCAGCTTAGAACAAAAGCAAAACTGTAGGTTTCAAAATTTAAATTTTATGAAATGTGTGCCCATTTTTAAGAGGACAAGAAATATATTGTAAATTAATATTGGTATCCACTTCACTTTAAAACATCTAACTGTTTTAAAAATCAAAACGAGTACCCATTTCATATGGATAAAAATTTAAGTTTGAGATCCCAACCCCAATTGGGTACCCATTCATATCGGGGTTTTTCCAAGCCTTCACTAAAAATGGACCCATTAGCTTGCACTTACCCATATATCACATAAACTAAAGTTTGACTGATCAAAATCAATTTTCCATCATTCTCACAATAAAAACAAAATCAATAGTGCTAAAAATTCCATGATGAAATTGGCTATTCGACTAGCTTAGAAGTTCCATTGGGTGCATAATGTTTAAAATTTGTGACAGCAATTGAAATGAGGACAAAGATCATTTCCTTTCTAACCTGCCACTCCCTCAAAAACTTCTCTCCACAAGCTCCTGCACCTTCATTTCCACCACCTTAAATAAAAAATTTATACTTGAAAGAATATTTAGTCTACTTCTTCTGCTTGTGATGTATATCATCTAATTTTATAGATGGATCAGATAAAGGAGAATGAGAATTATTGTAACATCAACAATGATCTCAAGGATGCCACTTCCTAAACAAACACACTTCATGACCTGGAGGACATTGAAGATAAGAATGACAACAGTAACAACAAAAGCAACAACTTCAATAACGTACTAATGTTATTAAGAGTTGTCATCATAACAAATCTGAATCCATTCATTGCAAATGGTTGACCAAAGGGCAAATTTTCAAATCAGACCAAATGTTCGTTTTGCTGCCTCTAGAGTATTAGACATGAGCATGGCAATAGTCATTGGACCAACACCACCAGGTACAGGAGTTATTGCTGAAGCTATTCTTGAAGCCTCTTTGTAGCAAACATCACCAACTAATCGGTATCCTCTCTCATCATTATGATCCTGGAAAAATCCCATCAAAAATTTCAAATTCCTCTATCAAAAACATATTTTGAAAATAAATTCATGATAGAAAACATATGGCCAGAACTTGCCATACCTCCATTAAATTTATGCCAACATCAATTACCACTGCACCAGGTTTCAGCCAATTACCACGAACCAAATTTGGCACACCTGCTGCAGAAATAACAATATCTGCTTTGCGTATGATATCTTCAGGATTCTTGGTGTAAGAATGAACAATAGTAACAGTTGCATTGTGCCTCTGCCAAAATAAAAACAATCGACAATGAGGATTCTCCATGTGAAGTTATTCCACACGATGATGAAGAAAGCCACAATAGGTTCATAAAAAATTAATCAAAATAACAATTGGGTAGAAAGACAAAGAATTGTAAAGTTGTATCAATAGCATGATGTCTGAGGGAATTGTTTTTCACAAAAAACATACTTGCAAAAGAATAGCAACAGGCATTCCAACAATATTGGAACAGCCTATTACAACCGCCCTTTTTCCCATAATATCTATTCTGGATCGAAGCAGCAACTCTATGCATCCTTTCGGTGTGCAGGGTACAAATAGAGGCTCTTTCCCTTGCATTGCTAGGCATCCAATATTTAAAGGATGGAAGCCATCAACATCCTTCTCTATGCTAACAGCATTCAAAATCTTCTCCTCATTGATATGCTGTTCACTATTCCACAACATGAGTAAATTCATGATAACAGACAAATTATAAGGATGGGAAATTTGTCATAAATCATTAAATTGACAAAACAAAGAACTTTGCAACAGTTATAGAAAAGAAGGCCTTGCATATCTTTTCAAATTGGCATGGTGATACTTTTAAGACCTTATCTGTACATCTACCTTTTCTGTTTTTCCCATTTTCCCACATCAATTAAGATGCTTAGGCAATCCCAGTAATTTCTATTTTGTCATCTTTGGTGGTAAATTTATATGTTTACAGAAAATATTTGGACGATCATCAGTCATGGCCACTAGGACTGTCAGATTTCACTTGGGAAAATATTATAGCAAATGATTGAAAGAGCTGAAGCAAGTTTTACAAAAATCTGTTCTATGCAACGTGAGTACCAGATGGATAGATATTTCAGATGTCTCCTAAAGCAGAGTCAATGCAAAACCTGAAATGCATGCGCTATTATTGAATATAATAAAGGCATTTCATTATATGAAATGCACCAGCTAGGTTTCAAAATCAATGGTCCACATTGACGGTTAGACAATGCAAGACGATTGCACTGTCTACAGCTATTGGATCGTTTTCACCGATTCACTTTATTCTCTGTTGGCGGAGAGCATGATTGACATGCCAAATCAAATTCATTTTCCAATTTCTAGTGGACAGCAGAGCCAGCTTCCACTGTGCTCTGCTTGGCAGTAACCTCACTCACCTTGCTCACACCAACAGCTAGAGTAATCAATTGTTCGGGAGAAAGGTGTTATGCTGATTTTGATGGCATCGTCATCTCTGCTATCTGCCTTTCCATCTGATTTACACTGCATTTTTCTGGTCTTTGATTGGATTTTATATCATTTTTATGGAATAAGATTAGATTGGTGTTTCTCGTGAAATCTCTTCCTTCCCGTTTGCTGAAATACCCAACCTGTGTTCCTCTGAGAGATTGTAATCGGCTTCGAACACACTGTCATTAGTTTCAGGTTACTGCAGACTCTGATTTGGGAAACTTTATAAAAATCTAGATCACTGTGAACAATGAAAGATATAAATCAAAACTCTTAATTATATTGAAGATCAGTTTATAGAAAAACAGGTTGAAAGAATGAAATTACTTAACATTAATGCTCGTTGAAATCTAGCAAGCTATGTTATTTATGCATATGAAATCATCTATGATTTGATCATTTCAAGTTGTAACTCATTTTTTGAGGCCAATATTTTGATGCCAGCAAGAGAAACAAGTTACAAAAATTTGCACAGCGAGATGAAAAGTAAAAGAAAAAACTGAAAGAGAGCATGCCAAGTAAATGGAGCCAAAAGGGACATGACATGCAACTGGCCCTGCAGCCTCGTGTAATCAATGAAGGAACCCCACTTACGTCTGGTTGCTTTCCAGTCCGCTCTTGTATCCCAGTTTTTTGCCCTGCATAATTAATTTCTATACATGGCTTCAAACTTCTTTTACTTGATGGTTTCAGTTTTCAGAAGGAAACAAATTTTTATTTATTAAGGCTCTTAATAATGTAGAACAGAGCTCGAAATATAACTGAAATACTTTGGTTCATTGTTGACATTGATATTAATATCAGGGAACATGGAATGATGCAACACTTTACAGAGTATTGTAAACAAAAACGAAGTAAGAGGAAGGTCCCGAATTTCACATTCCTATTGATGTTTGTATCTTATATAGTGACTTGTAGAAGATTGGATTAATCCGTAGATAATTCTACCCTCTACTTTATTTTGAAAGGGGACTTTTTGCGGTTATACCATTGTGATGATTGCTGTTTTTCCCATTAGACAACATAGAAAGAGGTCCTCTCATATATTGAGGTTTTGGATTGGCTGGTAGACCGATGATGGATTAGGGGGTTTTGTGTTAATAGTTCTTGACGTGATATTAATGTTGGGCAATGTAGAGCACAAAAGGAGCATTGCTTGTAGGGAGCATAAATTCATTTCACAATAAAGAAATCAGGTCTTCAATTGATAGAGGGAATTGATTTGCATGCATATTGAAAATTGTAGCTCTTTCTTCTAAGTGCATGAAATTTTGTCTTATGAGTGGATTTTCTTCTATTTTAGAAGCTAAAAATTATGATATTGCAAATTTTATACTTTTTATCAATATCACTTGAAGTGTTATGTACTGAAGAAACTAGAAAACACTAAAAAAAACCAGACCTCATATTTTTCTCACAATTAATCAAACAAAGTACCGTAGTTCTAGGTAACAGCGTGTTGTTTTAACATCGCCTATTTAATTGTTTTTTCAATGTATTCATAATTTACATCTTTAGTTATTTAAAAATTAAAATAATAAATAAAAGCTATTAGAAGTCATTCAATTTATAATTATTTGTATTTTTTAAAAATTTGCATTACTGTACAATAATTATATTTGAACTGTTATCTCCCTCTCTCCCCCTTCTCTCTCTTCCTCTCTCCGTTGCTTGTCTTCATCTCTGCCTCTCCCCATCTATATTTATCCATCTCTACTTTCAATTTGTCTGTCTCTCTATCTTTGACTCCCCTGCCCCCTCTCTTTTATCTCCTTATATCTCTATCTTTCTATCACTCTATCTACCACTATATCTTTCTCTGTCTCTCCTTCTCCCTCTTCCTCTATATCTCTCTTATCTCTTCCTTTTTATTTTCCCCCTTTTATATTCCTATCTCTCTGTCTATCTTTATCTCTCCCTATACGTCACTATATCTCTCTATCTATTTCTCTCCCTTTATCTACATCTCTACCTCTATCTTCTCTCCCCTCTCTATTTATAGTCATGTATCCCTCTATCTATTCATCCATCTCTTTCTCTCTTATTAGACCTCCTCTATATCTACATCTCTTTGCTTCTCTATCTCTATTTGTCCATATTTCTTCTTGCATATCTCCATCTCATTATCTCTCTATCTCTCTACTGCTATATCTTTATCTTTGTATCACTCCCTCTCTATATATTTATGTCTACCATCTCAAATCTATCCCTCTCTCCTCTCTATCCCCTTCTCTTCACACCCCTCTCCATCTCCATCTCCATCTCTATCTCTATCTCTATCTCTATCTATCTTTATCCCTTCTTCTATCTCCTTATCCCCCCCCCTCTCTCTCTCTCTCCCCATTGAACTCATGTATTGTATAAGTGTATGCAATAAATAGACCAAAATTTTCTCTATTTGACTTCCCACACCTATTCGGTGTACCTATTGCACACCAAGATGCAATTGCTAGTAAATTAACTCAAAATGAATTTGTCATTTGTATTGTGTTTATGGTATATTGAATTCAAAGTAGAATTGCTTCATAGGTAAGTTGTGTACAAATGAATCATCGTCAATATCGGACTTCTGCTTTAATAGAATCCTATGCGGAGACAATAGATAATAAGAAATTGTACTAAATGGATTATGCACATAGTCAACAAGAAGTGAATAAATTCACCTTTAACTATCAATTTACTAAACCAGTTTATAAGCTCTATGAAACTACCTGCGGCAGAGGAAGTTGAACCAAAACACCATGGACAGATGGATCATTATTAAAACTCTTAACAGCTCTCAGAACTTCATCTTCACTGGAATGTTCAGGCAAGTATCTGCCTAGTGATATGATTCCTGTCTCTTCACAAGCTTTTTTCTTGCAGTGAACATAAATCTCTGAATCTCTTCTTGCTCCAACTAGCACTACAGCTAAACCTGGGACCTTGCCAAGTGTGTATCTCATTCTGGATACTTCATTTGCAACTTCACCTATTATTTCTTGTGCAGCCGCTTTTCCATCGATCACTGTTGCTATCGACTCCACAGTTACTGAAAATTCCAAAAAAAACCCAGAAACTTCCATTAACAATGCCATACAAAATGCTAAGGTGAAGGAACAAAACAAAAATTCCAAAAAAGAATTGTTTTCATTAAGAACATGATATGAAGTGTAGGTGAGACAATCTATTTACCAAACTTAAGTCAAAGATAACATAATACAAAGGGCAGGTGAGTCAATCAATTTACCATTCTTCAAGGCAACAGACTGAGATAGTTGTTGAGAAACAGATTTCAAACTCAAGAATGGTATAACTAACCAGTAAAAGTTCTAGTATAATATTCAATGATAAAATTTCAGAAGCTGAAATATCAGTGCCTTTGTTAAAGGTAGTACTCTTAACCTGAACATTAAAAAAAATCAATTATTTGGTTAGGATGATAAATTCCGCTCAACGATCCTGTCATAAACATTCAAGTTATTGCAGGTTATCTTGGTAAATTATTGACAAACACAACTCCAATCACTTGACCATAGCTTCACAGCACATTGTCTCAAAAACTTGGAAAAGTTCATGCAAAATCACAAAACTGACAACAATCTATTAGAATCTTTTCTTCATGGAGACAACTCTTCTCCATTGCACTTAAGGGTCTGTGCATTTATTCCTGATATTTTGACATCAAGACAAAACGGAATACTAAAAGTTGCCAGAATATCTTGTATTCTTGGAAGCTGGATTTTATACAAAGTACACTACATCATCACCAAGTCTGAAATATAGAACAAGATGTGAGTGCATAAAATTATTGATACAATCCTACTGACCCATCATGATTCATAACCTTTGTTGGTTACCTCTCAGAATCATTTGCAGTCATGTTCATTCCATTGATAAGTTGATTAAAAGACTTCCCGCATGAAAGGTTGCCAATATATCAACTCCAACAATCTGATCATTGTTCTCCCCAATAAAAGTTGTAGTCAGTTAACAGAAGTATCCACAGCAGCTGGCATATGGTTAAATATGCATATCTAGTAAAATATAATATATCCTCAATTGTGGTCAAGCAATGCTTAATTACCACAATCAAAATTTAGCAGTGTCCAAGAAATCTATACATCCCATGAGCTCTCTTGTTGATGCAGGAGCATCCTGGGTGTAAGAGCAATCTTGCATCACCCAAAAATATTTCTGTTTTTGTATTCAATAAGGGCTATTTTGTGCAGAGCTGCTATTTATGGAAAGTTACTATTTTTGGTAATTTTCGTATGTGCTCAGAATGATCTGATTTCTTGCTTGGAGGTTCATTTTGGTCATATAAGTCTGCCAGTAAAGTTTCATTGCCAGATCAAGTGTATATTGGAAGATATTGAAGATTTTCGGTATTGGCAGCAGGGTACAGAAACTTCGAACTCAGTTTTGAAGGCTTTAGAGGCCCCGGATGAGGTCGAAAATTTGGGTGACGGGCGCTTGCGCCGGTCAAGCTTGTAGAGCGCTTCGTGGCGTTTCCGAAATGGGGTTATAATAGTCAATCGGGTCAGCTGGTGATGACTTATGATCTTCGGAAGTCGGGTCACCTGAAATGGCGGAAAATAATTTTCCTTCAAAATTTCTGTTCGGGTTTCGAAAGCTATTTTGAGCCGACTTTGATGTAATAAATTGAAAAATAAAATAATTTTAAGTTTGGTCGGCCCTTAGGGCTAAATTTCTGGAACCTTCTCGGGCGGTGGAAATTGCCTATATAAGGAAGGCTGTATTATTGTCTTAGGCAGTTCAGAATAGTTCTGGGTAGTAGCTCGAGGCTTTGTCCTACAAAATATTGTAAGGGAATGCTCATGTGGCTTTGCATATTGTAATTCTGAAAGTTTGTAATTCCACATTTGTGGAGATAATAAGAAGCCAATTTTCTGTTCTTGCATATTGTTGTTATTTCTCTATTTCTGTTATGTGTTTGTGGTATTAAGGGGAGCACCCTTCATCAAGTGGTATCAGAGCAGGAGTTCTTGAGTGTGTAAACAGATCGCCGACTGTGAGGCAGTTTGCACCAGGACCGTGGTTAGGGTTTCAGCGCGCATCGCGAAAATGCCTCCACGAAGAGAACGTGGCGGAAGAGCTGGTGCTGTGACACCTGAGGTTAGAGAGCTGCAGAGACAAGTGCGAGCATTGCAAGAAGAGATTCGCAGAGGAATGAATCTTAATGTCAGAGACGAAAGCGAGGATGAAGCCGAAGAAGAATATCAAGAAGGAGAAATTGAAATTGTGAACCAGGAGGAAGAAAGACTTTTTCGGGCCATTTCCAAGATTGGGAAAAGACCTAAGATTGAGGTTCCTACATTTTCTGGAAATCTTAACCCAGAGGAATTGATTGACTGGATCAATGAATGTGAGGAATATTTTGAGTACGAAGATGTTGACGATCCTGATAGAGTCAAATTTGCGAAGGCCAGACTGAAAGGTCATGCGAAGATCTGGTGGCAAGAAATTCAATTGGAGCGAAATAAAAGAGGGAAAGATAAAATCACAAGATGGGATCGGATGGTGGATAAATTGAAGCGGCAATTCATTCCTGTTGATTATAAGCTTGACCTACTGAAGAAAATGCAGAGTTTGAAGCAAGCAGGAAGATCTGTTCAGGAGTATACAGAGGAGTTCTATCGACTTCTCATCAGAACAGGCCATGCAGAAGCTGATAAGGAGAAAGTTGCCCGATACCTTAATGGGTTAAGGCCAAGCATTCAGGAGGAGTTGAATCTGGTTCGAATGAACAGTATTGAGGAGGCATACCAATTTGCCCTAAAAGTAGAGGAAAAGCTGAACAAGAAGTTCGAGAGCAGACAAAATGGAAGAGGTCGCGGTGGACGATCTGGTGGACGGTCATATGGTGGCCGAAATGAAGATCTGAAAAAGAAGGATGAGGCCAGTAGCAGTCAGAATCAGCGTGGAAATAATTCCAATCGCTTCCAGGATCAGAATAATAGAGATCAGAGGGGAAGAGGAAGAGGACAAGGATCTGGACGAGGAGGCTTCCGTGGAACATGTTTTCACTGTGGAGAAGAAGGTCATAGGGCATTTGAATGTCCTCAGCGCCAAGGAAGAATAGACAGGAGAAATGAAGGCCAGGCCAGAGTTGCACATGTAGATGAAGATGCCAGATCATCAAATTCTGAAGATGCTGAAAGAGGAGAAACGTTGATTAACAGAAGAGTCCTGTTGAGTGGTGAGAATGAACCTGAGCAAAGGAGAAGCCTGTTTCGCACCAGGTGCAAGTGTGAAGGTAAATGTTGTGATGTGATTATTGATAGTGGAAGCATTGACAATTTGGTGTCAGAAGAGATGGTGACAAAGTTGAAACTCAAGAGACAGAAACACCCACATCCATATCGGATTGCCTGGGTACAGGATGACCACAAGGTCATGGTCAATGAACAATGCCTAGTGAAGTTCAAGATCGGCGGGTACCAAGATGAGGTACTATGTGATATCATCTCTATGGATGCATGTCATATGTTATTGGGTAGACCGTGGCAGTTTGACAGATGTGCTGTACACGATGGTCGTGCGAATACCTATTCCCTGACAAAGGATGGAGTGCGACATAAGCTAAAGCCATTGAAGGAAACCGAAGAAAAGGTATGTGGTAATGCAAGAATAACATTTGTTGATGGAAGGAAATTCCTAGATGGTATGAGGCATGAGCATGTATGTTTTGCTTTAATTCCAAAAGCTGGTAAAGAGGAAGTAGAAGATGTTCCTGTAGAAGTTGCAGATTTGTTGAATGAGTTTCAGGATATTGTATCCGATAACGTGCCTGATGGATTACCACCAGTCAGGAAGATCAGTCATCAGATGGACTTGATCCCAGGAGCGAGTTTGCCGAATAAGGCAGCACACAGAATGACACCTGCAGAAAGTGAGGAGTTGAACAGACAAGTGCATGAACTGTTACAGAAAGGATTGATTCGAGAGAGTCTGAGTCCCTGTGCTGTACCAGCGGTATTAGCACCAAAGAAGAATGGAGAATGGAGGATGTGTACAGATTCTAGGGCAATAAACAAGATCACGATCAAGTACAGGTTTCCATTACCACGAATGGATGATATTATGGACTGTTTGAGTGGAGCTGTGTATTTTTCAAAGATAGATCTGAAGAGTGGATATCATCAGATTCGGATCAGAGAAGGAGATGAATGGAAGACTGCATTCAAGACAAAGGAAGGACTATATGAGTGGCTAGTCATGCCTTTTGGACTAACCAATGCACCGAGCACTTTCATGCGGCTCATGAACAAAGTTCTGAAAGAATTTCTGGGTAAGTTTGTCATTGTTTACCTAGATGATATTTTGATTTTTAGCAAGACATTGGAGGAACATATGATGCATATTCGTATGGTGTTTGAGAAGTTGAGAGAAGAGAAATTGTTGATTAATTTGAAGAAGTGCAGTTTTGTGAAGAAAGAGTTAGTGTATTTGGGATTTGTAGTTTCAGCAGAAGGTCTAAAAATGGACCCAGAGAAGGTACAGGCTATCCTTGAATGGCCTACTCCAAGGAGTGCTACTGAGGTAAGATCTTTTCATGGTCTAGCTAGCTTTTACAGAAAGTTTATCCGAAATTTTAGCAGTATTTGTGGACCCTTGACTGAAACAATGAGAGGGGATAGAAAAGAGTTTAAGTGGACTAATGGGGCAGAAAAGAGTTTTCAATTGTTGAAACAAAAAGTTACAGAACAACCTGTTTTAGCACTTCCAGATTTTAATAAGGTGTTTCAAGTAGATTGTGATGCTAGTGGTACTGCAATAGGAGTTGTTATGAGCCAAGAAGGTAAACCTATTGCTTATTTCAGTGAGAAGTTAAATGATGCCAAGAGGAAATATTCTGTTTATGATCAGGAATTTTATGCTATAGTTCAGGCATTAAAGAAGTGGAGACATTATCTGCTTCCTAAGGAGTTTGTTTTGTATACTGATCATCAAGCTTTGCAATATTTGAATAGTCAAGGAAAATTGAATCAAAGGCATTTGAAATGGGTTGAGTTTTTGCAGAGTTATACATTTGTTTTGAAACACAGGAGTGGAAAGTCTAATAGGGTTGCAGATGCTCTTAGCAGAAGGCAACTATTGCTGACAGAAATGCAGATTGAAGTGGTTGGGTTCAAGGAACTCAAAAATTTGTATCCAGAGGATCCTGATTTTAGTGAAGCTTGGAAAGCTTGCACAGAACCTGTTACTCTAGACAGGACGAAATGGTTGGATTTCATCATCCAGGATGATATGCTATTCAGAGGGAGCCAGTTGTGCATTCCACGAAGTTCTATGAGGGAGAATCTCATCAAGGAGAAGCATAGCGGAGGATTGGCTGGACATTTTGGTCGTGATAAAACCCTTGGTTTGGTTAGTGAGAATTATTATTGGCCACAGTTGCAGCAAGATGTGAAGAAGTTTGTACAGAGTTGCAGAGTATGTCAGATGGCGAAAGGAGTGAAGCAGAATACAGGATTGTATCAGCCATTACCCGTACCAGAGAAGCCTTGGGAGGATATCAGCATGGACTTTGTTCTTGGTTTACCGAGGACACAGCGGGGACACGATTCAATTTTTGTGGTGGTTGACAGATTTTCAAAGATGGCACATTTTATTCCCTGCAAGAAGACTAATGATGCTGTTCATGTAGCAGAATTGTTTTTCAGAGAAGTAGTGAGACTTCATGGTTTGCCAAAGACCATAGTTTCAGATCGGGACACTAAGTTTGTTGGATATTTCTGGCGCACATTGTGGAAGAAGTTGAAGACAGATTTGAAGTTTAGTTCATCACATCATCCACAGACTGATGGACAGACAGAGGTGGTGAATAGGAGTTTGGGAAATTTGCTGAGATGTTTGGTTGGAGATAAGCCAACGGGATGGGATTTGATTTTACCACAGGCAGAATTTGCATACAATAATTCTGTCAACAGGAGCACTGGTAAATCACCATTCCAGATTGTATATGGAAGTAGTCCAAGAAATGCATCTGAATTGAGGAAGATAGATAAAGGAGAAATAAGTAGTGCTGAAGCTGAGGATTTTGCAGAACACTTGAAGAACATCCATGAAGAGGTGAAGAAGCATATTACCAAGATGAACGCACAGTATAAGGCTAAGGCAGATGAGAAAAGGAGGTATAAGGAATTTCAAGTTGGTGATGAAGTCATGGTTCATTTGCGGAAGGAGCGGTTTCCAGTTGGTACATATAACAAGCTGAAAATGAAGAAGTTTGGACCATGTAGGATACTGAAGAAACATGATTCAGGAAACGCATATGAGGTAGAATTGCCTACTGAACTAAATATTTCACCAGTGTTTAACATTTCAGATCTGACAGAGTATCATGAAGGAGGTGTTGAAGATGAGATCACAGCAGCACAGTGGAGTATTCCAGCAACTAGTTCAGATATCAAGGAGATTGAAGACATACTGGACAGTCGTGTTGGCAGAAGCACAAGGAACAGGACATATGAAGAATATCTGGTCAAGTGGAAAGGACGACCTGTTGAAGATTCATCATGGCTGACAAAGGAGGAGGTTAGCCATCTTGGTTTTCCTCTGCACACCTGAGTCGTGACAGGGTCACTTCTCAAATTACCCCGGGTGTCTGATGCAAGAGCATCCTGGGTGTAAGAGCAATCTTGCATCACCCAAAAATATTTCTGTTTTTGTATTCAATAAGGGCTATTTTGTGCAGAGCTGCTATTTATGGAAAGTTACTATTTTTGGTAATTTTCGTATGTGCTCAGAATGATCTGATTTCTTGCTTGGAGGTTCATTTTGGTCATATAAGTCTGCCAGTAAAGTTTCATTGCCAGATCAAGTGTATATTGGAAGATATTGAAGATTTTCGGTATTGGCAGCAGGGTACAGAAACTTCGAACTCAGTTTTGAAGGCTTTAGAGGCCCCGGATGAGGTCGAAAATTTGGGTGACGGGCGCTTGCGCCGGTCAAGCCTGTAGAGCGCTTCGTGGCGTTTCCGAAATGGGGTTATAATAGTCAATCGGGTCAACTGGTGATGACTTATGATCTTCGGAAGTCGGGTCACCTGAAATGGCGAAAAATAATTTTCCTTCAAAATTTCTGTTCGGGTTTTGAAAGTTATTTTGAGCCGACTTTGATGTAATAAATTGAAAAATAAAATAATTCTAAGTTTGGTCGGCCCTTAGGGCTAAATTTCTGGAACCTTCTCGGGCGGTGGAAATTGCCTATATAAGGAAGGTTGTATTATTGTCTTAGGCAGTTCAGAATAGTTCTGGGTAGTAGCTCGAGGCTTTGTCCTACAGAATATTGTAAGGGAATGCCCATGTGGCTTTGCATATTGTAATTCTGAAAGTTTGTAATTCCACATTTGTGGAGATAATAAGAAGCCAATTTTCTGTTCTTGCATATTGTTGTTATTTCTCTATTTCTGTTATGTGTTTGTGGTATTAAGGGGAGCACCCTTCATCACTTGTCATAAATTATAATCATGTCACTGGCCTTAACTCTGTGGCCACCTTGCAATGCCAGAGACAGCACAGTTTTGTGTACCCATAAAGTAATCAAAGATTTGAGTTCATACAGAGATTTAGAAAAGGAGGTAGAGGATTGTGGAAGGAAAACAGAGAAACTGAAATGAATTCTCTAATAGAGAAATATCAAGGATGGAACTAAGAGACAAAAAGAAGACCACAACTAGGAGAAATATGCTGGGATGGAAAGTCCTCAAAATAATACAAGAATAGCATACAAGAAAAATGGAAGGGGATTCTTAAGGACTAATAAGGAATAATGGGCTCTAGGAAAAGGATTTGGAATGTGAGGAAAAGGAGCATGAACCAACATATCAGGGCAATAACACATTCAACCCCCGAAAGTCACACTTGAATTAGTTAATAATGTGATACTTACAAGGGAAGCTATTTGAGCAAAAGAGGGGTGCCCTATTTTGCTAAGACAAAATGGGGCATGTGTGCAAGGAACAACACTTTCTTTTAATTGGAGGATAAGGGAAATACGTTGCAAGAATTGTGGTGAAGAAAGGAGGCTGCTAGAATCATTCTCAAGGTACAGATGTGCATGTTTTGTGATTTGGGGCCACAGTGATTGTTAATGGAGACTTTTTCATTGGTGCCAAAGAGTAGAATGCTTTGTAATGTCTGGGAATGATGAAAAGAGGCCATAAATTATATAACACATTATAAATGTCATCCTTCTTGGCATTGGGATCATGAGTTTTTTTTTTTAATTGCCTATATAAACCAAGGTTTTTGAGTCATTTGAGTTGTGAGTTGACTTTCTTTTTTCTTTTTATTTGCAATGGGTCTTGGTTCAACATTAGCATAATTGCGAGGGATGGAGGCACTTTGAGAGCTAGGGCAAAGGAAATGGTAAAAATCCAAACTGCCAGCCTTGGAGGAGGGCGTTCTGGACATGGAGGTTGTGCAGGGAGCTCAAAGGATAAGGAAGATGATGACGGGTTGTTTGAAGACGACGAGGATGAGCTACTCCTAGATATCTTGCTAGGTAGGAGCTTGCACTTTTTCTCACTTGGATGTAGAAAACGATGTCTCTGATGATAAGCAAAGCTTTGTAGAGAATTGCAATCCTGATCTGATGGTTTTGGCTGATGCTGAGGATGATGTGTCTCTTCATGGGACAGAGCTGCTGTTTGCGGAGCCTTCTGCTGCAGCCGCTTCCTTTATCTGTGGTTTGAGGAGGGTTTCCTCTCTGCCCCTCCTACTCCCAACCTAAATGTTGTTTCAGGGGACAGAAGTGTGTTGAATAGCGTGGTGACTCCCCCTGTTGATAGTGGTGATGCCATTGCTGAATCTTCTCCCGCTGGTGAGTTGAAATGTGATTCTTCCACTAGGGCAAGATCGCTTGTTGTTGGTAATGGTGGTGTTTCTGATGGCCCCTGCGCAGGCGCAGAGGCTAGAGATGTTGAAATTGAGATAGATGTCAGGCCCACTCCAATTGCTATTGGGGCAGAGTTCAATGGCTTAGGTGTGTTGGCGGAATCCCCCATCCCCCTTGGTGTGGGTGTTTCTCAGAATGAGGCTTTTGCCTCTTTTGATTCAATTCGGGTTGGTTCTAGTGGGGAAGTCGTCTTCGTTCTTGACCCCAAAGTTGATTCTAGGGCTAGTTGTCAGGATTGTGCTGTTCGGAATGTGTGCTCTAGTTCTTTTGGGGCTTCTGTTCAAATGTTGGCTAAGCCTCCTCCTAGAGATTGCTCTCTCAGGGCAGGTGCTTGAAGTGGATATTCCTAATTTGTTGCTCATTTGGTCTTCAGATTGGCTGAAGTCATGTGAACTGTTTAACCATATGCCTCAGAAAAATTAGGTCTCATTGAATGCCATGAATGCCTCAGAAAAATGAATGTCATGTGCCTTGTCAAACTGAAACAGTTCATGTGCCTTGTCTATGCTTTCAAATTTTACAAATCTGCATAATGTCTACCACGGCAGTTGCAACTAATTTCAATAAATTTCCTCTATCTTTTTGCAAATTTGCATACATGTCTAACATGACAGGGATATTTGTATTATTTTTTCCCTAGCTTGGAGTTACTGCAAAAATTTAAAAAATGATTAAAATGAAAAGGCTGGGCCTGAAACTATGGTTTTTATTTGTCAAATGGTTCTGATATTTTTTTTATTTTTCCGTGTAGAATGTCAGGTGGGGGAAAACAAGCTTTGTATCCATTGTGATAGTATTGTGATCGTGCTTCGAGGCAAAATGGTACAAGTAGAACAGCCATGATCAAATGCAAGTTTTGACCAATGGCATGACAGGGAACTTACACAAGGGTAAGGACTCATTTCCTTCACATACCTAGAAAAGGTGTTGATCCTTGTCCAGATGAGGTAGAAAGATATGATGTTGTGAGGGATCAAGAAAGGGCTGATGGGAAGTTTATAATATGAGCTCCTCTCATGTTTCAGCAACAGGGGAAAGTGCTGCAACTCATAATCATAATAGAGAGACAAAAGTAGATGTATCTTCTAGAGATACAGAAAGACAACATCCTCACAAGAGACAACACATTGGCAGCTCAAACCCCACTGGAAGCTTATCTGAAGTGTAAGGTCGAGAAGCAATTGATGCAATGATTGTACGATTCTTTTATGCAACTAGAAAACCATTTATAGTTTATATTTATGAAGAAGATGAAGAAGAATGGGAAGATGAGCTTTGGTGGGGATCATATTACAGTAAGATGAATTTCATAAGATGAAGAAAGACAAAAAAGGAAAAAGGAAGAGATGGAATTTTCATAGTAGGGTAAAGAAAAAGAAAGAATAAGTGGATAAGAAAGAGAGGTGGTTGAAAAGGAAGCACACTATTCTCAAATGTTCATGAGCTCCCAACTTGTGGAACATTTCACTTAACCCAAGTGTTTAATGCAAGAGCATCCAGGGGTGTATCACAATCTTGCATCACCAAAATATATTTTATTTATGTTGAATTTTCTTTGTGATTTCAGCTGCAAGTGATTTTAGGGCCCTTGATTCAAGCATCTTCATAGTGTAAGAAAATTTATTTATTCATTTTGCTAGGTATTTTATGGTATTAGTCTGAGTTGTCGGTTCGGATTCGGGTTCAGATTCATATTCGAGATTCAGGTTCAAAATTTGTCCAAATTTTTTTGGGGTGGGTTTGAATTCATTTTGGGTTCGTCCGTACAAAAATATATGTTTTTTTAATTATATGTATATATATATATATATATATGCAACAGCAAATAAGTTCATACACCACTATGCTAATAATAGTAAAGCAACATAGCAAAATACACCACCATATCTATGTTTCAGTTCAAAAATAATAATGTCAACATTAACAATCAGCCATAATTGATCAAATGTCATCAAAAATCATCAAACATATCATCATCATCTGGTTGTGGAAAGAAGTTTAGCAATGGAGGCAAGAAGTTTTCTTTTTCATTCACAAATGCACAAATGACATAAAACAACCATTTTGGCCTTTCTAGTGGTCTCTTTTAGGGTTGGAGGGTCAAAAAGACCAAATTAGGCAAAAAAAAACACTTTAAAAAAGTCAAAATCTTGTTTTGAGCCCAAAGTCGGCCCGAGTTTTGCTGCTGGATGCCCAGGTCCATCTAACAAAGTTTGGGCCGAATTTGACAAGGACTAGACTCTACACCGAATCGAACCTGACTTTGAGGGTTGTAGGAACGAGTCTAGTAACATAGGTATTAGTGTTATCCTAAGGTGCAAAATGGGGCCAACTTATTGTTACTAAAATTTTATTTATTGGCCCAAATTTTGTAATTTGATAATTGTAAAATGCAATTTTTTTAATTTTTAATATACTGAAAAAGAAAAAATGATAAAATTTGAAAAATCCAACACCCAAGTTGGAAAAATTGAATGTTGGGATATTGAATAATGGCATTAAAGAGGACTTCAACACCCATGTACAGAAAGGAGCCAATTTTGGGTGTCAAGCATGCTGGGAGTTATTGCAGGATTTACAAAGACGAAGGTTACCAAAAATTGATTGCTCCTCCAGATTTTGAAGAATGCGTGGAGGAGAGAATCCAAAAACATTATTGCAGCTGTTTAATAGATAAAATAGCAGCCCAAGAATGGAGAAATCCAACTAAGAGTGGAAGAGGTGAAAATCTAATGAAGGGTTTCAGCAATGAGGTTGCGCAAAGAGATTGCAAAGGAATATCCCTACACCAAAACTGCAGGTTGCAGAGGATCCAGAGGTGCACTTGCAGGTGTTTGAGGCTGATTTGAGTTAGTTTTGATTTGTATTACCAAAAAAAAATTGTATGGGTATTTTCAATTTAAATGAAGATCTGGTTTTCATAATGTGGGTTTTAATTATGGTTTAAAAAGAAATATGAGTTGTTCAATTAAATTTTGATTGCATGTACTTGCAAATTGTATTATGAGGATTCATGTGGTGTTATGGCTGCATGGATGGGTTGTTTGAAAAAACCTCTCATCCTTATGCTGCATTAGAGTCGCACTATTGTTGGTTGTCATGCTCTTTTTAAGAGTGGTGATTACTATTTATAATGATCTAAGTTGTACGAATTGGAATGCCTGACTGGAGCATTCATAAGCTATAAAAAGGGTTGTAGCTGCTGATTATACTGGCTACACCATATTCATAAGATCATAGGTTACCATATTTGTTAAGAAAGGCAACAATTCATCTCGTGTGAAGTCCGATGTTAGAATGATACAAAAAGAACTATCATACTAGGATGAAGGGGTTTGTAGCCTTAAAGCTGCTAAAATAATATTGCAAAACCTACCCTACCACCTCTAATGTAGTCATACCATTTAGGAAAGGCTGCAACTTTCATGTATGGTTTAATATCTCAGTTCTTACAAGATACTATTAATTTCTAGTAATTATTTCAGTGATATTTTGTACAATTGCAATTTAGTATTTCAAATCATTGAAATACTATTTTAGTTGTAACTCTATATGTGGTTTACGATGTAATGACCCTTACTATAAAGGCCACTAAAACCCCCAAAACTAAACTGTGACAATTCGTCAAACACTTGGCAAGCAACTGAATTGTTTGTTTGAGATGTAGTGTTTCAAGGTTATAGTGGTTGAGCAACAAATCCACAATGTTCAAATGATACAACAATGCCAAAGTGTAATGAAATGCAATCAGTACAAGTGCTGACTTCTATGACAATTTTCAGAATATCAATGATTTGGTATCAAAACAATACAATGAGCTATGGCCAAACAAGATAATGCAATGACCAACATATCTATTGGATTATGAACCTTCAAATCCGATTACAATATGCAGAGTGTGACAATGACTGACTTCTGAGAATATAAAGGACTGTTACAACTTCGCACATGAACAATGACAAGTCCCTATCAATGCTATCTCATTCACTATGTCAATTCCAATTACCAATGAGGAATAACAGTGACTGATTTATGCCAAATAGTGGACTGATATAACAGTGGTTACATATGCAACTTTCAATACAAATTTGACCTTAAATAACCACATCCAAAGTACATGAAAGAACCTGGAAATGCTGCACTGTATGTTGTCAAAATGTTGATGAAGAACGCTGATGAAATGGTGATTGAACTGCACCCCAAACTGCCTCTGTTCACTGCTGTACAGTTGTTACAAATTTAGACATCAACTATCAAACACAACCAATTAGAGAGAACCTGGAAGTGTGCTGTTGATGGCAATGCAAATGCAGCTGCTGGAGATGAAACTGAACCACAAACTACTTCCCAAAAAGATGTCCGTACTATGCTGCTGTACCAGGCCGTACTGTACCAACAGGGGCGATTTTAATAGTAATTTTTATCTTCAAAAACATGAACCGAAAATGCTATGAACATGATCGCCTAGGCCAAGGAAATGTTTTGGTGCCAACAGCATGAATTTACAACCAGATTTGAGGACCCTAAGACATCAAAATATGCTTCCAGGTAGACCTTCAAAATTATCCAGTAGGGTATCAGTTTTGCAATAAAATATTGCCCAGCTTATTGATAAATCCTCCAAAGGAAAAACAATGCAATCTCCTTCACAATTTGACTCCAAAATATTTAGATCTCAGACCAAATCTGAATACACAAATGAAGCTCAACATGAATTAGCTGAGTACCAACTCCAATAATGCAACCCTTAAGTAGATATTTCACTACCTCAGTTATGCCAATCTAGGGGAGTTATCGTTCCCAAAGATCGAATAGAATTTGCAGACCCAAAAGACTACAAATTGCTTCACAATGAAGAAGTAGAAGAAATCTCAAATCCAAGCATCCAAATGAAAGCCCAAGCCCTCTATTTATTCTTTTCCTTGAGAAGTTGCTAGAACTTCTAGAAACATCCAATTATAATGTACTTTATAATAAAATAACATTATAATAATAAAGTACATTTCTCAACTCAAAATTATAACAATGTAGGCCCAAATGTCTCATAACTGAATGTAGGCCCAACTACGACTGAACGTAGGCTCAAGACTAAACGTAGGCTCTACTACAACTGGATGTAGGCTCAAACTGGATGTAGGCTCACTCTGGATGTAGACTCCACTACAACTGCATGTAGGCCCAAACTGGATGTAGGCTCTACCGAATGTAGGCTCTGTCAGCAATATGCAATCAAATGATCAACATAATGACCCTCTCTCCAAACCATTTGCCTACGAAAGTCGATGATAGGCAAATCCGTCATGCCAAACGATGTCAACCAAAATGGGGACATGACATACGACCAGGAAGAATAAATTGGTTGGTGATTTTTCTATTGTAAGTCCAGATGGCTATGTTGCCGCTATTAAAATTTGTAGCTGCAGGAGACATTTTTCTCTTACTTGTGGTGACTTCATCATCATACAAGTGGTATGATTGCGATGCCTATATTCAGCAATGCATTCTGAGACTGTGAAGAGTCTTCAATTCTAAACGGTATCCCATATGTAGATTTCACGCCTCTTGAAGTCTATGAAGAAATTTCAGCGATGCAAAATGAAAGGTCATGTACGTGCATGGTCATTGGGCACCAAAGAGACCTTGCTTGCGTGGCTATTTGGAAATCAAGAGTTTTGTCTTTGTGTAACAAATGGAGGTCAGAGAGTCATTGCATTGCGAGTGATTCATTCAATGTAGCATCATCGTGTTTGGGATTTGAGTGAGCTGGCTGTAACGGTTAGTTGTCTGCCGAAATGCATTTCCGATGTTATGATTTGTAAAAGAACTCATGGCTATTAAAGTGGTGGGAGTTTTTATGTTAGCCTCGGCTATTCGGCAAAGTGGACTGATGGGCATGTTTATTACATTCTATAGTCATTATCGTGCGTTGTTGTTACAAAGTCGTGATTATTTCTGTAGCATTTATTTTTTATATCATGGTGATATGTATTATGCAAGTGCTGTTTTCTGGAGTGTTGCTATCAGAAGGAGAGCTTTGTAGAAGAGTTGATCATTATTGTGTATTCCTTATTTCTATATCACTTTACTTCCTATAGATGTTTATCATGTATCTCTCAAGCATAGTGTTGAGTGAAGAGTTAGTATGTTGTAGATGATTATTGTGTTGCATACCATGAGCATTGGTTTGGATATACAGCGACAATTCATTCTGTGACAACAGTAAAGTATATTTTGTGAAGAGTATCTGTTATTATCTAAGCTTGTGAAGCTTTGTATTTAGACTTTGTTTTAATAAAGTGTCTATTTTGGTGTGGTTGGGTTTTTCCCTCAAGTAGGAGGGTTTTCCCAAGATATCTCTGGTGTTAGTGTTTTTATTTATCAGCATTTTATTTTATGCAATTCTAGTTCAAAACATTAACATGGTATTAGAGCCAAGTTTAAGTAAAGATCCAGAATGAGAAATAGACAAGCAATGTTTAGGCGACAGAAGTGTACAGCAAACCTGATCGCAGTTATTGCAGCCAGTTTTCGCGATATGTTGTATCAGAGGTTGTGATGCATGCTCAATGATCATCAATCAACTCTTAGCATTCCACTCCCAACGGGTCATGGAGATCATCTTGGAGGGGACCTTTATAGTATTGATATGGTGAAAGAGACCATGTTGCTGATAGCGGGGAAAGATATGGAGATCGAAATTTGAAAGGACATTTCAACAATAAAGAGATAAGTATTTTATGTTTGTACATTTGAATAATGTTTATGAATAATTCATACAATAATATTGGGAAATGTGAATCAAGAATGCTTTTAGCATTGATCTGTATATTTCTCTTTAGGATAATTTGATTCTATGAACTATTATTAATCTCTCTCTAAAATGCAAGATGGATCGAGGAGCAAAAGGATGATAGATTAATTTTTTGAAATTGCATAAGCAATTCAAAGAAGAAAGAGGTTAAGACTTCCAATGAGGAAGTTATGCCAACTGAAAGAAATGAACATACATTAAGACTCAGCTTGCTGTCATAAGGTTGAGTTGGTGGCACATAACTGGAGATATCTCTTGAAGAAGAAGAACCTATTCAGATTGTCTTCTGATCAGTTTCTTCTTAGAGGAGGAAATGCCATTCAGAGGGAATTAAATTCTGAGAATTCAAGACATGCATTGCAGGAAATCTTGATCGAGGATGTCAAGAGGTTGATGCAAGTGCTTGAAGATTCAGGAGGAGCTTGAGTGTCAGATGGAGAGTGGAGGTTGATGCAAGTGCTTGAAGATTCAGAAGGAGCTTGAGCGTCAGATGGAGAGTGCCAAGTCCTTTGCAGAGGATCAACAAGCTCGAGAAGCAGTGTGGCTTCAAAAGCTCATTGTTTGGTCAAACATTGGAGCCCACTGTAGCTTATTGCGACAATCAAAGTTGTGAGAATGTTGCCCCTGCCAAGAGGGAGTCTTTGCTGAGAGGGAGTCTTAGCATTCAGTTGTTCCTATTATGTGCTAGAATGCATTTTTCTCTGAGACAAAGAAATTTGAGGTGAAAACCCTTGTCATGCATTTTTCTCTAAGATGGAGAAATTTGAGGTGAAAGCCCTTCTAATGCATTTTTCTCTAAGACAGAGAAATTTGAGGTGAAAGCCCTTGTTGCTCTTTCCATTCATGGGAGCAGCCATAGTAGACGTCATGTTGAGAGACTCCATGACAGCATCACATTGAGAGAATCTGTGATGAGAGTTTGTGCTTTCCACTCATGGGAGTAGCCATAGTGGATGTCATGTTGAGAGACTCCATGACAACATCACGTTGAGTGACTCCATGATGTGAGCTTGTGTTTATTTCACACATGGGAGTAGGCATGGTGAACATCATGTTGAGTGAATCCATGATGCTACTCACGTTGAGAGAAACCGTGATAAATTTTGTTTCTCACAAATGGGTGTAGCCATTGTGATTGTCATGTTGAGAGACTCCATGACATGAGAATCTGAAAAATATCTCCTTTGCTAAGAGGGAGTGTTAATGTTTGTAGTTGCAGGAGATATTTTTCTCTTACCTGCAATGTTTTCATCATCATACAGGTGGTATGATTGCGATGCATTCTGAGACTGTGAAGATGTTAGCATCAAATGATAGTAACCGGTAAGCTCTCTACCAGTCCTAGTATTGTCATTGATTGGCAAAACAGGATAGAGATTTGTCATCTCCATACAGGCTAAAGCTCTAAGAAAATATACATCAAGAGAGGCTGGTTTGGCAAGAAAAATAAACTATAATCCATTGTAACCGGTCTCCACACTAAGCATCAGTAACCGGGAATGCACTCAATTAGGGAAGAGAGTATTCCAGTATCAACCAAGAACCGAACTACAAACCGGTATAGACAAGTACAGCCAACAGCAATATCCAACTAGTGTCTGTAACACAACCGGGACAATGCAACCGGTAAGACAAGAAAGAGACTGCAACAGATCTAAGGACTCAATCGGATATGTTATAAGACTCCGGTATGAACCCAGGAAGTCATAGTCAACTGTCAACTATCTGTTCCAACCAGCTCTTTCTACCGGGATTTATTGCAGTAAATCCGGGTGATCTTGAGTTGTCTTGGTGATCGGTTTGAGGTGCAGGTAAAGGATTTAAAGCCAGAATCAATGGTTTCTTGAGGCGCGACTAAAGGATTTAAAGCTAGAGTCAGTGGGTTTAAATCAAGGTATTATCTCCTATGAAGAAAGGTTGCCTAACACACAATTGTTGTTTTCTTCATGTAGTGGATGAAGCCAAAGCTTGCATCAGATGCTTGCCCAGTGAACTAACACTTCACTGAGTGATGTATTCGTAAGATCTTAGGATTAGGTCATGCATTTGAGGCGCAATCAGGGCAACAAAATTGTATATATTCTTATTTCTGTTGAGAAGAAGAGTTGCCTTCATTCTGCCGAGAAAAAAAGAGTGAACCTATATGCTACAGAAGCAGGAGTAAAAGAAAACTGAGAAAGAGAGATAGAAGATTGTGCAAAGTAGCACAACAGTAGATGAGAATACACCTACAGTGACCAGTGATGATTCTCAGTTGAGTACAAATAGAGATCTTATCAGGCTAAGCAAAATCATCTGCAAAGATCACACTTCTATTGTTTTCTAGCAAACTACAATAGACAAATCTCAGTATTTGGGTGGACTCTAACAGGTCCCTTGTATCAAAATCCCTTAACCGAGTGACATCTTTCAAGGTGTTTAAAGTCCTTTAACCAGGCAGGTCCTAACAGACCTTTTGTAACAAATCCCTTGACCGGGTCGCATCTAGCAAGTACGTTTTTATCCTTTAACCGGGAAGGGTCTTCACAGGCCGTACTCCAGGAGAGTACAAAATTTGTGAGGTCTCCTCACACCGTGGTTTTTACCCTAACCGGGTTTCCACGTGATAAATCTGGTGTCACTTTGTGATTGTTTATTTACTGTTATTATTTGCTTAAATTTGTTTGCCTTTAGTGCTATAAGTTTACTTCACTGGATTTAGTGAGAAAAAAATTTTAGAAGTGTCGATTCACCCCTCCCCTCTCAGCACCAGTTGGGACTGTCAATTGGTATCAGAGCCAAGTCTTGTTTTCTTTGCCGCTTAACCACTCAAAGAAAAAGTCAAGATGATGAGAAAGGAAGGACCAAAGTTTTCAAAGGAAAACTTCACCTTGTGGTGCAATAGAATGAAACTACATATGAAGACCATTAGGGATCAATATTGGAATCATGTTGCCACTGAGTACACTAAACCTTCTGGCACGTTGACACCTAATGAACAGAAGATCAAGACCGAGCACACAGCAACTATGGATATGATAGCTAGCACGCTACCTGATCATGTCTATGCTGAGATTGAACATCTTGAATCTGCCTGCAAGATGTGGGGAAAGCTGCAAACGTCTATGGAGGGGTCCTAATGTTCAAAGAGCCAAGGTCGAAAGCCTCAGAGGAAAGTATGACGATATGAGGATGAATGAAGGAGAAGACATCAAGCAATACAGCAACCGAATCAAAGAAGTGATCAATTCCATCAGATGCGCAAGAGGAAAGCTCAGTGAAGAGGAAGTAATCAGCAAAATACTGAGAACTCTCAGACCTCAGTATGCTATCAAGATTTCTGCCATTCAAGAGCTCAGATCGGTGACCAAAGATCAAGTCACTCTAGACTCCCTAATTGGTAAGTTGGCTGCCTTTGAATTAAGTAATTTTGATAATTGCTTACCTATTCGGAAGCAAACAAGTCTTCCGCCAATATCTCTTCCAGTAAAAAGGGAAGAGAAACCGGTAACTGCTCTACCAATAAAATTGGCAACCTTGCTGAGAATCTATTCTCAGAAGAGATGGAGCAAGAAGAGTTTGAAGCACTCATTGCAAGAAGATTCCTCGGAGGGAAAGGGAAGTACAAGGGAAAGCTCCCTTTGAAATGCTTCTCTTGCAATAAAATAGGCCATATTGCTGCAAGATGTCCTGATAATGAACATAAAGATAAAAGAGACTGGTTCAAGAACAAAGCAAAGGAGTGCTATCTTGCAGAAGGAGTCACAAATAACGAATCTGAAGACTCAGAGGATCCAGAAATTGCATTTGTTGCAATAAAGGAGAGCCCAATAATTCATATCAAGATCTCATCAGTATGATGACTGGATCATTGACAGTGGATGCACTCACCACATGACCGGTGACAAGAGCAAGTTTATCAACCTCGAGCTCAATGTCCGCGGATCAGTTACCTTTGGGAACAATGCTCCCTGTGGTATCAAAGGTAAAGGTTCTATTGCTCTCTGCAACAATGTTGTTTGTGAAGATGTGTACTGGGTTGAAGGACTCAAGTACAACTTGATGAGTGTTGCACAACTAAACAACAAAGGATTCCTGCTGGAATTCGGACAAGGTTCTTGTATAGTAAAGAATCAATCCGGAACTCATGTTGCAACCGGTAGACAGAGCAAAGGTAATCTTTTCTATCTTGACTCAATGGAAGGAGTCTGTCTTATAGCTTCGATCAAAGGAGAATCAAGCAAAATATGTCTTATGACCAAAGAAGACAACAGCTGGTTATGGCATAGGAGGCTCTACCACATAAACTTTGACAGTATTGTCAAAGTGAGCAAAAAGAAAATGGTAAGAGGACTTCCTGAGATTACAAAGCCCATCAAGGGCGTTTGTAAAGATTGTCAGCTGGGAAAGCTGACCGGAACATCTTTCAACAGTAAGTCCTTCTCTGCTGAGAATGTTCTAGATCTAGTGCACACTGACTTGTGCGGACCAATGAGAACAAAGACTTACCATGGAGACCGGTACTTTATGCTCTTTGTGGACAACTTCTCCAGAATGATGTGGACACTCTTTCATATGGAGAAATCAGAAGCTTTCCACATGTTCAAAATTTACAAAGCTAGAGTGGAAAAAGAAACCGGTAAAAGCTTGAAATGTCTGAGATCAGACAGAGGAGGTGAATTTACCTCTCAAGAGTTCACTCACTATTGTGAGGA
Organism: Chamaecyparis obtusa; assembly: GCA_027943335.1. Lineage (NCBI taxonomy): Eukaryota > Viridiplantae > Streptophyta > Pinopsida > Cupressales > Cupressaceae > Chamaecyparis > Chamaecyparis obtusa. The sequence continues at coordinate 78,308 of BSBK01007279.1, forward strand.
ACATGGAATAAAAAGACAACTATCTGCACCAAGGACTCCTCAGCAAAATGGAGTAGCAAAAAGAAGAAACAGAACACTAATTGATTGTGCTAGAACATTGCTAATTCAAAAAGATCTGCCTCATCACTTCTGGAGGGAAGCTGTCAGTACTGCAGTCTACACAATCAACCGAGTTCAAGTCAAAAAGGGAACCGGTAAGACTCCTTATGAACTTTGGTTCAAACATACACCCAGTGTAGGCTATTTCAAAATCTTTGGTAGTAAGTGCTACATGAAAAGAGATATGTACTCTGGGAAGTTTGATCCCAAGAGCGATGAGGGAACATTCTTGGGTTACTCTACCAAAAGTAAGGCCTATCGGTGTCTGAACAAAAGAACAGGGAAGATAGTTGAAAGCATCAATGTAAAAGTTGATGAATCTTCAGAACCTAAAATGAAGACCGATCATGATGATCTTAACAGTCTTCAAGGCCCAAACGAAGGGAATGCCTTCGAGTTCAACGAAGCTATGACTGAAGATGAAGGAGAAATCTGAAATACACATGGACAGACATCTGGAGCAAGAGAATTTACCTGAACTCAATAGGTTGACACAAGATAGCGAACCAGTTGATATCCCAAACCATGTTGAAGACAATGCTCAACCGGAAGAACCAGACCGGAAACAGAGATCCGTTCTTCCAAGGTATGTCACATATCATCCTACTGACAATATAATTGGTGACAAACATGGGAACATCTTGACTAGGAAGAAGGTCAAAGAGAACATCTGTCTACTTTCATGTGTTGAGCCCAAATCCACCAGAGAAGCCCTGGAAGATGAGAATTGGGTCAAGGCCATGGATGAAGAAATCGAACAAATTGAGATGAATGATACATGGGAACTTGTGCCTAGACCTCAGGACAAAAATGTCATTGGAACAAAATGGGTCTACAGGAACAAACTGAATGAGGACGGTAAAGTCATCAGGAATAAAGCAAGACTGGTTTGCAAAGGATATGCTCAGGAAGCTGGACTAAACTATGGGGAAACTTTTGCACCAGTGGTTAGATTGGAAGGGGTAAGAATTCTTCTTGCCTATGCAGCTCACAAAAGGTTTAAAGTTTACCAGATGGATGTGAAGTCTACGTTCCTCAATGGAATACTGGAGGAGGAGGTCTACATTGAGCAACCGAAAGGATTTACATCTGCTCAAAAGACTGATACGGTCTGCAGACTAAAAAAGGCTCTCTATGGGCTTAAGCAAGCTCCAAGGGCTTAGTATGAAAGGTTGCATTCATACCTTCTGACCATTGGATTCACAAGAACTGATGACAACAGCAATATGTATCTCAAGACCGGAAAAGATGGAAATCTAATTGCTGAAATCTTTGTTTATGATATCATTTTTGGAGGGGATGACAAGATGAGCAAAGCCTTTGCTGAAGAAATGAAGAAAGAATTTGAGATGTCTATGATTGGGCCCATAAAATTCTTTATTGGACTACGGGTCCATCAGCTAAAAGAAGGTATCTTCGTCTCTCAGTCCAAGTACATTAAAAAAATTCTTAAGACTTTTGGACTAGAAGAATCCAAACCGGTTGGAACTCCAATGATAACTAATCTCAAGTTATCAAAAGAGGATGATGCCAAAGAAATAAATGAAACAATATATCAGTCCATGATAGGAAAATTGTAGTATGATGTTCACAGCAGACTGGACATTGCTCATGCAGTTGGCATAGTGGCAAGATTCTCAACTAATCCCAAAGAAACACATTTGATGGCAGTAAAGAGAATCTTCACATATCTAAGAGGAACCGAGGAATATGGCTTGTGGTTTCCACACAAGGGAGGATTCCAAATAAAAGTCTACACTGATGCAGACTGGGCTGGCAACATTGATGACAGAAAGAGCACAAGCGGTGGTGCATTCTTTCTAGATGGGAGAATTGTATCGTGAACAAGTAAGAAGCAGAATTGCATTTCTCAGTCCACTGTTGAAGCTGAATATGTTGCTGCTACAATCAACTACACACAGGTGATTTGGATCAAACAACTACTAGAAGGTATTCAGGAACAGGTACTTGAACCGATCGCAATTCACTATGACAGTACCAATGCCATCAACATACCAAAAAATCCTGTTATGCACTCCAAGACCAAGCACATTGCCATCAAGTATCACTACTTGAGGGAACTAGTACAGGATAAAGAAGTAAGATTGGAGTATGTCCCCACCAAAGAACAAATTGCTGATATATTTACAAAGCCATTACCAAAGAGTACTTTTGAGTATCTCAGAGGTAGACTGGGGGTTGTACCCCTCTCAGATCATCAGTAATCATCAACAGGGAGTCATCAGTTCATTATGATTCAACAGAAGGTTACACCTTATCTTTTATGAACTGATGAAAAGAGACTGCTGCTCGCAAGGGGAGCAGATTAGAGAATGGAAATCCTTCTGATTAGTCTTTTGGCATTATTGTCAAAAAGGGGGAAAGATTGTTTATGGTGATTGGCAATCGGCAATCAAACCAAGTAATGCAAGACTCCAAATGCCTTTCAAAGTGTTGAGTTTTGCCATCAATGCCAAAGGGGGAGATTGTTAGCATCAAATGATAGTAACCGGTAAGCTCTCTACCGGTCCTAGTATTGTCATTGATTGGCAAAACAGGATAGAGATTTGTCATCTCCATACAGGCTAAAGCTCTAAGAAAATATACATCAAGAGAGACTGGTTTGGCAAGAAAAATAAATTGTAATCCATTGTAACCAGTCTCCACACTAAGCATCAGTAACCGGGGAATGCACTCAATTAGGGAAGAGAGTATTCCAGTATCAACCAAGAACCGAACAACAAACCGGTATAGACAAGCACAGCCAACAGCAATATCCAACTAGTGTCTGTAACACAACCGGGACAATGCAAACGGTAAGACAAGAAAGAGACTGCAACAGATCTAAGGACTCAATCGGATATGTTATAAGACTCTGGTATGAACCGAGGAATTCATAGTCAACTGTCAACTATTTGTTCCAACCAGCTCTTTGTACCGGGATTTATTGCAGTAAATCCGGGTGATCTTGAGTTGTCTTGGTGATCGGTTTGAGGTGCAAGTAAAGGATTTAAAGCCGCAATCAATGGTATCTTGAGGCGCGACTGAAGGATTTAAAGTCGGAGTCAGTGGGTTTAAATCAAGGTATTATCTCCTATGAAGAAAGGTTGTCTGACACGCAACTATTGTTTTCTTCATGTAGTGGATGAAGCCAGAGCTTGCATCGGATGCTTGCTCAGTGAACCAACACTTCACTAAGTGATGTATTCGTAAAATCTCACGATTAGGTCATGCATTTGAGATGCAGTCAGGGCAACAAAACTGTATATATTCTTATGCCTGTTGAGAAGAAGAGTTGTCTTCATTTTGCCGAGAAAAAAAGAGTGAACCTATATGCTACAGAAGCAAGGGTAAAAGAAAACTAAGAAAGAGAGATAGAAGATTGTGCAAAGTAGCACAACAGTAGATGAGAATACACCTGCGGTGACCGGTGATGATTCTCAGTTGAGCACAAATAGAGATCTTATCAGGCTAAGCAAAGCCATCTGCAAAGATCACACTTCTATTGTTTTCTAGCAAACTACAATAGACAAATCTCAGTATTTGGGTGGACTCTAACAGGTCCCTTGTATCAAAATCCATTAACCGGGTGACAGCTTTCAAGGTGTTTAAAGTCCTTTAACCAGGCAAGTCCTAACAGACCTTTTGTAACAAATCCTTTGACCAGGTCGCATCTAGCAAGTGTGTTTTTATCCTTTAACCGGGAAGGCTCTTAACAAGGCGTACTCCAGGAGAGTACAAAATTTGTGAGGTCTCTTCACACCGTAGTTTTTACCCTAATCGGGTTTCCACGTGATAAATCTAGTGTCACTTTGTGATTGTTTACTTACTGTTATTATTTGCTTAAATCTGCTTGCCTTTAGTGCTATAAGTTTACTTCACTAGATTTAGTAAGAAAAAGTTTTTAGAGGTGCTGATTCACCCCCCCCCTCTCAGCACCGATTGGGACTGTCAGAAGAGTCTTCAATTCTAAACAGTATTCCATATGTAGAAGTCGCACCTCTTGAAGTCTATGAAGAAATTCCAGCGGTGGAAAATGAAAGGTCATGTACGTGCATGGCTATTGGGCACCAAAGAGACCTTGCTTGCGTGGCTGTTTGGAAATCAAGAGTTTTGTCTTTGCGTAACTGATGGAGATCAAAGAGTCATTGCATTGCGAGCGATTCATTCAATGTAGCATCATCATGTTTGGGTTTTGAGTGAGCTGGCTGTAACGGTTGGTTGCCTGCCAAATGCATTTCATATGTTATGATCTGTAAAAGAACTCGTGGCTATTAAAGTGGTGGAAGTTTTTATGTTAGCCTTGGCTATTCAGCAGAGTGGACTGATGGGCATGTTTATTACGTTCTATAGTCATTATCGTGTGTTGTTGTTACAGAGTATGGTGATTATTTCTGTAACGTTTGTTTTTTTTATATCATGGTGATTTTTATTTTGCAAGTGTCGTTTTCTGGAGTATCACTATCAGAAGGAGAGCTTAGCAGAAGTGTTGATCATTATTGTGTATTCCTTATTTTTGTATCACGTTACTTCTTGTAGATGTTTATCATGTATCTCTCAGCATAGTGTTGAGTGAAGAGTTAGTATGCCGTAGATGATTATTGTGTTGCATACCATGAGCATTGGTTTGGATATACAGTGACTATTCATTCTATGACAACAGTAAAGTATATTTGGTGAAGAGTATCTGTTATTATCTAAGCTTGCAAAGCTTTGTATTCAGACTCTATTTTAATAAAGTATCTATTTTGGTGTGGCTGGGTTTTTCCCTCGAGTAGGAAGGTTTTACCAATGCCAAAGGTTCTTGGTAGCCTCAAAAAACACATAATAATTCAAGCAATAGCTCCTCATGTTTGTAATGATGCAAAACCACATCAATGTATTTTCATTTTGGTACCACCAAGATCAATATTTTACCTTCACTTGATAGCAAACAGTTCCTGGTGCACAAAAAGAATCTTGGAAGCTTTACTTCACTGCACTTTATTGAGAGTGCATCAAATCTCATGTGGTACATCCTTGGATCTGCCATGACCTGATTTTCCATGACCTCACCTAACTACACCCAAACTATAAATTTTATTTCTCCATGCACAATACCATTAAGTATCAGCAACATCCATGTTCCTGTTCATTATGGGGCGGAGCCCCTATATGACCTGTGGAACAGACTCAACCTTTCCATTTCAAATCTGTTTAACAATAACCTACAGAAGGTGAAAAAGTCATTAGTGGATGAGCAAGTATTTTGTCTTCCATAGCAGTTCTTTCCTTTCTGCAACATTGTATGATTGTATGTGCATATGTAAGCAATTACATATCAAGAGATAGATGAAGATCAAGGAGGATGGACAATTGTTCAACTCCTTTGAGAGAGGACTGTGGGCAACAATATATTTTTATGATTCTGTCCTTCCTATGCATCATTTTTAGCAGTTACTTTAATTTCTGATTTCTCATCTAGATTTTGCTTCTGCGTATACAACATTTGAGTTCAAGCAATTTAGATTGTTTCCATTTGAATATCTCATAGGATCAGGATCATATCTTCCAATTATATATGTACTACTCTGATACAAACACTTTTTTTTAATTTTTAAGTCTATTAGGAATGTAGGTAGACATTTGGGTTCACAAACTAATTCTCCAACATTGATTTCTAAATTCTTACCAACATCAAATTTTCTTAGTGGCCACCACAACCACTTTTAATGCTGCAGTTTAACCACCATGCTTTACTTCATTAGTTTCATGGGAAATAGATGTATAAGCACAATCTAATAGCTCACTTGGAATTGTTTTTGCTTTGGCTACCACTCAACGCTTCAAGGATATCATTTGGGGTTTCAGAACAACCATTTCAATATCAGGAGCCTTCTTTTCAAGGATATGGTGCTGCAACTAGCCTTTGGTAGAATGAAATATTTAATAAACCAATTTCTACTAGAGGAAGTTACCATGCTACTTTGTAATGAAAGTAGTTTACTCTCTATCTACATTCACCATATCACAATGTCATATTTGCATTCAACCTTAGTATGATTCGTTGTAAGAGATTATATTACTTACTGATTAGTAGGAAAAGTCTCTTGCTGTGCTCCCTATCCATTATCCATATTATTATAACTGAAACCGTAGAACATTAGAAACTTTGTGCACATGACCCTAACTTAATTGGGTCAACTGGGTTACATTTTTGGTATATTTGTAAGAATTTGAGTTTTCTTAGTACTACTAAGCTATGGACTTATTCTGGCAAAGTCTTATTGAGCTAGAACAATTTCTCATGTTTCGTGTCATACAAAATCATTTTGCGGGGCGCTTGTATTTCCCTAATGGTAATCATGGAGTTAATCCCTCAAAGATGGTTGAATACTTAAACCCTGTCCAAGGGTGACACTTTTTCACCTTCTTCTCCCATAATAGATCACTTGACAATTATCTTTCATTCTTCTATTGTGCTTGTATATTTTTTCTATTGGGCTAAGGTATTATCAAATCCATATCGCATTTCAAGCTATTTTGCACTTTGAGTTAATAAGATGATATCAAAACATTTTGGCAATTTATGTTTATAGCAATATTTAAAGTGTTTGCGACCTTCACATTTCCATTAGATCTTCAGTAAAGGGGTAATATGTGGCATTATTGTTGGCAAAATAGTCAGCGCTCCCCTTAGGATTCGTGACAAGGGACTAATCGCCTCCTATGGATTCTATAAGTCTAGTGATTGTATCACGCATTGACAAGTCGATCTTTTGGTGCAACAACAACCACACTTGTAACAAGTGGTATCAGAGCTTGGTCATAGGTTCGAATCCCCTCGGGTAACGTTCAGGGGGAGATTGTTGGTAAAATGGTCAGCGCTCCCCTCAAGATTCGTGACAAGGGGATAAACGCCTCATGTGGATTCTATAAGTCTAGTGGTTGTATTGGGCATTGACAGGTCAAACTTTTGGTGCAACGGCAACCACACTTGTAACAATTATCTCCTTGCAAATTAGAAGTACTACGAGCACATTTAAGGTTGCACGATATCTATACATTGAAGGCCATGTGAGGAAATACAACAGTCAATAGACACAAATTTGTCCATAAAAGTATTGAGGATCAAGTGTTGACAGATCGCAATATTATTCCTATAAACATAACACACGATCTATGACTTTCACCATAAAGTCAGGTGAATGGAAGTGTAAATAGAGGAAAAAATCCTCTTAACCTAAATGTCTATTGGATTAATCTGCCCAAGAATAAAGCTTCTTGACTGGAAACATCAAATAAGAGATTCTTAATTTTGATATAAATCCTCGCATAATTGCTTGAATATAACTGGAGCACTTCAGATTGTTACAACTTAGAATCCATCAATTTAGAATTACTATCATTTTTATTGTTATATCCAAACTATTAATCAAAATTTGAAACTATCTATACCCAAAGCAATTTTGACTGTTGTCATTTGTATTGCACATCCAAATTATTAATTGAAATAACCTACACCCAAAGCAATTCAGATTGTTGCATGTAATCCATCCCCACATCCACCCATCCTAGAAACTCAGAGAAATACCATGACATAGATAACAATCATAGGCTAGAGATGAATCAAAAGGCAAGGTAGCAAAATGAGAGGTGAAGGATGCTACTACATGAATCCTTAATTCCAAAACCTTCGATAAAAGGCTTGAACTTATCTATGACTATACCTAATACACCATTGGAGTGGAGTATCGGAATGCTTTTAAAGAGGCACCATAGCTTTTTACAGTTAGAGTATTGTCATTGATGTCAAAAGGTATGGACAAGATCATTGTCATTGATGTCGAAGGTGTATAAGGGATATTGGTTGTCATTGATGTCATTGTCTGAGTTTGTCATTAATGCTAAAGGTGAATGAGAAATAATGGACTCACAAGGCTAGGAAGCAAAACAAGTAAGAGACATTACTGTAAAGCAATCATAAGAAAAACAGTCTGCAGATGTACAAAAGAAAATATTATGGAAACAAAGGCAAAACGAGTAAGATTTTGATGGGGCCACTTCTTACCATTCAGAGACTGCATCCAATACCAAATATGTTACAAAGTCTGTGGCATGAAAACTTGTTCATAGAGAACAATGTGGCTGCTGTGGAGAGGAAGAATGATAAGTGTAAAGATGCAACAAAAGAATAAGATTGATAGCATCATGTTAAATAAGATTGATAGCATTGATGGCATCATTATTATTAAGACTTGTTATTGGTTAAGGAGAAAATAAGACACCAATGATGTTTGATAAAACATAAAACAACAGTAATTTAAATTATGGAGTCGGTTCAATAAGTATAAAGACAAATGAAGTTGATCTCCATCAAAGACAACTCTATAAGTGTTAGCCGGAAAGACTACTTTATTATATGTCGGGTATTAGTTAAGTTGTTCTGACAGTAATTAGTTATTACTGAAGGGTAGTTGGGTTGGGCAGTGACGTTTGGTCACACCCCTTCGGGTAGATAAATATGTACCACCTACGGGTGAAAATGAGGAGAATGATTATAATGTGAATGTACTCATACATTGGAATTGATTAATGAAAGCATCTATTATTCTTTAATATATTATGTGTTTATTATATTTCATGTACTATGTCTGTGCAATACTAAGTTTACCCCAGCGGGCAAACATCTGGCGTCGTTGCCAAACGAATCTGGCAAGTGACGAAATGAGTGAGTGAATGGGAATACCACTTGAGGACGAATGAGGACGGAACCACAGAACATTTTGAAGAAGAGCATAATCTGACAATCAATGATTGAATAGAATTTATGCCTAATCAATTGCATAAAAATAGAAATTTAAAGAAGGAACTTGAAGAGGAACAAGCCGCTAGAATTGTCGTACTCGCACAGCAACAAGCCGAGCGAAGGGAGAGATTCAGAAGACGCGCCGAAGGACTATCGAAGGGAGTAAGTGAAGACGAGGGTCTAGAGGAATCTAACCGGGAGGTCGGAAGAAGTGACGAGGACCACCTAGAGGAAACAAGGAGCTTGTTCGGGTCCTTAACCTTAACCCCACGGACGGAAGCAAGAGAAGCCCGAAGGAAGGAAGAAGAGGAAGCCGCACAGAGGGAGGCTCAGGATACCGTTGCCGCCGAGAGTATCGAAGTGACAGAGAGGCACAGGGATCATAGTAGCCCACCAGGTTTGGACGGTTCCAGTAGTTCGGGGACATCAAGTGGTACGGTACCAAACATTTCGGGGGTACCAACGCTGGCAGGACCATCCCAACCTATCGTACAACCAGTACAACAAACACTTCTGGCGACCCAACCGGCAACACAACAAGCGGTACATACCACCGTCCCACCCCGGAGGGTGAATATGGCGGCTAACAAGGAGAAGTTACCCAAGTTCCATGGTGAGGGAAAAGAAGACCCTATTCGGCATTGCTACACATGTGAGACAATTTGGTCCGCGAATGGAGTCGCTGACTAGGCGGAATGGATGAAACAATTTCCGGCAACCCTCCGAGGGGTAGCAATCAATTGGTACTCTGACTTAGACAAAAGCTGAGTGACCACCTGGGACTTATTGAAGACGGCACTTGAAAAGGAGTTTAGGCTCCTGCGAGACGATAATGAAATCATCTCTGAAATATATGGAACGAAGCAAGGGAAAAAAGAGACTGTGTGGGCTTACAGTCGCCGACTGAAGGAGTTAGTCAAAAAAATGGATAGCCAGCCATCAGATGGCCTGAAGAAAAGATGGTTCGTGGAGGGCCTGAAATCTAACCTGCAGAGGAAAATGAAGATAGTGCCCCCCACCTCATACGTAGATGCCTATAACCAGGCGATGGACTTGGAGAGTGAACAGAAGACCTCCAAGAAGAAAAGAAGCAAGTCCTCTTCCAACGAAGATGACACTTCGGACGATGACAGTGGTAGTGATGGCGAATCGAAGAAAAAAGTCATGGCACTCCAAAAGGACATAGAGAGAATGATGAAGGAGTTCAAGACCATGAAAGGGGGGTACCAGCAAGGGGGAAGTTGACATATGGTGTACGGACTGCAAGGCAAGTGGCCATACAAAGGGGTCGTGTCCCAAAATGGCATTTTGTGACATTTGTCAGATCATGGGCCATTCCACCAAGGAATGTCCATACAACATGAAGGTGAGGAATCAACAAGTGCTATTTACCCAAGAGCAACCATCTACATCAGGGGGCAGAGACTAACAATAACACATCCTCCGGCGAGTACGGAGGCAACCGACGCGGTGGCGGAAGGGGCAATACCAACAACACCAACACAAGGAGTCAAATACAATACGACTCCAAGGGTCGGCCAATGATCCAGTGCCGAGCTTGCAATTAGTGGGGCCACTTTGCAAGGGACTGCGACAAGGGCGACGCCCCGCAGAAGCTATGTCGCTGGTGTGGTCCTGGCAACCACGAGGATGCCAACTACCCAAAATCCGGGGTCAACTTGCTTAATATCAAAGGAACGAGAAGTGACAAGGGGGTACTAGCCATCACCCAATCACAAGCAAAACAAGGGGCACGGGAGGGTAAGGAAGAAATAGAGAAGACGATGAAGGCACCAAAAGAAACATGGGAGATGGCTACCACCTCAGGCAAGAGGGAGGTAGAACAACACATTCTGAGACATGTTACAATTAGAGGTACCGGTGAAACTCCAGGACCTCCTTCACACCATGCCACACTTGGGAATGAAATTGTTGGGGAACTTGGCCACGCAACCAAACACCACCCGTATGAACATCCCCGGAGGGTTGGCAAGTGACCCGATGATACTTGCTGTAAACAGCGGCAGGTACCCAGCAGTCGTTGAGATGGGCATCCTTGGCACCATCCTGACAAAGACTATAGTGGACGGAGGGTCAGGAGTGAACGTCCTTCCGAAGGAAACATGGAAGAAATTGGGCAAGCCAACCTTGTGGCCCCCAACCTTCAACTTATTAGGCGCCGATCAACAGGGTATCAAACCCCTCAGAACGTTGATGGCACAACAGGTCACCATTGGCTCGCAACCATTTGTACTAGACTTTGTGGTGATACCTTTGAAAAAAAAGGGTTACGATGCCATTCTGGGTCGAGGGTGGCTGGTCACGACGAAGGTAAACCACAATTGGAAGAAAAACACCCTCTCAATGGAGAAGGGGGGGAGGAAGTTCACCATCGACCTTCGCACCCAGATGGTGAGCAAAGAGATAGCCTCTTCTTCAAACTCAGAATCTGGCTCTAAAGAAGAAAACAATCGAAGGGATGAAGGATGGGACGGAGTGGAACCGAATAGTGAAGGTGTGCTAAGATTGGGGGAATACTCAGAGGATGATGCAGATTCACTGAACGGTCTCTTCCACTGGCAAATAGAGGATTACGAACTCTTCTGACCAGCATGCAATATACTAAGTATTGAGGAAGAGCCAGAAATATTTCCCCCCGAGTACGGTGAATACAAGGAAGAGGAACCTAAGATCATTCGTGTCCGCGACGATTGGAATCCTAGGTGGACGACTGTAGCCTTCAAAATCTTTATTCTCATTCTTCTTCTTATGTACGAGCAAGAGGTCGTGGTCCCTGTAGAATTTATGGTTCGAAGCCTTTGGATGGCCATTGAAAATAGACTCGACGACAGGGAAAGCTTGAGGGAGCGGTTGCTATGTTCCTCCCCTGGCCAGCTGGTGCTGAAGTACAAGGGAAAGAATGAGGCTACGACAGGGCTGTCAAGTTGTGGACTCTCGATGAACTGGAGATACATGAGGCCATCAACGAATCCAATATTGATACCTTACCCGGAGAGAATAGACCCAAGCAGAGGGATAGAGCACCCGAGAAGATGGAAAGGGCCTCGAGAGGTCAAGCAGGCGACCCAAGAGCCGTCCAGACGGGTGATCGGAGAAGCATCCGGAAAGTAATTAGATTAAGAATTTATTAGAGAAAAAAAAAAACCACACCGTACGGCTAATGGCCAAACGATCGTACGGTGGGGATAAGAAAGAAAAAAACACCGTACGGCTAACGGTCAAACAACCATATGGTGGAAAAATAAAAATAAAAAAGAAAAGCACCGAACAGTGGAACATGTCACCGAACGGTGGCATGCCCATCGAATGGTGGCATGTCCACCGGCGGTAACATGAAGCCACCACACAGGACGCAGACATAAAGCCACCGCATGGGACGCGAAACACAAGGCTATCACCGTATAAGAAAGAAGGCCTATACGTGGTTAGACAAAGACCGTACGACATGCATAGAGTTGAGGCGATCGGATAGTGCCATATGTGGGTGAAAGGAGGAATAAGGAATGGCAACAGCCAAGGTGATTCCAAAAAACAAAAAAACGACGACAAATAAAAACAATTCGCAGTGCATAACGTATGGTACCGAAGGGAAGGACATAAGCGGGTAGTGAAGAAAACATAAGTGGTTGGCAGAAAGAGTATGGGATTGGAAGAAAATCACAAAAATGGTGTGTTCCATGGACTTCTGTGTGGGTTTGAAGGTGCTAATTTGGTCTTGGCGATGGGGGCGTTGCCCCCTAGACCCCCATTTTCGTTTTGAGGTACACTACAATGGTGAGTTGGGGCATTGGAACGGCACGAGGAAATTATTCAGGTGTCAGCCTTTGGGGAGTGTGACCGGTTGATGAGACCCGGAGCTGCTGCAGGCATGGAGTGTCTGCATGCCATAAGTGGAGAGAGCACTGGAGCAAGTCTTTCGAGAGGGATACTACGCTTTGACGCACTCAGAGTAGGTGTTGGCTGGACGTGAGGTTGTCTTGGTGGATGCATAGAGAGCTCGGGAGGAGCTGACCACCCAGTTGGAGGCAGTAGAGTGACACTTGGCTCAGCGTACCCAAGAGTTGGAAGCAGAGAAGGCGGCACGGGTGGCTATCAAGGTCAGATTGGCTAGGGAGACATTATTGTGTTAGCAGAGGCTACAGCTGAAACGTGTTTTTGGCGACCAGTTTGGTGCAGGCACGGGAGGAATGTGATGTGACGGAAAAAGAACTACTCAAAGCAACATTGATGGGGAGGGCGGCACTCTAGCTTTTTCAGGGACACCCCTCCATCCCTTCTCAGTGATTTTCTTATTCTATGTGGTGTATTTCATCTCCCTTTTGTTGTGAGTCGCCAGAGACGACTTTCTTTTTGGGGGGGATGATGTTAGCCGGAAAGACTACTTTATTATTATATGTCGGGTATTAGTTAGGTTGTTCCGACGGTAATTAGTTATTACTGAAGGGTAGTTGGGTTGGGCGGTGTCGTTTGGTCACACCCCTTCGGGTAGATAAATATGTACCACCTACGGGTGAAAGGGAGGAGAATGATTATAATGTGAATGTACTCATACGTTGGAATGATTAATGAAAGCATCTATTATTCTCTGATATATTCTGTGTTTATTATATTTCCTGTACTATGTCTATGCAATACTAAGTTTACCCCAGCGGGCAAACAGTAAGCAATGAAGGATATAGGTGCGATTATCTAGAAGTTTAAATTAAAGATTTAAACTATCTGGTCCACTTTATTGAAGCCCAAGACAAACAAATCATGCAAGTCGATTGCACAGCAATTTGTATGGTCAAGAAGAAATCATTTATATGGCAGCATGCAGGTCGATTGCACAGAAATTTGTATGACCATGAATCATTCATTTAGAGAATAAAAAGATTATACTTGTGAAAGCGGCGAGTGCTATAGGCAATTTATTTCATGAAGAATAATGAGTTTATCCTATAAAGAATGGAATCAAGGTGGCAATTTGTCTAAGACAGGCAGCTACTTTATTTAGGAAGAATAATATATCAAATGCAGCAACTAGTTCAAGTGGCGATTGTTTTTATTAAGAGTGACGACCTTATTAAAAAGTGATTCAATTAAATTATGCACCAGTTGAGAGAAGGACAGCAATGAAAAGCTATGTTTATGCATTCGCCTAAAATAAAGCACTTCACAAATGACAGTAAAGAGAAATTAGTAAAGACTATACTTAAAATGGTGCGACCTGTCTTTGGGTTATGATTGTTGATGAAAAGAGATATCTCTAAGGCAATTGTCCCTTTTGGGAAGATATAAGATTATCATGGGAAAGTTGAATGAAAAGTGTGTTCTGTGTGTAGAACAAATGAGTTAAGAGTATAAATGCAGCAGATTAGAGGATTAAAAAGAAGTAAATATATAAGGCATATGAGTAGTGTGTGGAGTAAAAGGTGTTGACTAAGAAGATATAAAAGAGTGTAAGAAATGAGTATGAAGCACGTATATTACTCAGCAAAAGACATCTCTCTTGAGAAAAGACATCTCCATTCATGAGATCATTGAAGATAAAAAAAGGCATTTGAGAAGTGATGAAATAGGAGAGATTAGAACAAACAAGCTTACCAAATATACCAGCAGATGAAGAGAAAATTGTAAGAAGATTATATGCAGAAATGAAGCATAGTGGAGAGAATAAATGAGAGATTTCAAGGCAGAATTAAGAAGAGTTCTGAAGCAAATTTATAAAAGGATTTATACCAGATTGAAGAACAGAATTATAGCAGAATTTAGAGGAGAATTTGATATTGAAGTTTCTGCCTCATATTGTAGGGGTTAGTGCCTCGTATAGTAGGGGTTGGTGACTCTAGTGGGTTGGTGCCTACAAAATTGGTAAAAAGAAGATCAATAAAAGCATTATTGTGCCTTGGTTTCTCCTGCAAGGGTTTCCACGTAAATCATGTGTTCTACTTGTGTTATTGTTGCATTTTATGTTGTTATTAAATGTTACGCAATGAATATGCTTATGTTATTGAAGTTGAAAAAGTAAAAGACTGTTATACTGATTCACCCCCCTCCCCCCTCTTGGTATAACCGTGTGCTCATCATTTTCTTAATTCATTATCTTGGTGTTCACATCCATATTAAAAATAGATGTATGCAGAAAAATAGATAATAGAACAGCAGAACAAAACATCAAACTCAAAGCTTGTTATTCATCATTGGAGAATGCAAATATATAGATTCATCTGACTTCAACAAGATCCTATAATTATGCTAATAAAAATGACAACAAACTAGTATGATTGACAACTAGCTAGAACTGATTGACCGTTAACTGGAGACTGTTGACAGCTAACTCAAATAGACATACAAATTTCATTTGATTCCTTTTCTAACTCTAATTGATGGAGCATTAAATTCCAACACCCCCTCTTAATGCTACAACATCAAACTGACATACAACTTAAATTAATAGGAAATACATTATGCATAAACTTTTCTTTAAAGGCAATTCTTGGACTGGTGAGACTTCTTCAAGCTGCTCCCCAACTATAGGTATAGTCATGCAGCTATCATCCAAGTTCCCAACATCATTGGATACTATTTGTACATGAAGTGTCTTATCACCCTCGTAAAGGCATGATGTTGAACTTCCAGATTTTCAGATGTCCCCAGAACTATTGGACAACAATCCTCACATGTAAGTCTCATAACCCCAATGAGATATAGTTTCTCCAATTTGTTAGCATCTCAAACTATTGAGCATCTAAATCTGCTACTACATCCTTCCTTCTCTTCAAAGTGTTGGGCTCTTCAAAATAGAACAAATGCCTCATCCTCAGGATCTGATACCATATTAAAAGTAGATGAATGCAGAAAAATAAAGAATAAACGCAAAACAAAACTTCAAACTCACAGCTTGTTATTCATCATTGGAGAATACAAATATATAGATTCATTTGATTTCAACAAGATCCTATAATTATGCTAATAAAAATGACAACAAACTAGATATGATTGACAACTAACTAGAGCTGACTGACAGTTAACTGGAGACTGTTGACAGCTAACTCAAATAGATCTACAAATCTTATTTGATTCCTTTTCTAACTCTTAACTGTTTGAGCATTAAATTCCAACAATCCATCCTTATCAAACCACACCAAGTCCAATCCATCTATCTCGAGGATGTTAATGGATCAGCTCGAGGGTGTGGATGGGTTGAAAAGGCCATTACAATAAAAAAATTGAAGGATTACAAAAATATTTAAAAGGGCTGTGAAATTACCTGTGGTCTACACTTGAACCTCAAAAAGCCATTGCCTTCTAAATATTACATGTATGTATGTTTTAATGCTTGGATGTGTGCATGTGTGTATGAATGTACATATCTATGTATGTATGCATGTATGTATCTGTATTTAGAAAAGAGAGTTTATATTTCCAGCTCAGAAAGAAATATGGTACCAAACCCTTGTTCCACATAAGAAGGGGTCCGGGGACAATAAAGATAAAACAAAGTTAGTTACAGTTTTCATGTAAGACAGGAGGAAGCTGCGACAGTGGACTCACTTATCAGGACTATTCCATTCCAGAAAGGGTGCACAACCTGTTTTCTCAGAAGTTGTAGCTGTTGCTCTGCTTCCCCATGCGACCCTGCTGTTAGGAGAATGAGAGAGTAAAATCTGCTTGAGTGTTTCTGTAGGAAGAAAAGGTGGTGCCATCAGGAATGCAGTAGCATTCCGTAAGAGCACTCTCATTGCTGCAGCTGCTGATCTCCTTCACAATGGAAAGTGCATCCACTCTAAACACTATGTGAGCTTAAAAAGTAACTCCTCCATACTCTATCATGATAGCATTCCACTGCTCCAAACCTACATCAAATAAAAATATATCTTCATGTCTCTAGAATACTTATGTAAATTCCATTGTTTTTAAACATTTTTAAAATCTATATGGGAAGACTCATATCAACATGCAATGCAGCTAAAGAAGCAGCTAATCTTGTTAAGGCGTATTCTGAGACTAGGACAAATGTTTTCTTTCTATTTAAATTTGTGAGGTAAACAAAAAATCTCAGAAAGGTATCTTTTTCATTGGAATCAAGTTTAGGCAACTCAATTGGTAAGGGTTTAGGGTTTAAATTTATGAGGCCTTACTATGCAAGTCAAATTTTGTAACTTTTCTTTTGTCTGCCACCATTTCTAAAGCCCCTAATTGCATCACGACAAGCATAAAAGCTTAAGGCAATTGATAGGACTTCAAATTCAAACAGCTATAAATCGAGTTACAAAGTGCATCTAACCAAATTATTTGAATCTTAGATGACCAATAAGTGTACATCGCTGTCTACAGAATTATAGCAGAAAATATCTCAGAATTTGCTATTCCAAACAACCCTCATAAAATGGCTCTTTAGGCCACAAATGCAGATGTACAATCGCACTTTCTAACAAACTAAAACTCAAAAGAATGTGAAAATATAAGGATATGTAAAATTATATCCAGTCTACACTTCTAATGCATAAACAATTGAAACATTTTGATTGTTCCAAAATTAGCATCTATTTCCAGCTAGAAGTCTCTGCCAACTATAACAGAAATCAAGCTACTTTCTCAGTCATTTAGGTTTTGTTTCATCTACAAAAATAACGCCCTAGACAGGTGGCAAAAACATTCCCTTTAATGTTTACATACTATGTGGAAGAAATTGGAACAGATTAGATCCTGCACAGACTGTGGCATTCACAAGTAAGAGATCTTATTGAGATCTTATTTACCGACACACAACTCAATCAACTTCACTTTATCATTAGCATATTATGATTCCTGTACATACAAACTGGATGGCGATGTGGATTGGAAAACAAAAGAATGTATTATCATGTAGTCATCATATGAACTTGCTAGATTAAAGATCAACTATCCTTAAAATACATCAATAGGGACTATCACACAAAAAAATTGATTCCACTAATACTTCAACAAACTATGTAAGTGTATAATTGCTGAACAATTCTTCACCTTTGCAAAATAAATTCACATAGCATCTACTAGGCATGGAATTCTGTTCTAAGCACGATGCATATAATGGTGTTTGTCTCTATGTTCAGGTTCTTAATACACTGCAGTAGTTAAAGCGCAGCAAATGGAAGATAGGCTTTACTTCTTAGCTTTCAGCCATATACCATTCAGTGAGTTGGCAATGTTTATTTACTTTTGAGCATGATCTTGAGATCAAAGCCTAGAGCGTAAAATTTGAACAATATAAGGAATTGAAAGCCCACAAGGGGATTTATGTTGAACATAGCGTTGTCATTGATGTCAAAGGTGTTTTCATTGACATCAAAAATATTAAGTTATGTAAAGTATCTTTTTCATGAATTGCGTGTTTGTTTCTATTAATATAAAATAATATACACTATTCTCAAAATAAGTAGGGGGATGCGAGATCACCCCTCAGGAGTCATACAGACAGTGCTTGGAAATCAAAAACAGGAAACATGGGAAGAGCCTGGAGAGCAAATTACAGAAATAAAAGCCGCTTGAATGGCAATAGTAGGACTAGAGGGCGGCAGTATGTCAGAGTATTTGAGATTCTGAGAACACTAAAGGACGGAGTCTAGTAATGTTTGGATAGCTCTCTTAATTGATCATCGTGTACCAGTATTAATTGCTCCTAATTGTCCAGTGTATTTGCAGACATTTGGAACTGTTTGCAGTAAGCTTTTGAGTTCTATTGCTCAAAGACAATATCTGTATTATGTTGCACTGTCGTGGTTTTTGGTACTGCATTCTACCATAGTTGATAGTTATGGCTTGCGGCCTGGAATTATATCCAAGTTTCAGAGGGTTTGGTCAAGCAGATAGAAAGTTAGAAGAGACAGTGTGCACACTATGTTAGCTTGTTGACTATGCAAGAGTTTATGTTGGATGCACCAGAGAAAGGAAACGTGCACCAGCTGAAGGCAGCATGCAAAGGTAGCTTGGGACCAGTTGAGTTCATGTTGGGTAATGCATAGCGTGATCCCACCCCTAGTATAGCACGTTGGCTTGAGGACTGAGCCAGCTACATGTTTGATTTAAGGAATTTATCCTTGGCTGACTTGCGGACATTGTGATTGGGTTCTAGGCCGACATGAAGATGTAAATATTATTGGAATGCATATATAAGGCCAATTAGTTCCATTCCGATGTTTGGTTGTAGTGACAGAAGTTGTGCAAGCTGTATACTCAATAATGAGAAGTTCATATGAAATGAAGTGTGCGAACTCGATGCATATTCTATACACATTATGAGAGTGTTCCGAAGCAAATCAACTCAGACAGATGATGAAGGTTGAGTTTGGAAGGTCCGCATGACATATCTTTTATATTTCTTGTATCTTGTTTGTGATTGAGGTCAGTGCCTCGAAATTTCAGTTGGTGCTCAGCTCTTTGGATTAGGGTTTGGTGTCTCTTATAGGTTGTTGCCTGCAAAGCTGACTGGGAATTGGTGTCTCTTTCTTAGGTTGAAACTCCTATGGGTTGGTGCTTGCAAAATCATTGTAAGTTCCTTACAATTTTGTGAGCTTGGATTTGGACAGTAGTTCCAAGCAGCTTTTCTCACCATGGTTTTTCCCTTCTGAGTTTCCACATAAATCTGGTGTTCTCATGTGTTGATTTGTGAATATACTTATCACTTGCATAATTGCTTTAATAATAATGTGAAATGTGTTACACCCCTGCCCCCCAACTCTCACCCATCTCAGTACATCTGTGTGCATAACAAATTCAACTCCCATTTGGGGTTGCCTTGGCCATGACCAAAAAGATGGCCTTTTCCTTTTAGAATTTCATAATACAGTGTAAGATATTTGGTGATGAATGCAGAGCAACAGCTCTTAACTTCAATTCAGAAGGTGGTGGTTTTACATACAGCAGAAACCAAGGCAACAACCTTACTTTATGAAGTAATAACCATAAAATTGGAAATTACTATCAAAAACAAAAGAAGCCAAAGGCAACTTACTTAAAGAAAATCTTATGCCACTGTCCTTTATTTGTAACATAGTTCAAAAATTCAGACTTGGCAAAAAGTTGGCAGCCTAATATTTTGACTTAGATAGGGGACTCAGCAAATAAGAATATTAAATCAATACACAAAATAAACTTCAATAATGCATGTGATGCATAAAGAACAGATTTACTATTTAGAGAACACATAAGTCTGTTTTGATCATAGTAAAATTACTCACTTAGTATTTAATCAAGAGATTAAAAACCACTGAAAAACTCATAAAAATAGGGGGAAAACACTGTTTATAATACTCAAAGTAAATATAGGGAAAAACTCTGCTTTCCCATCTGGTTCAACCTAAAACAATCTCTATGTTTTGCTTCCTAAAACTAGAGTGGAGGTATGGGGTAGCAGCCCCCAGCACAGTCAAGGGCAGCGTCCCTTGCAGGGACCAGGGGGAGTGCCAGAAATGAGTATCCTGTCACAATATACAGCAGGGTCAAAAGGTGAAGCCGCTGCCATCCTCCAAATTAAGGTCACCAAGATCATATCAACTTTTATGATTCATTATCTTCTCCATCTCAGATTGTTATGATGATGATGGATCATAGATTATGGTAATAAATTGCTCAGAGAGTCAAATCCAGAAGCTCTGAAAATCCACACAGTCAAATTCAGAAGCTATGAAATTCAATAACATGGGATATGAAAAAAAATTGTTTTAAATTTCATGGAACATGTCATTTTTCATAATTTGTTTTTAACCGGCCGTTAATAAATCATTTTAATCACCCGGCAATTAACTCATGCCACTGAGATCCTAATCGCTGAAGACTAATATGATGAAAAATATATCAGTGTTTATATCAATAGTCGGCATATTGTTTTGGTAGACAAGTCTGCAGAGAAATCTCGTGAGTTTCAAGCAAGTCTCGCCAAGAAATTCGCGACTTTCTCTGCAGGAATTGACTCATAAGTTACTAGCCACGTTCGTGAGTTTAGCGAGAACTCGCCAAGTTTGAAAAGTGCGATTTGTAACCATGTTCGCAGGTTTTTAGTAGATATAAGCTGCAGTCTCATTCAGGGAGATGCTGCTCCTATTTTAATATGCAGGTGGTTCCATAAAAGATTAAAATCCTGCAGCCAAGCTTTTGAGAGAGGGACTGAAGGATTATAACACCCATTGAGATAATTTAGAAACTAGTAGTAACTTAATTGTAAGTACAACGGAAAAATCGCATTTGCCATTAGGCCAACGCTGATAACAGCTGCTAAATTTTTAATGTAGCACAGACAGAAAATTTATGAGGTCTTTTCATTGGAAATAGGTTCCATGGAGTCGGCTACTGCTCCCACTCAAATGACCAATAAATTTTAAAAAAAAAATTTTAAGATGCAAACTTAAGAGTCCTTTCAGGAAATCAAACCCCGTGAAGGAAGATACAGTTTCTATTTATCCTGTGGAGCAATCCCATGAAAAGTTTCAGTATATGAAACACACACAGGATAAATGCCCTACGTAAAGTGCCAAGAGGTCTGACTAAAAGTTTGCAGTACGCCTACACATGTATATAATCCTAAAATATTGAATTTTACGGAATAAAACATTTTCATTCCCTGGGAATGGTTTCCCTACAAATAGCTTAACAACTTTCTACGCAGCACCTACTTTTGACAGAGAAGAGTTGAAGTAGCTAATAATAGGAATGGAGAGAAAAATGTTAAAGAAGGTGCTTAGCCTGTTTCTTCGTTCCTGACAAATTGCAGACTACTTTTGGTATGCCCTTACAGATATTGTTTTGTAACCAATTCTTCAATTTACTGATAAAAGTCTTTAAAACCTGCAACAGAGCCCAGGATTCCGTTCTCTAACGAGACCACAAAATCTTCTTTTTCTATAAACCCCGGGCAACATCCTCCATTTTTTTCAACGGATTTTATAATGGCCTCAGAGAGAACAGCATATTCTAATTTGTGTCAACAAAATGATAAAAGATTTAATGGAAAACCTTAAAAGTTACAGGTGGATATTCAAAATTATTCAGTACAAGTAGATATTCCAAATATTCTAAACCGTATTCTCCCCAAATTATGATAGATTACGTTCAGTTTTTCTCTACGAGAAATACAATAAAATCAAACCAAAAAAGAAAAGTTGTGGGGAGTATTGTAAAAGGTCACCTTATCATTATGTAAGGCTTCAAATTTACAAATCTTGAGAAATTAAAAATTAATTTATAAATTAGCATGTGTATTTATAAACTAGTATTTGCTTTAGTTGTAGTTTTAATTGTATTAGCATATAATTTTTTTTTTAAATAAACTAAATAATTATTTAAATTTATTTAATATATTATTAGGTTAGGTTAAATATTTAGTTTATAGTTATGTTAAAGTTTAATTAGAAATATAATTAATTCAAACTTTAATTTATATTGATTTGCATTGAGCTCACCAATTAATTAAAATTTCAATATATATATTTTCTTTAGTATTAAAATATAAATATAATAAATGAATGAATTCATACATATAATATTATTATTATATTTTAAATAATAAAAAGGTAATATAATTGACTTAATTTTATATATTTGATATTAAAATATAAAAATAAAAAATAATAATATATAATTTGATATTAACTATTATTTTAATAATAAAAAATTATAATAAGAAAATTTATATAATTATAATATAAAAATTATAATTAATTTATAAAAAATTTAATTAAAATAAACTACAATACAATATAACATACTCTTCTATTCTTTTATTTTTTAAAAATATATCAAATAGATATTATATAGATGTCTATTTTACTATTTAAAAAAATTAATTTCAATATTTATATCATAACAATAATTAGACAAAAAAAAATCAATAAAAGATTGGCTAATGGTATGCGGCAACGGCTCTGAGGGCAACGGCTCTACAGGTTTTCATAATGGTGGATTTCAACAGGATGGTGCTGGTTTTGATCAAGGGCGTCTGAACTTCTCCACTCAAACCAACAGAAATCCACAACAGGGGCTCAACAACCATTTTTTCTGGCATTCGAACAAAACTTGTTAGCTTGTGGTGACTAATCAGGAAAGTACTATCCAGGAAAGTACTGTACATTTTTTTGAGGCCGACTACTTTTTTTTTCGGTTATTTGGGCCGACTACTTATAACTCATTCTAACCCTAAAGCGGGAAAATATTGTATAATATGGCTTAGGGTTAGGGATTTTTACTATGTATGTTTTTAGTACTTGCGGCAGAGTTGGGCTGTAAGGGATTACGGATTGTAATCAGGTTGTAATCACTGGATAATAATAATATTGGACTTGCTGTTGGTGGACGTAGCCCAAGGATTGGGTGAACCACGTTAAATCTGTGTGCCATTGTGTTCTATTCTGTGTGGTTTATTATTTTCTGATATTAGTTATATTTGCACATAATTGTTATTTCTGTCTTGTTAATCCTAACAAGTGGTATCAGAGCGAGGTTATTTTGTTCGTTCTTTCATCTATTCTCTAAAGCAGGTCTCACAAGTTAGTGGGAGAGTCTCTCGGTTAAGTGGGAGAAATGGCAGAAGAGGGTAGGCTGAAGGTTGATAAGTTTAATGGGCAGAACTTCCAGTTATGGAAGATGCAAATGGAGGATTATCTCTATCAGAAGGATCTATGGCAGCCATTAGAGGGAGTAGCCAAGAAAGAGCAATCAATGTCTCAGGAGGATTGGGATATTTTGGATAGGAAGGCACTGGGGAGTATTCGTCTATGCCTGGCACAATCGGTGGCATTCAATATTACTGAAGCAAAGACAGCTAAAGATCTGATGGAAACCCTAGCGAAGTTGTATGAAAAGCCTTCAGCTTCAAACAAGGTATTTCTTATGAAGCGTTTATTTAATATGAAAATGGTAGAAGGTGGATCAGTTACTGATCATTTGAATGAGTTTAATACAGTTACAAGTCAATTAACCTCAGTTAAAATTACTTTTGATGAAGAGGTTAGGGCTCTCTTGATTTTGTGTTCTTTGCCAGAAAGCTGGAATGGCTTGGTAATGGCTGTTAGTAATTCTGTTTCTGGTTCTAATACCCTAAAGTATGATGATGTTATTGGTGTTATATTGAGTGAGGAAATTCGTAGGAAAAGCTCAGGGGCATCCACATCGGGTAGTGTATTGAACACAGAAAGCAGAGGCAGAACAAGAGATAGAGGAAACAACTCTGGAAATCGTGGGAAATCAAGAGGAAAATCAAAGGGAAAGAGGTCTGAATCTAAAGGGCCAAATGATTGCTGGTACTGTGGAAAACCAGGTCATAAGAAGAAAGATTGTTGGTCTCGGAAGAAAGATCAAGGAGACAAAAATGATGGAAACAAGGAGGCAAATGTGGTAAGTAACAAATCTGAGGAGGATGCTTTGCTCTTGTCCTTAGAAAGTATTGATGATTCATGGGTTTTAGATTCTGGGGCTTCATTTCATGCTACACCCCATAGAAGTTATTTTGTTGATTATGTCCAAGGGGATTTTGGGCTAGTTTATTTGGGAGATAATGAACCCTGTCAGATTGTTGGAAAGGGAAAAATTAAGATTAAGTTGCAGAATGGGAATCATTGGCTACTACAAGAGGTAAGACATGTTCCAAGGCTGAGTAAGAATTTAATTTCAGCAAGGCAACTGGGTGATGAGGGTTGCACAGTTACTTTTAATGATAAAAATTGGAAGGTTTCAAAAGGTTCCTTAGTAGTAGCAAAAGGTGTGAAAGTAGGCACCTTATATCTTTGTACAGGTCATACTGTTCCTTCTACTTTAATTGTTTCAGAAGATAATGAATGCTCAGGAACAGTGGCTGCAGTTGAGCAGGAAGAACATCAAACTGTTGCTGTAGATTTTGACACAGCACTGTGGCACAACAGACTCGGGCACATGAGTGAAAAAGGTATGAAATTACTTCATTCAAAGAAAGTTTTACCTGGTCTGAAATGTGTCAATATGGATTTATGTGAAAGTTGTGTTTATGGAAAACAAAAGAGAGTTAGTTTTGTGAAGAGTGGGAAGGAAAAGAAAAATGAGAGATTAGAGCTTGTGCATACAGATGTATGGGGACCAGCTCAGGTATCTTCCCTTGGTGGCTCTCTGTATTATGTTACATTTATAGATGATGCAACAAGAAAAGTATGGATTTATTTCCTTAGACAGAAATCTGATGTATTTCAAACTTTTAAGAAATGGAAATGCTTGGTTGAGACTGAGACTGGTAAAAAGTTAAAATGTCTCAGATCTGATAATGGTGGTGAGTATTGCAACACCGAATTTGAAGAATATTGTTCCTCTAATGGTATTCGTAGGCAAAAAACTGTACCAAGGACTCCACAAGAAAATGGAGTGGCTGAACGCATGAACAGGACAATAATGGACCGTGCAAGGAGTATGAGGTTGCATGCTAGGCTGCCCAAAAATATGTGGGCAGAGGCAGTGAACACTGCTGTTTATTTAATCAATAGAGGCCCCTCTACTCCTTTGGACTGTGGTATTCCAGAGGAAGCATGGAGTGGTAAGAAGGTGAGTTATTCTTTTCTCAAAACCTTTGGTTGTGAAGCTTTTGCACTTATAGATTCTGAAAATAGAACCAAGCTGGAAGCTAAGTCAAAGAAATGTGTATTTGTTGGGTATGGCATTGATGAATTTGGTTATAGGCTTTGGGATTTTGAAAATCATAAAATTGTAAGAAGCAGGGATGTCATATTCAATGAGAAAGTATTGTACAAAGATCTGTTGCTGCAGCATGAGAAGAAAGAAAATGACTATGTAGTACTGGATGATACTCCACAAGTTCATGTTCTAGTAGTTCCTTATGCTCCGCAACAACAGCAACAACAAATACCACACACCCCAGTGAGTGTTAGACGGTCAACAAGGCTAAGTAGACCTCCAGAAAGATTTTCTCCATCTTTGTATTCTATTCTGTTAACAGATGCTGGTGAACCTGAATGTTATAATGAAGCTGTGCAGGTGGATACAAAGCTTCAGTGGGAGTCTGCAATGACAGATGAAATGGACTCTTTGCTGAAAAATCAGACATGGGATTTATGTAAGTTACCTGCAGGTAAAAGGGCTTTACAGAATAAATGGGTTTACAGGATCAAAGAAGAGGATGGAGGTACGAAAAGATTTAAAGCCAGATTAGTTGTAAAAGGATTTGCACAGAAACATGGTATTGATTTTGATGAGATATTTTCTCCAGTTGTTAAAATGACTTCTATTCGTACTGTTTTAAGTATTGTGGCTACTGAAGATTTGCATTTAGAGCAGCTTGATGTTAAAATAGCCTTTCTTCATGGTGATTTGGATGAAGAAATATATATGGTTCAGCCACAAGGATTTGAGGTCAAGGGTAAGGAGAATTTGGTGTGCAGATTGCAGAAAAGTTTATATGGCTTGAAGCAAGCACCTCGGCAATGGTATATTAAATTTGACACTTTTATGAATGGGCATGGATATAGTCGGTGTCATTCTGACCATTGTGTTTATTTTAAGAGGTTGGATGATGACAGCTACATTATTTTATGTTTATATGTTGATGATATGCTTGTAGCTGGGTCTAACATGGATCACATTAAGGGGTTGAAACAACAGTTAGCAAAATCTTTTGCTATGAAGGATTTGGGGGCAGCAAAACAAATCCTTGGTATGAAAATTTGTAGAGATAGAAAAAATAGAAAATTGTCTCTATCTCAGGCTGATTATATTGAGAAGGTGTTGCAACGTTTCTCTATGGAAAATGTCAAAGCTGTCAGCACACCTTTGCCTGGTCATTTGAAATTGACTAAGGATATGTGTCCCAAGACACCAGAAGAAGAGACTAAAATGTCTAAGGTACCTTATGCTTCAGCTGTAGGGAGCTTAATGTATGCTATGGTATGTACTAGGCCAGATATTGCACACGCAGTGGGAGTCGTTAGCCATTATATGAGTAACCTTGGTATTGAGCATTGGAATGCAGTCAAATGGATTCTCAGATATTTGAGAGGCACATCCAGTAAGTGTTTACACTTTGGGGGTTCTACTACTACTGTACAAGGCTATGTTGACTCAGATTTGGCAGGAGATATAGATAGCAGGCGGAGTACTACAAGTTATATATTTACTATTGGTGGGACAGCAGTGAGTTGGATTTCTCGACTACAAAAGGTGGTTGCTTTATCCACTACAGAGGCAGAGTATGTTGCTGCTACAGAGGCAGCCAAGGAGATGATATGGCTTCAATTCTTCATGGAAGAATTGGGACATCCACAAAAGGATAATTTTCTACATACAGATAGCCAAAGTGCCATTCATCTTGCAAAGAATTCTGCTTTGCACTCAAAGACAAAACACATACAGTTGCGGTACCATTTCATTCGATCAGTTTTGGATGATGGACAGTTAAGGCTGGAAAAGATTCATACTGATGATAATCCAGCAGATATGTTTACCAAGGTAGTAACAAGGGAGAAGTTGAACTCATGTTCAGCTTCAGTTGGTCTTTTAGACTGAACAAAATAAAGGAACAACTGAGTCCAAGGTGGTTCAATCCAGTGGGAGCCTCATGTGGGTAGCGGTATTGCTACAGGATCAGTCTCCAAGTGGGAGGTTTTTTAGTATAGTGTGGATACTGATCAGTCACCAAGTGGGAGATTGTTAGCTTGTGGTGACTAATCAGGAAAGTACTGTACATTTTTTTGAGGCTGACTACTTTTTTTTTCGGTTATTTGGGCCGACTACTTATAACTCATTCTAACCCTAAAGCGGGAAAATATTGTATAATATGGCTTAGGGTTAGGGATTTTTACTATGTATGTTTTTAGTACTTGCGACAGAGTTGGGCTATAAGGGATTACGGATTGTAATCAGGTTGTAATCACTGGATAATAATAATATTGGACTTGCTGTTGGTGGACGTAGCCCAGGGATTGGGTGAACCATGTTAAATCTGTGTGCCATTGTGTTCTATTCTGTGTGGTTTATTATTTTCTGATATTAGTTATATTTGCACATAATTGTTATTTCTGCCTTGTTAATCCTAACAAAACTTTGGGGCGTTTTGGCTCTTATGTCTCTGGTGGCTCTCGGAGACGGTGGAATGGCAGGAAGATCAATACTACTGGTGTGCATGATGGGTTGCTTGGCCCAGCCCCAAAGGTGCTGGCAGGATGGAAACCCCCGAGACAAGATTCGGTCCGTAAACCTTTTTTTGGAAGGAATGGCAGGGGTAGGGAGAACGGTGGTCACCCCCTATGGAAGCAAAACATCCCTTACGGGCCTCCAAAAAATTTCCATTTTAGACAGATTGAAAAGAAGTTTTGGAGGCAGAAAGGATCGAGATCTGTGAAGGTGCCTTTGAATATGGCTTCCACTTCTCATCAAGAGACTGCTAAGGTAGATAACACCTTTATAGTTCGATCCTCCTCTATTCTCATTAATAACCCACAATGGGATGTTCAGGTAAAATATTTTCAGAATAATGCATTTTTTCTTAAATGGTTAGGGCCATGGTCGTCCATTAAAAAAATTCAAAAATGGATTATGGCGAATTGGTGAGGAGATTTTGTATTGAAAACCCTCTCTAATGAGTTTTTTCTTGTGATTTGCCCTTCCAAGGAGGACAAAAGTTGGATTTTAAATAGTGGCCCTTTTTCTTTGGATGGGCTCAGTTTCTATATTTGTGATTGGAAGCCAAATTTCAATCCTGATAAAGAAGAGGTAGAGAGCATTGTTGTTTGGCTGAAGCTTATCAATCTCCCGTGGGAATATAAAAATGATGAAACCCTAGAACTCATAGGTAACACTCTGGGGAAGTTTATAAAGGCGGAAGAGGTGGTGGATATGAATAACTTCTTCATTTATTCTCAGGTTCTTGTTCATGTGCAAAAATGTTATCAAATCCCTGATGTTATTACTCTATGTTCGGCTAATGGGATTGGCATCTAAAAGTC
The DNA here is from genome assembly GCA_027943335.1 of Chamaecyparis obtusa. Lineage (NCBI taxonomy): Eukaryota > Viridiplantae > Streptophyta > Pinopsida > Cupressales > Cupressaceae > Chamaecyparis > Chamaecyparis obtusa. The sequence goes on from BSBK01007279.1 coordinate 107,147, forward strand.
GAAGTAGAGTTATCTAACTTGGTGGTGACTGATGTTTCTTTAGATAAAGGTAAAGGCTTGGATGAAAATAAGGGCATAGATTTGATCATAGGTATTGAGTCCTCTAGAGCCAGACAGCCCCCTTGGTCTATTCAATTTGAGGAGGATATGATTTTGGAAAGGGAAGGGAAGGAGGTTACCCACATTATGGATGTCTGCGTTTCCAAACATACTTCCATTCTCAATATATGTTCCTCCCCTTTAGAACATAGTGATGGCTCTGCCCCTTCTCAAGTTGTCCCGGATACCCCTTTGTCTCCTCTGGCTTTTATTCCCCCTACAGTTGCTCCCCCCTTTATTTCCCTCTCGTCTGATGTGCCTACTGTTGTGCTAGATACTTTGGATCCTTCCAAAGACAGTCATTTTGACCCTGACATGAGTTGCAAACCAGATTTCAATTCTAAAGGTTTCTATCAGTTGGATCCGACTAATGGATTAATGTCAAATTTTGAGGACATTTCTTGCATGCCATGCACAGACATTCAGATTTCCCCTACTCTTCCTCAAGGGATTTCAAAGATCGTGAGGCCTAGTGCTTCAGGACCCTCCTCTCCCACTTCTTTGGATCCCCCCTCTAGTTTGATCCCCGAGTTCCCTCACTCTGAACCCTTAGCCCCTGGGTTAGACCCTTCGTCAAAGGACCGTAAGAGAAGTTTTCATCCTATATTTGTAGCTCTAAATAAAATTTAGGACTCCCAAGATCTATCTTCAGATTCATATGAGAAGGTTGGAGTGGATGGTGATCTCAAGGACAGACAAATTTCCCCTATAAGGAACTTGGAGTGTTCCTTTATAGAGGCCCGGGATAGTGGTGACAACTTAATGGAAACTTCCTCCAATTTTAGCTACTTTAGTGATGATGGGGGAGAAGATTTTTTAGGCTCTGAAGACATGGTGAATGTTTTTGAGTCAAGAGGCCTACATCTAACTGATTCTCTTTTGAAGAAGCTGAGAATTGGTGAGAGAAGAAGGAGAGGACCCAAATTTGCAAAAGAAAAGTTGGAACAAGCCGGTTGTGCAGCAGACCAGACAAAATTGCTAAGGTCAGGGAGAGGCTATGCATTCTCCCGGAAGCTATGAGGCTCCTTTCGTGGAATGTCAGGGGCTACAATGCCCCTGAAAAGGCTCAGTTGATCAAAAGATGTTTTGATCAAGCGCGACCATATATCTTCTTACTTCAAGAAACAAAACTCAAAGGTGACGAATTGGCTCTCTTTATAAAAAAAAATTCAAGATGGAAAGGTGTTTTTTCGGATGCTCTTGGAGCCTCAAGGGGCTTAGGAGTGTTATGGGATGATAGTGTGGTAGATGTAATTCTGCTTAATCAGGACTCTAATTGGCAATGCTTTGAGGTCACCTCTAAACAGCTCCTCTCTAAATTCTACGTCTTAAATATTTATGGTCCTAATAGTCCAGCTGAGAAAGCAGGTTTATGGATGACTCTCTCCAGCCTACTCAATGATAGAAAGGATGACATGTTTATTTTAGGAGGTGACTTTAATGCTATTTTAAGCCCTTTGGATAAGAAAGGTGGTAGGGGTTGGAAGAGTAAGATTCAGAGAGATTTTACTGATTTTGTTTTGTAGAATGGTTTGGATGAGGTGGCCTTCAAATCTGGAAACTTCACCTGGACCAACCGGAGAGGTGGTTTCCTCAATATTGCTGAGAAACTTGATAGGTTTTTATTGGCTGGGAACTGGGAGGAGCAAGATTGGATTTGTAATTCTGATATTTTGTCGATTGTTGGTTCGGATCACTTTCCAATTGTGTGTAACATTCAGGAGGACTCTTCACCTGAGCGCTCCCCTTTCAAGTTTGAGGCTATGTGGTTAAGGGCTAATGACTTTCTTGATAAGATTCAGTCCTGGTGGTTGAATTCGCCCTGTTAGGAAGGTAATAAATCTTTCATCTTTTTCAAAAAACTTATGTTTATTAAGGAACAGTTAAAATTATGGAATAGGGATACTTTCAAAAATATTTTTGTTGAAAAGTTCAAGGTTGAAAAAAGCTTACAGATCCTAAATGAAAAAGTGATTGCTTTGGGGATGGATGAATTTATGTTTTTAGAGGAACAAACACTTCTTAAACAATATAAAGAATTGATTGCTTGTGAAGAACTCTTTTGGAAGCAGAAATCATGCGAAACATGGTTGAAAGAAGGGGATAGAAACACCAAGTTCTTCCACAAATCTGTTAAAGCTAGAAGAGCTTGCAATAAAAAAAATTCCATTGAGCTTTGGGATGGTGAAATGCTCTCAGATAGTTCCAGAATCAACCATGTTGTTGTTGATTATTTTCAGAATATCTTTACACAACACTCCCAGTCCAACCCTGGGGCTGAGGAGTTATTGAATCTCATCCCTAATTGTGTCTCGGAGGCTCAAAACAAAATGTTGATGGAACCTGTTTCTATTGTTGAAATTAGAACTACTATTTTTGATCTTGGTGGAGATAAAGCTCCGGGACCTAATGGATTCTCTGCTCTCTTTTTCCAGAAGACTTGGGACATCTTAGGACATGATTTATGGTTGGTAGTAGAGGAATCCAAAGCGGAGGGGTTCATGCTTAAGGACTTTAATAACACATTTATTACTCTTATCCCTAAAAAGTCTGATTATAAGACTTTTGATGACTTTTGCCCTATTTCCTTATGTAATACAGTGTATAAAATTATTATCAAAGTTGCAACAAATGGACTAAAATCTGTGTTAGGCGATATTATCTCGGAGGAACAGAGTGGTTTTGCCCCCAATAGGTTTATTTTTGAAGGGATAATTATTGCCCATGAGGCTGTCCATACTGTTAAGGCAGCTAAAGTTAGTAGAATGATGATCAAACTTGATATTAAAAATGCTTATGATAATGTTAATAGATTTTTTCTACTCAATGTTCTCAAGAGATTTGGTTTCTCTGATGGTTGGATTAAATGGATAGCGAGCTGCATTAATACTCCTAGTTTCTCAATTCTTGTGAATGGAAGTCCTCAAGGTTTCTTTGAATCGACTAATGGCATTCGCCAAGGAGACCCTATTGCTCCTTTTTTATTCATCATTTTGGCTGAAGCTCTTGGAAGACTCATTACCAAGAAAAAGCAAGATGGATTATGGAAGGGCATTCAGATTGCTGATGGTGTGGAGGCCTCGACACACCTACAATTTGTTGATGACAACTTCCTTATGGGTGTGGCTTCAGTTGATGAAGCTTGTGTTATTAAGGATACTCTGGACAGTTGTAGCCAAGCTACGGGTCAATGTGTTAATTGGCATAAATCTGAGATTTATTTTTTCAATACTGTTAGATGTGTTCAGGCCTGAATTAGTGAAGTTCTTGGGATTAAAATTGGTCTGCTTCTGGGAAAATATCATGGTGTGCCTTTGTTTGACGGTGCTTCGAAGCCACACTTATGGAAGAATCTTATGGATTCATGCTTAAATAGAATGGATGGTTGGAAGAGTAAAATCTCATCTGCCAGAAGGATTCTGCTTCTTCAATCTGTGATCTCGACCATTCCTATTTACTCTATGATCCATTTTAAAGTTCCTTATAAAGTCTTAGATTCTATTATGACACACATGAGAAAGTTCTTTTGGAATGGGGATAGTGATGGTGATAGATGGCCCCTCTTAGCATGGGAAAAAATTTGTAAAAGTAAACTTAATGGGGGCACAGGTTTAAAGGATTGGAGGAAGATGAATTTAGTGTTGGGTGTGAAGTTAGTTTGGTTTATGTGCAGCCAACCAGACAATCTATGGGTAAAAATTTTACGTGCTAAATACTTGGATTGTTCTAATGATGAAAGGATCCTCACTATTGCTAATCCTCCCAAAGGCTCGACAATATGGAATTTTATTTTAGATTGTAGATCTCTTATTTCTCGACATGTTTCCTGGAGGGTGGGTAATGGTTCTAAATCTTTATTTTGGTTAGATTCATGGAATAACCACCCAATCTTGAAGGATGATGACAGATATGATGAGCTAAGATAGTTCTTCACTAATTGTTGGGGCCCTTATGTTTCTGATTACTTGGAATGCAGCAATACTACTCTTGGAACTGTTTGGAAGTGGAAGAGTTGTGATCACCTTAACTTGAACACTCAACAAAAAGCTATTATGAAAGGTTTGCTCCTTCAAAGGCATTTCATTAGATGTAATAGGGATGATAATTTGATTTGGTGTCAGGCTAGTAGTGGCAGTTACTCTGTGAAATTGGGTTATCTTTCCCTTGAAGAGGATGATGCTCCAACCTCTTGGCCGACTAATTTTTATTCTAGGATAAGCACTGCCTCCCTAAAGTGGGTGCTTTCACGTGGCTAGCTGTTCATAATAGAATTCTTACTACAGAAAGGAGGAAAAATTTTGGCCTCCAAGGTCCGACAAGATGTGTTCTTTGTAAGGCGGCCTCAGAGGATGTGGACCATTTGCTCATTCAATGTCCCTTTGCAACTGAGTGTTGGAGTATGATTAAGGGGAAGTTAAATTTTTATAGTCCTTTCCAGAATGGGATTAGAGATGTCTTTTATAGCTGGCTGGTTCCTTTATTCTCTTCTGCTCTCTCTAGTCTCTGGAGAGTCAACTTGTCAATTGTTGTTTGGGAGCTATGGAAGGAGAGGAATAGGAGGATCTTTCAGGATAAGGAGCACTCTATATGTAGAATTAAGCTATCAATTTGCACTTTGATTGAAGAAGTAATGAAGGCTACACTTCTATCCTCAAATGGTAGATATGTTTATACACAAGCTGACAAAATGCTTCACTGCAATTGGCCTCTTTTGAAAGTTTGTAGTGGGAATTTAAAGGATGCTCAGGCTCACTCCAATGTTAGGGCTCAAGTTAAGTGGATAAAGCCAGATGTGGGATAGATCAAATTCAATTTTGTCGGTGCCTCACGGGGGAACCCTAGTCCTTCTGGGGCTGGGGTAATTGCCAAGGATTGGAATGGTGATATCCTTGCCTTTGCAGCTCAGAAACTTATTGATGACACCAATACAGCAGAAGTAGGGGCTGCTCTTTTTGCTCTCCAATTGGCTTTTAAGATGAATATTCAGCGTATTCATCTTGAAGGGGATTCACAAATTATTGTGAATGTGATAAAGAATGGTGTTGTTAAGGTGTGGCATCTGGGGAATGTCATCGATGAGATTTCTCTTCTTCTTAACTCTTTCTTTGAGTTTAAAATAACACATGTTTTTCGTGAAGGCAATATGGAGGCTGACATTATTTCCAAGTGGGCGACAAATCTATCGAATGTCATTCAGCCCTTTTTTGAACTTTTTCTAGATCCTCTGACATTTTGAGATTTTAATGATGCAGGTCTATGTTTATTCTTTTCCTGACATGTCGTGCCTTTCTTCTTGGGCTCATTTCTACTTCATATGATGCGCGTGATTTGTGGCTTGTCAGCTTCCCTCTTTTTGCAGATGTTTTGGATCATGTGTGGAGCTTGGATTCTCTGCTACTTTGTTATCTCTTATGTCCTTCTATTGTTGGTTGACTGCTCTGGATTCACTCCTTCCTGCTTTTTGTTGGCCCCTTTTTCCTTTGTGAAGGACTTTGCCTTATCTAAACTCTTTTTTTTTTTACGGCGCTCTGCGATGCCTCCAGGGATCTCTGTCTGCTGCAAACTAATTGACTAATGGTTCATTTCCTTCTTCTACACTCTTCTCATGTTGCTTTATATATCCTTGGGGCACTGGTCTCCTCATCAATTTTTTCCTCACTAAATTAGGCATGGAGGTGACTTTTTCAGTGAGAACCAAGAAGCAACAGAAGGCTATTGAGGGACCAGTGAGTAAGGATCGCATTATGGGCTTATTGAATATAAAAAATGAGGCCTTAGCGTTCACTGTTTTGGATGTGCTTGGAAGCCAATATCAGGAATGCCATGTAGAGTGACACTCTAATGTCGATATTGTCTCCCTTGTGATTGCTTGGGCTTTACAACTTGGGGAACCTGAGGCTGAGGTTAAGAGGCTAATTGAAATCCTCTTTGACAATGAACTTCTGCTTGGCCTCGACTCTATTTTGGATTGGGTTGTTCCTAGTAGGGGATTTGACTATAGTGAGTGCTTTGTTGAGCTCAAAGATGGTTTTGAATATGGCAATGTCCCCTTTTTATGGTGGTGGGGAAAGGTCGACATGGATGCCTACCAACTGGACATTGGGGTTAAATGGAATCGGTTGAAGGCTCTTCTCTCTGAGCTTTGTAGGGAACAAGAGGTGCAGGATAAGGCTATGTTTGATGATATTCCGTGGATGAAGCGTGACCAGTGGAAAGGGAAATAGCATGCTGCTTAACGGCTCTTGGCCCCTCTGTTTTGATCCTTCTTTTGTTTGCCTTCTTTTTTTTATCGGCCTATTCTTCCTTCTTTTTCATGCTTTGTTGGCAGAGCTAGTTGCTCTTCTGCCTTTCTTCTACCCATCTTTTCCTAGGATCTTGGGTGAAGCTCTTTCCCCTTCCCTTCTTCCTCCTCTTTGATTATGCATGGTCGATAGAAGGCCCGTTTGTAAGCCTTCGGGCATATCTCTCTTTGTAATCCTCTTTTTCTTATTAATATATTATAATATGTTACAGACCAAAAAAAATAAAATCGAGCAAAAAAATAATGTGTCCAAGACCATTTATTATGGCTTAAAAAGTGGAGAAAGAAACAATCATTCCTAAAAATCTATGTATAACACTCAAATCTAATAACTAATGAGGAAAAATATTTTTTAGAATTAAAAACTTAAATAGTGTTCTTTGAACATTATTTCATTTCTCATATTTTTGTAAATTGTACAAAGTGATTTTTTCCTATTTTTTTCTAAATATTGATGCAACATTTGGGGGTTTGTTCTGGCGTGTTGATTTTTGATGTCTTTTTTGGACGACATTTAGATTAAACAATAATGATCTTTGAAATATTTTGATACTAGACCATGCGATTTCCATGTTTGATGAGAAATTGGCTCTGCATACTGGTCAAATCCAGTGAGCATTTCAAGCATTTTGTTTCTTCTATTACAATTTTTTAAATTTTTATTTGTTTTATATTATCATTGTAGATTTATGTGATTTTTGTGTTTAGGTGAGCACAAGTTTTCATAAGGTTTAGAAGATGACTAGAAATAAGTATTGAGAAGGCTTAGGTCCATATGGTATCTTGACAATAGTTTTGAAGGTTGCTAAATTGGCTAAATGCATTCTAAAACATTCTACAGGAATGAACATTAAAATGAGCATAATATAGAGTAAAAATTTCAAAGTAGGCAATTTCTGACTTCTCAAAACTAGATTGGTATGGTGGATATGAAAATTTCCATAGAAATCTATAGAATCTGACAATTTGCATGCACCTTATTTGCTATGTTTTATTTTCTGAAGTGTTAAATCTTCATATGCATTTACTTGGGTATTGGGTGAATCATATCATCTTTCTATAGCTTATATGTATCTCCCATAAGGTCTTTATATATATCTCACGCTCACATGAATGTCTTATTTCAATTTTTTACATTCTAGCTCAGTTATAATTTTTCAAAATCTCAAAATTGTGCAATATCTAGCTACTTTTTTATGTGTTGGTTATATCATTTGACGCACTATCTAAGGAAAGATCAACGACATCTTTCTACAAGGTTGATCATCTCATGGAATTGGAAAGAGGAGAATGTTTTGTATGTAGACAGACACAAACACTAACACATCACATATCTTGCTTTAGTGTGTCATATATTACTTATTTCCATTCTTACCTTCAAATTTAGTTATAATTTGGGAAGATCTCAAGTTGTAATAAATACATAGGGTTTGCAACATTAATCTTCCAATTTACTAATAATTTGGGAATGAATGTTAATTTGTGTAATAATTTGGGAATGAATTCTTATCTTCCAATTTACTAATAATTTGGGAATTAATATTATTTTTGTGTTTGCAACATTGTAATAAATACAAAGGGTTTGATTTTGATTGTGTAGACACCTAAATTCATCCAACTTACATTAATTTAATTTAATTTAATTAATGACCCTAAAATAACATTACAATTCTTTTTTAATTAATTATATTTATTAAATTCATCTATTTATTTAATTAAATAAATTCACTAACTATACTACCCCTCATAATGTATTAAATTAAATTTAATACATGTTCCTCCATATTCCCTTTTTAAATAAATTTTTAATTTATTTATTTCTACACACATCACTTTCTATCTAATAGGTCTACTTACTAATTAACTAAGGTTAATTAGGCTAATTTTTAGATTCCTACATCCATTAGTCCTAATTATTTTCTTACATGTGTGAGCAAAATTTTAAAAATTGTCTTTTCAAAAATTGTTAAAAATTGTCTAAACAAGGCTTCTTACAAAATTTTATGACACTTCTTACAATTACCCAAAACATGAAACTGGACTTTTTTTCTTACACACACTTACACATGTACTTGGACAACACATTGACCTCTCACATCCCAAGTTGCTCATACATGTGTGAGCAAGTCTCTGACTTTGCATGGCTTATGTGTCTCCTTAGTGGCACCTATGTGGATTCCACATAGATGCCACTTCACCCCAGCCCTCCAAAATCCTATAAATAGTACCCTTGCCTCAAGAAAATCATCCATCATTTGCACATGTAGAATTATAATGTTAGTTTATTTTCTTGCATTTAGAGTTTTTCATTAACCATTTGGTAGTTGCTAGATTTCTCTTAAGATTTAGAACTTAGTTTACTTCATTTTACTTGTTAGTTGCATGTCATTAAGCTTGAGGGTTATTTCCATAGCTCCTCCTTGAGCTTCTTTGGCTTCTTACATTGATTACTTGAGGGTTGATTCTATAACTCCTCCTTGAGTAGTTCAATCCTTTTAGTTTACTTTTCATTCATAGTGGGATCTATACTTGTGTTGGGAGAGCACACCCACAACCTCTCTAAGAGCTTAAATCAAGCAAGTCTTGGGTGCACTTGCTTCATGTTCATCCGAGATTATGGTGAAAATTCTTGTTTTTGTAAGTTTATGAACATGTTAGATTAGATTGAATATGCTCTTTATTTCTAACGTTTGCATGTTTGAGCTTTCTCTTAACAGGTAGATTTTCATCATATACATTTTGGCACACCCGGTGGGACTCACATTTCCATTTTCTAACAACGTTTCTTGCTCTTGTGAAAGTTTCTTGTAAAATTTTTAGACAGGCATCTCCGCTCGTCCAAAGGCATCTCCACTTGGTAACAGGCATCTTTGCTACATAGGCATCTCTACCTGTACACAGGTGTCTCCGCCTACAAATGGGCATCTCTACTAGAAAGGGTTTTTCTTCCACTTTAGTTTTCTTTAATCAGTAAAAGTTACATTTTCTAATCACATTAAGGCTAATGATCATTAGTAAAACACCTTATTATATCTGCAAATAAGGAAAAGGACATAAAACTAAGAAAAATCTTATTTTTGTATAGATAGGTGTCTCTGCTTGCACATAGGTGTCTCTGCCAGAAAAGGGAGTTTCCTTTTTATTAGCGTTTTTAGTTGATTAAGTAAAGTTTTATGGTATATTAAGGTTGTAAATCACTGTTTTTTTGTCATAAGAAACCTTTTTTATGCATTTTCAACCTGATGAAAGTGTAAAATCTTAAAATTTCATAGTTAATACTTTTGTCCTGTACAGATAGACGTCTCTACTTTCAGATAGGTGGCTCTACCTGCTGACAAGCGTCTCTACCTGATAATAGGTGGCTCTACCAGTAGACAGGTGTCTCTACTTGATTTTAGTTCCTTTTCATAAAATCTTGCATTTTGAATTTGTTGATCTAGGTTTTTTGGAAGATACTGATATTTTATGCCTTCTAACAATGCTTTTGCAGAATATTGACCAAGATTTGAGCATTTTGAGACTACTAATTTGTTTGTTTTGCAGGATGTTGTTGGAAGACCAAACACATTAAACTACTCACCAAAGCTATTTTGTAGGTTTCCAAGGAGATTCAATCAAAGGTTGTATTTTCTTAATGATTTCTTAGGTACCTAGCATTAAGTAGGAAGTTTATTTTTTATAATGATTCATTAGCTAGGGGAGTATGCTCTTTTCTCCAAGTGGGAAAATCAGAAACCTAGAACATTTTGAATTGTTATCTTAAAGAAAACTTGGAATTAATCTATTATTTGGTGTGTTTGAGAGAAAACCTCAATGACTAGGAGAGTGTGCTCTTTTCTCCTTGAGGGGAAATTAGAAATCCAAACTCCTTCCATGTCCAATCCATATGGTCTTTCATTTTATCCTCTAGTTGGGCCTGTCGGCGAGGTAAAAAGCTCTCGAGAACGACCCATGTGAGAATGAGGTGTTAGCCCACCACTCTAACTCATGTTAATAAAATTTTCTTTTTAGGGTTAAAGCCTCAGAAGCTAGATGACATTTGAGCTTATACATGGCTCTCACCTAACACTTTAGTAGGGTCCCGCGGTCTAAATCATGTTTACATGACTACTTGTGCCAAGGTGCTTTGTGGGGCTATATGCCTTAATCGTGCTTGCACAGACACAAAGGGTGTGTTTGAATGGAGACCCTTACTAAAATTTGTAGAGTAGTGGTCACCCAGTTCACCTCTGAAAGGTTGATAATCTACATGCAAGGAGAATAGTAATCTCCCCAAGACACTCACCATATCAAGCCCACATCAACGTTAACACTTTGATAATATGGCATCATGACTGGAGCCATTGCATGCTTGGTGATGACTATATTTTCAAGAATTTTTGGGTGTGTTCCTAAGTCAATGAGCAAAGGTTTTAAATCTCAGCCAATCTCCTTCAAGGGATAAAGAGTGTGCTTGTTACTTTACATTGTAAAGCAAACTCATAAACTTGAATCTTGCAAGGTTGCTTTGTCTCTTTCAAGATTGTTTTCAACAAATGTGCTTGTAACCCAAATGTTTGATTTATGCATGAAATCAATTCTTTCCAAGAACCTCCTTTGATCTATCAAGATATTGTCCTCTTGGTTTTTTGTCATCACAATCTATATCATGTTTTCTTCTTTAAGCCATGACTAATGTTGTGAAACATAAGAAGGTAAAATTTACAGTTTTTCGAGTCTATAGAGAGAGAAGATCATTGATCAAAATGATAGAATCAACCAATCTCATTCAAAATATATCCAAAGGGTTCTAGAAGCCAGTGAGAAATTCAATAAAATCACCTATAATAATCAGGTTGCTAATTTTGTTGCCAAGAACAAAGTGAACATGGCCTTTGTCACTTGGTAATCTTAAGATTAAGTACCTTCAACCGTCATTCTTCTTTAAATTCACTCATCATTTCCTCATCTTTAATCACCTCTTCCTTCATCCACCTTATGAAACATTAGCAACATTAATTAGAATCTTGGACATTAAATCAAAATCCAATCAATCCATCTTTCATACCTTCATCAAGAAATAGGGTGAAAGAATAATTCTGATAGTGTCTCATAGACCTTAAATCAAAGCAAACATTAATCCTTGGCTACTTTGAGAGCTGAGTCTTTCTCTAGTAGTCTTAAATCTAGTCCTATTTTGTTTGGGGATCATCAATCTATCACTCAAATAAGAGAAGACTTTAAATCAAATCAAATCCTGTGTTTTCATAATCACAAGGTCTTGTTTCACCTAGGTTTGTTCCAAACCTTTAAATCTAATCAATCCTCGAGGCTTAGTTCCTCTTTAATCCAACCTAATAAAATCAATCTAATCCAAAATCAAATCAATCATTGAGGCTTAGTCCCTCTCCAATCAATCTAATCAATCTTTGAGGCATAGTCATCTTAATCTAATCCAAAGTTCGTCGAAGTTGCTCCTAGTTCATCAAATCCTTTCTTCTCTTTCATCAATCAATCATCCTTCTTTGATCCAACCATTCTAAGGTCACTTGTGCATGGTACTTACCCGATCACAAGAAAAGTTAAGACAATAATCTCTAACCATGGATAATGATCAGGAGACTATCTACTAGGAAGACTTTAATGACAAAGAAGAACCACACATAGAATCTGACACAGTCATACCCGAGAGTGTCAGTGCCAATCCATGAGCCAAAGAGTTCTTTGATGATCTTAACAACTTGAGCTTAGTGGAATATCTAATTGAAGTCAACAATTCTAATATCTTCATGAACCTTATTCAAAGGGGTGTCACACTCCCTGACTGTTGGAGATTTGCCAACGGGCCAGTACTGACTGTATGTTTGTCATTGATGACAACATATGGAAAGTAGCATGTGTGGAAGTCTTATGCAATAAGCTTTCAATATATGAAGCATGGACATGATATCATGGGCACAAAGGTTAACTGTTAGTATAGATAGTTATATAGCTGTTGGTGTCAGTAGTGTTCCTGACAGAGTAATAGATAGTGTTCTGTGTATGGTTGTCCGTACAATTATCATGGAGCCTTGTGCGCTTGGAATTATGTTGAAGACATGTTAGTGATTTTTTAGTTATGGACGCATAGTTTGATGATGAATGCAAGTGAAGTTATACAGTTGTTATTCGCAAGTAGCACTTTCTTGTGTTTGTTCAGAAGAGCCGACAGATATTTTCTTAGTTCTTGAGTTGCACCTATCTTGAGGTATGCTTGGATTTAAGCTTGGAGAAGTGTTATTGATGTTTAGTTAAGAGCGCATGAGTTAATTTAGCTTATAGAGAAATTTCTAGTTATTTTGGTAGAGCCGACAGTGTGTAGCGTGCGTCTACAATTATTCTATTAGACATGTCCCAGAATGAGTTGCGTGCATAATAAAGCTGATAGAATGTTTGTTGGAGTTTATTATGGTTTCTCTAATATGATTTCAATGTGGTTCTAATAGGTCGACTCGATTATATCATTTGGAGGAAAGATATTTATAGGCAGTCATTTGTGATTGTTAAAGTGTGGCTCATGGTTGATTAAGCAGAGTAGAGTAGAGTGTGCAAAGTGTTGAACCATCAGAAGAAGGTCTATGTGACCAAGTAAAGTACTTGTGCTATTCATTAGAACTGATCCAGACAGTAGTTCAAAGTGCAGTTCACCAAGATCCAGATATAGTGTGTATCTGTTATTTAGAAGGTTGTAGCCTTCACCCATTTAAGCAGTGAGCTCTTGGATAGTGCATCCTCTCCCCTAACAGGGACAATTGTAAAAGACTCCTAACAGGGTCCGACCCTTAACTAGGTCTACTGTACTTAATATATTATAAAGCTACTCCTAACAGGATAAAGGATCTTCTAGCAAGGATCATTATACACTAGTACAGAATATTAGTGGGTATCAAGTCCCACCAAGGTTTTTACCTATTTGGGTTTCCCCATAACCAAAATATTGGTGTTGTGTTCAAGTGTTCTTTCATTGTGTTTATGCTTTATGTTTAAGTATACTTAATTGGATAAATAATTGAATCTTGTAGATAACTGATTCACCCCCCCTCCCCTCTCAGTTATCTCTTGAGACTATTCCTAACAATTGGTATCAAAGCCAAGTGCCTCAGAGAGAAAGTTTAACAGCTTGAGGTTGATCAGATGGCGTACTTCAGGAAAGAAAGTCCTAAGTTCAATGGAGAAAATTATCTTGATTGGAAGAACAAGATGGTAACCCATTTGCAGTGCATTGCTTTTGAATTTTTTAATGTAACCATCAAAGCAACCAAGATTCCTACCTTAGAAGACCTTGGAAAAGATGATGCTACTGACACACAAAAGGAATTGTTTCATCATAATGCTATTGCTAAAGAAGCCCTTATCAGCGCCCTATCTGATGGTGAATTTTCAGAAGTAAAAAAGGTAGATACAACCCACAAAATATGGAAGCACCTAGAAGACACATTTGAAGGAGACAAACAAGAAAAGGATGTGTGCAGAAAGACATGGAAGAAAAGATACAATGCATTAGAGATGTTGCCTGGAGAAAACATCATAGCTTACAATCAGAGGATAAATGAAGCAGTTGCTGGAATCGGGAACAATGGTGGAGAGATATCAGAAGAGGACATTATGGATAAAGTAATAACTACTCTTACTCCAGAATATGAAAGCAAGATCAACATCCTTGATGATACCATGTAGCTTACATCGAATTTCAAGAGAGAAACCTTGATCAGCAAGATCTCAGCTTTTGATATTTCAAGATTGAAGACAGAACCAAAGAGTGAAACAACTTTCAAAGCAACAGTTCATGGTAAGAAATCTAAAAACACTTCTGGTAATTTTGATAATGATGATGAAGATAAAACACTAGATGATTTTATTTCTATGGTTTCCAAAAGAGAAAAGAAAGGAAAAGGAAAATATGAAGGTCAATTACCATTTAAGTGCTTTTCATGTAATAAGATTGGTCACTATGCATCTAATTATCCCACTAGAGCTAAAAAGTTCAAAAAGGATTACAAGCCTAAGTATTCTAAGGAATGCTACTATGTTGGAGATGGAGTTTCAGATGAAGAATCAGGTGAAGAAGAAATTGGATTCATTGCTATTGTAGACAAGATGAATAGTAAGTCAATTCCTAAAGATTAGAAAGTAAATCAAGAGTTAGCATTAATTTCACAAGCTGACATAAGGATAAATTGGATCATAGACAATGGTTGTTCACATCACATGACAGGTGATAAAGGTAGGTTTGTTCATTTGGACAAATACAATGGAGGTATGGTCAGATTTGGAGACAACACTCCTAAACCTATAGTTGGTAGAGGAGCCATCACTTTGGATGGAAAGAATAGTACTGATGATGTTCTGTATGTTGATGGTTTGAAACATAACCTTCTTAGTGTTGGACAGTTACTTGGAAAAGGCTATCAGTTGGAGTTCAAAGATGAAAAATGCATCATTAACAACAAAGATGGTGTTATGATTGCATTAGGCACAAAGACAAGAGGTAATGTTTTTCAACTCAATTCAGAAGCAGGTTCTTTTGTTGCTAAAGTTGATGACAGTTGGTTATGACATAAAAGACTATGTCATATTAATTTTGATAACATGGTAAAGATAAGCAATGTCAAGGTAGTAAGAGATCTACCTAGCATAGAAAAGCCAGTTGATACTATATGCAGGGAATGTGTGATGAGGAAGCATGTGAGAAATTCATTCAAGAGCAAGCAGAATTCAGCAGAGAACAAGTTGGATCTGATTCATACAGACCTATGTGGTCCAACTCAAACAAGATCATACTATGGTGAAAGGTATTTCATTTTTGTTTGTTGATGATTATACTAGGATGATGTGGGTTGCATTCTTAAAGGATAAGTCAGAAGCTTTTGAGAAGTTCAAAATATTCAAAGCTAAGGTTGAGAATGAATCTAGACTAAAGATAAAATGTTTGAGATCGTATAGAGGAGGAGAATTCACCTCTGATAGATTTTATGAGTACTACGAAGAACATGGCATAAAGAGACAGTTAAGTGCACCTAGAACCCCTCAGCAAAATGGAATTGCAGAAAGAAGGAATAGGATCATTCTTGATACAACGCGCACCATTATGATAGAAGGAAAAGTTGCACACACCTATTGGAGAGATGCGGTCAATACTACAGTCTATACCATCAATAGAATTCAATTAAGGCCTGGCACTGACAAAACACCTTATGAGCTATGGTTTGGTAATGTTCCCACAGTAAAATACTTTAGAATCTTTGGAAGCAAGTGCTACATCAAGAGGGATGAAGGAGTAGGCAAGTTTGATGCAAGAAGTGATGAAGGTATTTTTCTTGGTTATTCTACTAAAAGTAAAGCTTATAGATGTTTCAATTTAAGATTGAAAAAGATCATTAAAAGTGCTCATGTGAAAATTGATGAAATGTTTATGATTCAAGAAAGATATCATGATTACTCACCCATGATTGAAGAAGAACCTAGACCCTCTTCTAGTGAGACAATTATTGAAGAAATGTTTGACAGTATTGATGTGTTATTCAATGACCCTGAGACAAGTGAAGAAAATACTCCTAAGGCTGATGAGTCAGCATCACCTAAAGTTCCAAAGTTTACATCAAGAAATCATTCCAAGGCAGACATCATTGGAGATCAGAGCGACAAAGTCTTAACAAGATCACAAGCAAAGAACTCAGCTAGCAATGAAGCGGTATGTTTACTATCTCAGATTGAACCTTTAAGTGTTGAAGATGCATGTAATAATTCAAATTGGCATGATGCTATGAAAGAAGAACTTGATCAGATTGTTAAGAATGACACTTGGGAACTGGTCCCTAGACCTAGTGATAAAAATGTGATTGGAACAAAATGGATATTCAGAAACAAGATGAATGAAGATGGTACAGTAGTAAGAAACAAAGCAAGATTAGTATGTAAAGGATATGCGCAAAGAGAAGGCATTGATTATTCAGACACATTTGCACCTATGAGTAGATTAGAAGCTATTAAGTTGTTTCTAGCCTATGCTACAGGTAAAAACTTCAAAGTTTATTAGATGGATGTCAAATCAGCATTCTTGAATGGAGACTTGAAAGAAGAAGTATACATTGAGTAGCCAGGAGGATTCACTTTATCAAATAGACCTGATATGGTATGTAGATTAAAGAAAGCCCTCTATGGACTTAAGCAAGCCCCTAGAGCATTGTATGAGAGACTACATGGATACTTAACAAAGATTGGATTCAAGAAAGGAGCAACAGATTGTAATCTATTCATTAGAGAGACATCTAAAGGTTTGCTTCTTGTAGCTATATTTGTTGATGACATTATCTTTGGAGGTAATGACAAACTCAGTGCTGAATTTGCCAAAGAAATGCAGAATGAGTTTGAGATGAGTATGATTGGTCCTATCAAATACTTTTTGGGACTAAATGTGCAGTAGACAGAAAAAGGGATTTTCATTAATCAATCAAAGTATGTGAAAGAGATACTGAAGAAATTCAAGATGGATGATTGCAAGCCATTAGGAACTCCTATGATCACTAGATGCAAGCTTACAAAAGAAGATGTCTCACCAGTAGTAGATATAACATTGTATAAGTCTATGATTGGTAAACTCATATATCTTACTCAGACTAGACCTGATATTTCCAATGCAGTTGGCATAGTTGGAAGATTTGCAGCAAAGCCTAAACAAAGTCACCTCATGGCAGTAAAGAAAATATTTAGATACTTTTAGGGCACTATAGATTATGGTCTATGGTATCCTAATTCAGAAAATGTTGAGCTTCATGTGTACACTGATGCAGATTGGGCAGGATGTGTTTATGACAGAAAGAGTACTTCAGGAGGAGCAGTGTTTCTTGGTGATAGACTTGTCACATGGACAAGCAAGAAACAAAATTGTATTTCTCAGTCAACAACAAAAGTGGAGTATGTTGTAGTAGCCTTGAATTGTTCTATAATTGTTTGGATCAAACAGATGATGAAGGATTTTAGAATTTAGATTGATTATCCTATTGTTATGCATTGTGATAACACTAGCACTATCAATATGTCAAAGAACCCTGTGATGCATGCAAAGACAAAGCACATTGAGATCAAGTATCACTTCCTAAGAGAGAAAGTGACTGAGAAAGAAGTCAATTTAGACTATGTGAGTACTAAAGAATAGTTGGCAGATATATTCACAAAGCCCTTGCCTAAGGATACTTATGAGTATCTCAAGGAGAAGTTGGGAGTCTTTCCCTTCCCTGTTTCTACTTAGAAGAAAGAAGGAAAGGCATTAGTCCTCTGGGACTGGTTGAAGGTTGACTACTCTACCTTAGGAGTAGTATTAGTACTTAAAATGAATGGCACCCTTTGCCATTGATGTCAAAGGGGGAGTATATGTATTAAGTCATGAAAAATAGAAGTAAAAAGATGAGTAATATACTAAGGGGGAGCAACATTCAGTTATGACAACAATATAGTTGAGGAAATGGAGAATATTAGAAAATATTGCAGCAGATGAAGGATTCATCTTTGGGGGAGTTTTGAAGAGGAAATGGAAAATGTTATAAAAGAAATGTTCATTTGGGTTGGTGGTGGTTTTTCATTCCACATGTTGCCATCAATGCCAAAGGGGGAGATTATTGGAGATTTGCCAGCGGGCTAGTACTGATTATATGTTTTTCATTGATGAAAACATATGGAAAGTAGCATGCGTGGAAGTCTTATGTAGTAAGCTTTTAGTATATGAAGCATGGACATGATATCAGCATGATATCATGGGTGCAGAGGTTAACTGTTAGTACATACAATTATATAGCTGTTGGTGTCAGCAGTGTTGCTGACAGAGTAATAGACACTGTTCTTTGTATGGTTGTCCGTATAGTTATCATGGAGCCTTGCGCACTTGGATATATGTTGAAGACATGTTAGTGATGTTTTGATTATGGACACGTAGTCTGATGATGAATGCAAGTGAATTTATTCAGTCGCTATTCACAAGTAGCAGTTTCCTATGTTTGTTTAGAAGAGCCGACAGAGATTTTATTGGTTCTTGAGTTGCACCTATCTTGATGGTATGCAACATTGGAGTTAAGCTTGGAGAAGTGTTATTGATGTTCAGTTAAGAGTGCATGAGTTAATTCAACTTATAGAGAAAGTTCCAGTTGTTTTGGCAGAGTCGACAATGTGTATACGTCTACAATTATTCTATTAGACAGGTCCCAGAATGAGTTGCGTGCATAATAGAGCCCACAGAATGTTTGCTAGAGTTTATTATGGTTTCTCTAATATGATTTCAAGGTGGTTCTAACAGGCTGACTTGATTATATCATTTGGAGGAAATATATTTATAGGCAGTCATTTGTGATTGTTGAAGTGTGGTTCATGGTTGATTAAGCAGAGCAGAGCAAAGTGTGTGAAGTGTTGAACCATTAGAAGAAGGTCTATGTGACCAAGTAAAGTACTTGTGCTATTCATTGGAACTAATCTAGATAGTAGGTCAAAGCGTAGTTCACCAAGATCCAGATATAGTGTGTATCTGTTATTCAGAAGGTTGTAGCCTTCGCCCATTTGAGCAATGAGCTCTTGGACAGTGCATCCTCTCCCCTAACAGGGACAATTGTAAAAGACTCCTAACAAGTTCTGACCCTTAACCAGGTCTACTATACTTAATATATTGTAAAGCTACTCCTAACAGGGTAAAGGATCTTCTAGCAAGGATCATTATACACTAGTACATAATATTAGTGGGTATCAAGTCCCACTGGGGTTTTTACCTATTTGGGTTTCCCCATAACCAAAATATTGGTGTTTTGTTCAAGTGTTCTTTCATTGTGTTTATACTTTATGTTTAAGTATACTTAATTGGATAAAGAATTGAATCTTGTAGATAATCGATTCACCCCCCCCCCTCTCAGTTATCTCTTGGGACTATTCCTAACACTGACAATTTCAATGAAACCTTGCTTGAGAATAACTTGATTTAAACCAACAAAAGCAAAGAAGTGCCCATCATGTCATCAACATCTGATAATACAAATCAACCTCCCCATGATACACTTTAAAAAATTAACTTTTAAACTAGCCTAACTCAAACAATGTCAATGGGATGAGTAATAATGGTTTAAACATGGGTTGCGGACCTGAGCAACAACCAGGGTCCTCAAGATGATGCTCTACTTCCATTTTCTCAAAGCCTAGTGGAGTCTAAAAAATCAAAATTTTGAACATATGAACAACACCAACCAAAGACACAACACAAATCCTCCCCCTCTTGGAGGACATAATGCATCATCAAGAGGAGGAACACATCAATCCCATACAATCACTAGTAATAATCCTCCTGAACTAGTCTAAAAAATTGATGAGCTCAAAGGCATGATGATGGCTATGCAAAAAGGTGGGAAGAAGGAATTCTCTTTCATGAAGATATGTCATTATCCCTTTGACAAATCAATCACTCTTCAACCGTTCCCCACCAATTTTGAAATTCCAAAATTTGATAAATGTAAGGGAGACTCATGCCCTATGCAACATGTCAAGGAATTTTATGTAGTGGCTTAATAAGTTTCCCACAATGATCATTTTCTTCTAATACTCTTCACCATGAGTCTTGGCAGACCTGTCTTCGAGTGGTTACTAAATCTTCCTCCCGGTTCCATATCTACCTTCCATGATCTTGCCGATAAATTTGTCACACAATACTCTTATAATATTGAACACCAAGAGTCATAGTGACTTGTGTAACATGAAACAAAGAAATGGAGAAACCTTTGCTAATTTTCTCCAAATATGGCGACATCTTGCCAATCGCATGCCTTGGAAATCCCAGATTCACATCTCGTTGATATTTTCACTAAGAATTTGGTTACAAAGATGTCATTCTAGATGAAAACAGCTGTCCTAGACTCATTTGAGGCACTTATTAAAAAGGGGAAGTCTATCAAAGATGGACTTTTGATGAAAGGAGTCATTAAAAATAATACCTCTAATTCATCTAACAACACTAATGATAAACCCAAGTTCTGGTCTAAGAACAAATGTGTTGTTAATGATAGAGTGAAAAATGTTAAACACGTCCAAAATGTTCAATCATCCAACAACAATAACCAAGGCAATCACCACAATAATGATCAGAACAATCGTAATCAGAACAACAATCAAAAGAATCAAAATAATCAAAGCAATCGTAATAATTCCAACAACCAGAATCAGAATCAAGGATCTGGTTATCGTGGTTCTCTATTTTCATGTTACAATGGCGACAACAATAATAATAACAATAATAGACAACAATGACGATGACAATTTACACAGTTGGTGGACTCCCTTAATGTAATCTTTCGACATCTAGTCAATCAAGGGATGATGGTTTACCCTAACACTAGGCCTTTTGAGGAAAATCAACCAAAACCAAATTGGTATAAAGATAATGAATATTGTGATAATCATCGCATTAAGGGGCACAAAATCAAAAAATGCATGAAATTTTGTCATTTTGTGCAAGATTTGATTGATGATGGTAAAATTGAGGTGGAAGGACAAAATGCCTCTAATTATAATGCCCAATTAAAGATGTATTCCAAGCCTTTTCCAAAGCATAATCAAAACAATGCATCCTCCTCCAAATGTTTTTCTTATGATTACTCTATGAATAAAATATCAAGAGATGAACACACTTGCAGTAGACTAGACGAAAATGATGTATGTGGCTTTGACTCACTATGTGGCCATATCGAACAATCTAAACCTCATGTAAATACATTGACTTTAAATAATGTGGATTGTAATGTCATCACTCACCAACCTCGTATGACTGTACAAGCTACTACAAATCCACCTATTGTAGATCCACCCACTGCACCATCTACTTTGAAACGACCCACATCATGTTATGACCTACTTTCTCAATTGAAGAATTCTCCTGCACAAATATCCATGCTAGATCTTCTACACACATCCCCCATTCACAAAGAGGTCCTTGAAAACACCCTGACTGAGTTTCATGTCCCGGAAAATATCAATGCCTCTCAGTTCCAAGCGATGATTGGAAACTTGGTTGCCCAACAACATCTGGTATTCACCAAAAAAGATTTTCAAGGTCTCAATCCTCATCATAATAAACCCTTGCACATCCAAGTGACCATCCATAACACCCAAATTAAAGGAGTCCTTATAGACAATGGATCCAGTTTGAATCTATGTACATTAAGTATGATCTGCAATATCGGTCTTTCTGAGGACCTCATTGATGTAAATAAAATAATAACAATAAAAGCATATGATTACATAGAAAGAGTGAGTAAAGACATCATTGTGCTCCCCTTACAAGTGGGCCCAACCCTTGTTGAAATAGTTTGTCAAGTGCTTGATTTAGATCTACCCTATAATATCCTTTTGGGTAGGTTCTGGATACACGCTATCTTAGGTGTCCCATCCATGTTTCATCAGTGTTTGAAGTTCTTGCACCATGGAGCTGAAATAACCATCCTAGGAGATCATGAACCCTTTCAGTATTGTAAGAGACTGGAAGGAAAACAATCAAACTATTTCCCACTCAATGAATATGTTCATCCTGTTTCACTAGAAACTCCCATCCAGCACACTTCTTCTGAAGAAAATCTATCTCAACAAGCTAAGGGAAAAAAAAATGTTACCCAGGAGAAGAATACTAGGTCTGAAAAGAAAGTTAGATTCACGGATCAAGGTCCGCAGGAATGCAAATTTGAAAATGTCATGTGTATTGATTGGTCAATTCCTCCTCTCCCCCAAGTCTTATGGTAAACCTTCACAAATATTCCCTAAAGGAAGTAAGGAAACCATGAAGTGCAAATAAACTACATTTAAACATTGGAGATCTCTATTAGATGAACACATGGAGCATAATGTTCTTTCCTGGTTGTTTGATGATGACGAAGATAAACCTGTAGACATTTCCAAGGGTAAGTATATAAAGGCCACACCCATTGTTGAAAGCATGGCATATCATGGTATTGGCCTTGGAGAAAACAAAACTGGAAGAATACCTCTCATCAAAGCAACTGGATACCCCCATAGAAAAGGATTGGGTTCCATAGAAACTAAGAAAACTTTTGCCAAAGACTATTGTTTGGTTGAATCTGATTAAGACACTGAGGAAGGGTTCTTTGAAGTCCCTTTCTAATACATTAAGGATAATCTCGATATTGATGTGCTCCATATCACCTAATAAGACCTTTCCTCACCTAAACTCCCCCTTACCAATCTTGAACTAATCAATTGGGACCAACAAGATTCACCACCTGCCTTAGACATATGTGATTCAGATGAGGCAGTTCTAGCACTTTTCAGACTAAGAAATATCCAAGAAAATGAATATCATATCCATTATAGCAAGCAAGCCTACTGCGGTAGCCAAGTCAACACCCTTAGTCACAAAAGTGAAGAAGAAGAAGAAGAAAATTTAAAAAATGATAAAACATCCTTGGGTGAAAACCTTTCTGAGGCACCCTTGGATGAAGAAAAAGATAAACTAAAGGACGTGTCCTCTAGTGAAAACATTTCTGAGGTGCTAGAGGAGGGGGAATTTGACTTGCCTTTCATGTCATTGTCGTCAGAGAAATCTTCTATCCTCATCGAAGATACAGTTGCAGTTAATCTTGGTACTGAACCAGATCCAAAGATCACCTACATTGCCGCTTCCCTTGATGAGACAAAAGGAGTCCATGATTGCATTCCTAAAGAAAGCCCACATCAATTTTGCATGGACTTATAAATATATGCTTGGGCTTGATACTGACCTACTTGTACACCATCTTGTTGTAGATCCAAAAATCAAACCTGTGAAGCAAACATTATGTAAGATGCATCCACAAGTGGCACTCCTGGTCAAAGTTGAATTATAGAAGGTGCACAAAGAAGAATTCATTAGACCCATATATTATCCTGAGTGGGTCTCCAACATTTTACCAGTAGGTAAACCCTCTAGGGGCATCCAGATCTCTATTAATTTTAGATACCTTAATCTCACTTGCCCTAAGGATGATTTTCCACTTCCCAACATTGACATCATAGTGGATTTGACTATTGGGAACGAGATGATATCCCTCATGAATGAATTTTCTAGATATAATTAGGTTCACATAGCAGTGGAGGACTAGCACAAAATTGCATTCACCACACTGTGGGGTACATTATGTTACCAGGTCATGCCCTTCGGTCTCAAAAATGCAGGTGTCACTTATAAAAGAGCCATGAAAACCATCTTTCATGACCTCCTTCATGTGATCATGGAAGATTATGTGGATGATATCTTAGGCAAATCCAAGACATGAGAATAGCACATTGCTATCCTTACCACAATCTTTGATAGATTGGAGAAGTACAAGGTTCGATTGAATCCCAATAAATGTGTCTTTAGTGTACAATCAGGCAAGTTGTTAGGATACATTATCTCTCACAGAGGAATAGAAGTGGATCCTAAGAAGGTGAAATCCATTTTGGAGATGCCACCTCCTAAAACTCTGAAATAATTGCGGAGCTTGCAAGGGAGACTTCAATCCATCCAAAGATTTGTGTCACAGTTGGCAGACAAGGTGCATCTTTTCTCTCACCTACTATGAAAAGATATCAAATTCATTTGGAACTGCTTATGTCAAAAGGATTTTGAACAACTCAAGGTATGTCTAGCTAATCCACTAGTTTTGGTCATGCATGTTCTAGATAGGTTGTTGATTCTTTACATATCAATAACTACTGTAGCATTGGGTGCTCTCCTAGCATAGCTAGATGACAATGGAAAAAAGTGTGCCATAGACTATCTTAGCAAGACTTTAGTGGGCTATGAGCTCAACTATATGAGCATTGAGAGAGGTTTCCTAGTTATAGTCTTTTGTATGTAGAAGCTAAGTCATTACATGCTTAATCATAAGGTATAGTTGATAGAAAAGATTGACCCACTTAAGTATTTGTTATCTAAAGCCACTCTGATAGGCCGCACGACAAAATGGGTCATGATACTTAGTAAATTTGATATCGTGTACATAGAACACAAAGCCATAAAGGGACAAGCAATAGAAGATCAACTTGCAAAGGCTCCTATTCCTAGAGATCATCCTATTTTTATAGACTTTCCTGATGAAACCATCATGACCATCACCCCTAGCATTCAGTGGAAGCTCTATATTGATGGATCTTTCACTCAGAAAGGATCGGGAGTAGGAATTTTGTTTGTTATACCTCAAGGGAATTTCATCCCTAAATCCTACAAATTAACATTTGCATGTACCAATAACATCGCAGAATATGAGGCCTTGGTCATAGGGCTTCACCAAGTTGTCAGATGGAAGATCACAAGTTTGTTTATTTTTGGTGACTTCCTATTGGTTATCAAGCAAGTAAATGATGAATTTCACACAAAGTATGATAAGTTGCTCCCTTACCAATGCATGGTCAAAGATCTCAAGCAACATTTTGCAAGCATCATTTTTTAGAAGATCCCAAGGGAAAGCAATAAAGAAGATGATGTTATGGATACCATTGCTTCCCTGATATCCATTCCAGAGACAAGTACATGATGCGAATTTCTTGTCGAGAATCTTATGGTCCTGCCTATGACCAGTTGGATTCTGAGATGGTGTGTGAAATTGTTGGTCTTGAATCACCTTGGTATCAGGAAATTCTCACTTATCTTCATGATAAAATCATTCCCCTCATCCTTACACCTAACCAACAGAAAACCTTCATCCACCGTACTTCCTGTTACATAATCCTTGGAGATACCTTATTTTGAAAACACTTTGATGGAACTCTTCTTCAATGTCTAAATTTAGAGGAAGCACACATAACCCTGGAAGAGGTACATCAAGTAATCTATGGAGCCCATTCCAGTGGCCTCACTTTAGCAAAGAAGTTGCTATGCACTGGATACTACTAGCCAACAATGGAGAAGGATGCTTATCATTATGTAAAGAAATGTGTTCCTTTTCAGCAACATGATGATTTGATACATGCTCCCGCTCAATCCCTTCAACCCACCATTACACCTTGGCCTTTCTCTCACTGGGGTTTTGACCTTATGGGTCAGATATTCTCAAACTCTATCAATGGCCACAAGTATATCCTAGCCGCCACCAAGTACTTTACCAAATGGGTTGAAGCAACCCCCCTCACTTATACTATCAATAAGAAAATTTCCAAGTTTATCCTAAATTATATCATTTATTGCTATGGCATCCCAAAAGATCTCCATATTGATAATGGAATACCCTTCAAGAATCTGGATGTATCTCACCTTTGTAAATAAATTGGCATTACCCAGCATTGCTCATCCAAGTACTTCCCACAGGGAAACAATCAAGTTGAGGCTATGAATAAAACCATATTAAAATCCTCAAAAATACTATCGATGACATTGGCTATGATTAGAAACTACAACTCAATCTTTCCCTCTAGGCCTACCATACCTCCATCTATACTCCCACTGGTGCCACTCCATTTTCCCTTGTCTACGGTTCTGAGGTTGTCTTTCCCATTGAAATTGAGTTCCCTTCCCTTGGGATTTCTCTCAAGAATCTGATGTCTAAAGAATATAGGGTTGCCCACTTGCAAGAGCTGCAACTCCTCAATGAGAGACACCTCAATGCCCTTAACCACCTTCGTGTGTATCAAAATCACCCGCACTTACAGTTTAATAAAAAGATCAAACCTCATGAGTTTGACATTGGTGATTTGGTTCTATAGTATAACATGAAGAATCTCCAGAACTGAGAAAAGAAAGGGAAGTTTGAACCCAATTGGTTGGGTCCATTTGTTATTACTACTAAATTAAGCTCTGGGGCATATCAAATTACAACACCTTAGGGAGATCCACTCCCTTATCCTATAAATATTATGTGTCTAAAGAGCTTTTATGTGTAGATCAACATTTAGTTCCTGTATAGTTTTCATTCAGCAAAAAATCCTAAAAAATTAGAAAAAGTCCTAAAAAATTCCTAAAAGTTAGAAAAAAGTTCTGAAAATTTCCTAAAATTCAGAAAAGATCCTAAAAGATTTGACAAGTAGAAAATCCTAAATAGCAAAAAACATTCTTGAAAAAATCATTGTCTTGGTGAAAACCTAGTAAATAGGCACCTTGCAAAAAAAATTAAAAAATTGCCCTATAGTGAAAACTTGGCAAACAAGCACTCTAGGAAAGTATCATGGTGAAAACTTGTTTTAGGCACTATGATAGCAGATTTGGATCCATTGTCTTCCCCTGCTCACTATACATATCCATCCTCATCTTGGTCCTCATTTCTGGTCATTGTTTCTCGCATCACAATAAAGGTCCAAGCACAATCCCCAACAAGCTGAGCTTAACCGCATCACACTAAGCTTTTCCCAGACTTAGTGGTGGCAAAAGTGCTTATCAAAATCAACATCGAAATTGAATCTCTAAGTTATTATTCATTTCACATCTATTTTCAGCAAATATCCATCTCAATCAATCAATCTTGTCCAATAGGATGTGTCCTTCCTCAGTCATCTCAAATCAAACTCATCAATCCTACCCTATTTATGGTAAGAATTGTGGACCGAATGACTACTTGGTCAGGAGGTCTTCTTTGTTGATTTTATCTTTTTGTGTCAATGGATCCTACCCATGATTACCTAGATCTTTCATATCTTGGTACATTGTGAATGGTGAAATTTGATACACTTGTCGATTGTGGTATGATTTGTTTGTTGATACTTTAAGAGCATTCTTTTTGTTTTCTCAATTATGATTGTGTGTATCTTACTAGGAGAAATGGGTTAGCATACTTACCCTTAAACAGACACAAGTGTGCTCAGACCTCTCCAATAAATATATGTCATAGGTTCTGTCATAATTAAGAAATCAACATCTCTACTCCTAAAGCTATCTGAGAGTCTAGTCCATGCAACAGAACAATGTCATCTGTACTTTTATAACACATGATGCATACCTCTTGTTGCAACATCAAACTAGGGTGTGTTCTCCAACATAAACAAAAGTGATCCCACTAAATCATGTAGTCAGGTTGCATTGTAGCTCAATTGCTTCTTAATTAGTTTCTTTTTTGCATTTTTGTTTGAGGCAAGGGTCTTGTTTATTCACCTTCCCCTCCCTCTTTCTTAGTGATTAAGTTGATCCTATTGGTTATATTGGATACACCAAAAAAAAAACCAACACTAGTTCATACCATTGCATTCTACCTTATATAGTTAAGTTCATTATAGTTACTATTGCATCATTATTCATTAATCATTAACTATCCATTACATGTCAAATATATCTAATTAACCATTAATCATTAACTATGCATTACATATCCCCAAACATCACATATGCACAATAAATCATCAATTCATTACATATATATATATATATATATATATATATATATATATATATATATATATATATATATATATATATATATATATATATATATATATATATATATATATATATATATATATATATATATATATATATATTACACACTCCACATAGGACCTACACCATAAACAGCTCAGTACATCATGTAGTAAATATTTCACATAATCACACACATCATACATCACACATGTTAGTAACATAATCTAGCACTATACATAGTCTCATAATTCATCAGATAAATTCATAAAATGGCCCCAGAAAAATTATATGTACATATATCATCACATTATAGTACATGAAAATGATACATCAGGCACCTCAATGTTGCTATACATATGCATCTCATCCAAAAATCCACAAAATATGTATCTTATATAATCAACTAGATCCAATGACCCCTGGGAAGATATCCATGTTGTCCCTATGAACCTCATGTAGTTGGTTCCCCTTCTCCTCTACCATTGTCACCTCATGTATCCCTACATCTCGATGGCCTGGCTATTGAACCTGATGACACACCTGGAGTCCTCTTTGATATCCCTCACTCTGAATAAGGTACATGTCTCTTCTCTAGAGGTACCACTTTATGATAGAGGCCCATATAATAGGTTGCCTCTCTACCCATCCGTGATGCATCTTGTTGTGCATCCAACATGGTTGTGAATAACTACCCTAAACCTGTCGTAGTCATTATCTGTCTCACTAACTCCCTCTCCCCTCAGTATGTCTCTTCTCATCTCCACTATGTATTCCTATCCTCTATTAGTCACTGAGTAAGAAGATATGTATGTCTTTACATATCCTCTATCTGTTCTGATAATTGGGCTACCCCACTTGCCATCTCCTTTGTACCTATGCCAACTCCTATCATGGTAATCTCTCTAGTACCCACTCTACCCTACAACATGGCTAACTCTCGTTGCATACTCTCTACCTAAACCTCAACCCTCTCTCTCTATTTCCCTAGCTACCTCAACCCTGTCTGCTATGTCCCTCTTTGTTGCCACCAAAGCCTCTAATTGTGTCACCTCTGTCTGTAGAATGACTACATGCTCCTGATCCCCCTGCCTCTCATCTCCTCTTATTCATCCTAGCCCCATCTCCTCATCCTCTGATAGTGACCCCTGGGCCACCTCCTCTCTCTTCCTCTGCACTACATACAGAGGGCCACCTGCAACTAGTCTTTGCACTATCCATCTCCTCTATTGTGTTGCCTACCTCTACACCCTCCACCTGACTCTTGACATTGCTCCTAGTCTCTCCTCTTCATCCTCCTCATCTCCCTCATCTTCCTATGACTCTTTCTACCCTCTGGCCTCTCCTTCTCCTGGCTCTATCATCCTCGTTGACCTACGCCTCTCCCACTAGGCTGCATACTTAGTTGTCATCCCTGCATCTTCCACATGTCTCTGTGATGATGTCCATGGTAATGGTTGCATGCCTCTCCAACTGCTCTTGGTATTCTGGATATCTACTTTGATGCCCCATACTGATCCAATCTCCCTAGACATGATCGAGTGTGGATAACTGTCTGGCACTATACCCTGTCTTAGACCAAACTATATGCACACTTGTGATGGCATATATTTGGCTATCTGAAATATCATCCTCCCAACTAGCCAATAATCTATTTACACATACCCTAAGTACTCTACATCTAGCACACCATCCTCTCTCCCTGCCCACTCATCCCAGTATCCCCATGCCTCACAACCTTTGTACAATGTCCACTCAAACCATAACAACTCATCCAATATCCTCTGCCAAGTCTCTACTACTCTCACATCCCCATAAGACAATGGTGGTTGGTACTGACATGTGAATGCTTCATATCACTATCATTGCCCCTCCTCTCACAATGGTTGTACCACTGTAATGTGCTCCCACACCCAAACCACCAGAAGTGTCACTCTTGGTCCCATCGTCTGTTGGGTATGATATGCACACATGTGTAAGTCATAATATAATTGCATTAGGATCGTCTATCCCCAACAGTACTCTATACCCTCCTCCTCAAGCATCTCACTTGCCACTCTCACCCATCCAATCAAAAAACCATGCCCTAAATGGTTGGACATTAACCTCTCTCCTACCAATCCGACTAAATATAAAGCTAGTCGGGGTAATCTTGCCTCCATCCCCCCTTGCCATGACATACACTAGCGATCAATCAATAGTTGGTCTATCTATCATCTAAAGCTCTCCTCCAAAAATTACTCCACCCTCTCCAACTGATACTCAGACATCTCTCCCCGGATCGATACTTGCAAAATTCTCCATACATCTAGTAGCGTCACCGTCACCTCTCCAATCGGCAAATGGAAACTCAATGTGTTTGAGTGTCATCTCTCAACCAATGTTGTCATGAGTGCATTACACTCTCTTAGGTGTGGCCAATCATGCATGTGTTGTAAGCCACATAGGGTCACCTACCCCCACTCCACATTTGTCAGCTCCACTCGCAGCACCATCATGTCTAGCCATCACTCCTTCGAGCGTATCCAATAGTTCGGCTCCTACATCCAATCACCCGACACTCTTTGTCAATCCTAGTACTTACCACAAAAACCCTATCCCCACATTCCCCCCCACAAATAGATGACAAAAATCACTTTTTCCCCAAACATATGATAAAATTCACCCTGTCCCCGCATTCCCCCCGGCAAACAGATGACAAAAATCACTTTGTCCCCTAACATATGATAAAATTCACCCTGTCCTTGCGTTTCCCCCTTGACATATGACAGAAATTGTTATAGTAATAAATTGTGTACTTATTAATTAAATCATATTGATTTAATTATTAAGTGACTTATTATCTCTTACTACTTAAGCTAAACTTTAGGCATATAATAATTAATTATTATTGTGCAACCTAGGACTTTCCACCCTTTTAGGGTTTCATATCTCATTTTATAAGGATTGATCTCCTCTTGTTTTCATAATAGATTGTAATTGAGAAACATTCATTTTATTTAATTGCAACTTTTGTTTTTGCACATCAAGAATGTCTCCCCTTTCATGGATCCACGCGTTCAGGCCTCTCTAGCTTCTTGCTTCTCTCTCTTTTTGTGATAGGTGTTTGCGTGCAGGTGTTCTTGGGAGCTGTGATTTGTTTACTCATCAACTCCAATAAAAATCACCTTGTCCCCGGACCGATGACAAAATTTACCCTGTCCCTGTGCCTCCCCCTAGTAGACAACAAAATGCATGCCCTCGCTTTTCCTATCCTTGCATTTCTTATCCCCCCATCCTCATTTTTCCTCATCTTGCCTTCAGGAAGGTGGGGCTACTGGCCCCACCATGGCTCCACCCCCGCCTCAACAGAGTTGTCCACCCCTTGATAGGCAACTTTGTGCTGCTTGTCGGCGACCGAAGTTGCTTGTCCGTTGACGGGCGGCTCTTCGCCACCTATGAACGGGAAGAGTCACCCGTCCCTTGACGAGAAGCTCCATGTTGTCTAATGTCGGGAAAGGCCACCTACAAGAGGCTTTGCTTCATCTCTTGGCGAGCACCAACTGGCATCACCCCCCCTCCAACCCTATTTTCTCCTATGCCTAAAAACCCAATATTTTTTTCAATAACAATACACAATTTTTTTTTTTAAATGTTCAAATTGAAAAGACAAAGTTGGGTTTGTGCATTCACTAGATCCCCCATGTTCGGTGTTCATCGGTAGACTCGTACCCTCTCGCTCAGTTGTAGTCTATCTCGTCGTCCTGCCATCCTCTTCTCCTCTCCTCTCCTCTTTTCTCCTCCTTCGGGGTAAAAATGAATTATTTTTCCCCCTTTTCCCCTTTTTTCAAAAAGGGGTTCTTTTTATTTTTCTTTTAGCCTTTTTCTTTTCCTTTTTCCCAATAAGTCATGTAAAGTCTTTTCCCCTCCTTTTCGTGAAAATAGGCCAATTTTTTTTTATTTTGGTCTATTTTCTCGAAGGAGCACATCCTCCTACTGACTTGTCCTGTACGCACCTTTTAGATCTTGTTTTTCCTTTGGGGCATCTATGTTTTCTTTTCTTTAACGTGATGTCATTTTTTACATTGCATCAAAGAGGGGCAAAATGTAGACACCTAAATTCGTCCAAATTACATTAATTTTATTTAATTTAATTAATGACCCTAAAATAACATTACGATTAATTTTTAATTAATTATATTTGTTAAATTCATCTATTTATTTAATTAAATAAATTCACTAACTACAATATTTAAATTAAATTTAAATACTACCCCTCATAATGTATTAAATTTAATTTAATACATGTTCCTCCATATTCCTTTTTATTTATTCTCTCACATGTTTTATTTCTACTAAATCATGATTAAATTAAATTTTATTTTATTTAATCTAACCTAGATGCTATTTTACACACATCACTTTCTATCTAATAGGTCTACTTACTAATTAACTAAGGTTAATTAGGCTAATTTTTGGATTCTTACATTTATTAGTCCTAATTATTTGCTCACACATGTGTGAGAAATTTTTTTAAAATTGTCTTTTCAAAAATTGCTTAAACAAGGCTTCTTACAATTTTTTATGACACTTCTTACACTTACCCAAAACATAAAAATGGATTTTTTTCTTATACGTCTCTTACACACACTTACACATGTAATTGGAGTACACATTGACCTCTCACATCCCAAGTTTCTCACACATGTGTGAGCAAGTTTTAAACTTTTCATGGTTTATGTGTCTCCTTGGTGGCACCTATGTGGATTCCACATAGATGCCACCTCACCCTAGCCCTCCAAAGTCTTATAAATAGGACCCTTGCCTCAAGAAAATCATCCATCATTTGTATGTAGAATTACAATGTTAGTTTATTTTCTTGCATTTAGAGCTTTTCATTAACCATTTCGTAGTTTCTAGATTTCTCTTAAGATTTAGAACTTAGTTTACTTCATGTTTCAACTTCATTTTACTTGTTAGTTGCATGCCATTAAGCTCGAGGGTTGCTTCCATAGCTCCTCCTTGAGCTTACTTGGATTCTTGCATTGAGTACTTGAGGGTTGCTTCTATAGCTCCTCCTTGAGTAGTTCAATTATTTTATTTTACTTTGCAATCATAGTGAGATTTATACTTGTGTTCGGAGAACATACCCACAAACTCTCTAAGAGCTTAAATCAAGCAAATCTTAGGCAAACTTGCTTCATGCTCATCTGAGGTTATGATGAAAATTCTTGTTTTTGTAAGTTTATGAACATGTTAGATTATATTGAATATGCTCTTTATTGCAAACATTTGCATGTTTGAGCTTGCTCTTAATAGGTAGATTTTCATCATATACAGATTGTTTCTTAACTCTGTTTTCAAATTTATATGATAGATTGTTCTCAAATTTTATGTTATCTTTCCTTTACAAGATTCAATCTTATTTTGTGTTTTATTTATCATTTATTCACTATCAATATTATGCATTAAAGTAATCATGAATTTAATACAGATTTGAACAAATATAATTTTGCAAGAAATTCTCATGACCTATCGGCTCATCGTTGCATG
Source organism: Chamaecyparis obtusa (assembly GCA_027943335.1). Classification (NCBI taxonomy): domain Eukaryota; kingdom Viridiplantae; phylum Streptophyta; class Pinopsida; order Cupressales; family Cupressaceae; genus Chamaecyparis; species Chamaecyparis obtusa. The sequence continues at coordinate 140,428 of BSBK01007279.1, forward strand.
TACACAAGCGCATAATTGCTAGTTTATACTAAGAATAAATGTGCATCTTAAAGACCTACACTAGTTAAATAATTAGACTTCATAAATATACTATACCTAGGTTGAAATTGACACTTTGTAAAGTTTTGGAAGATGCTCACAAGCATAAATTAGATTAAATTTAGTTATAAACATAAAATAGATTAAGTATATCAACTATAGATATCTTTAATCTAATTTATAAATAAATTTAGTTATAAACATAAATTATTGAAACTGTACATATCATGTCTACAATTGATACATTTAATTTAGTTATAAACATAAATTAGATTAAGGATATCAATTGTAGACAATTCATGAAATATGAGCCAAAAAAGAAGAGATAGGGATAAGGGGAAAAAATAGGAATAAAAGTGGAAAAAACATGTAAGAGGATAGTATTGAGCTGAAAATATCTCATGAGTGGAAAAAAAAATGCATAAAAATTAATTTTCGGGGAGCAAAACTCTCATCGGCTAAATTAATGATATTAAAATCAAAAGGATAATTCAGTTCTTGAATCCATGCATATAAATTTGGGTTTTTATTAGGATTGCTTTAAGTCATTGTGTATATTTGAAATATAATTTTGTGTAGAATTAATTTATTTGAATTACATAAACACTCAAACAAAATTGCACTAAATTATAATGTGAGTTTTATTGGTGCATTGATGTGACATCACACTGGTTATGTTTAGATCCATTAAATCACCGCTAAAAAAGAGGGACACAATCTAAAGAGAAGGAACCCATATTTTATAGGCAAATTTTATTGTCCATTAATATTTTTTATTTTATTGGATCATGAAGTGTGATCCAAAACATTGATGTCAAATTATTTAGCATAATTTAATGCATAAACTATTGTATCTTAGATGTAATTTATTTTATATTTTAAGAATATAATTAAATGTAAGCTCTTCAAATTTAAGCAACATTAAAATATTAAACATGAGTTGATTCGATCTTCGTTGATCAATATTTCACAATTAGTAAATTACAACAACCCATCTCTCATGAATTTAAGTATTCTCTGTTAACGTTTAAATGTATAGAAACAATGCTAGAAAAGATAAAACATTAAGATTGTATGCCTGTTAATGGGCCTTTGAGGGTTAAACCTCCTTCGAAAAAGGTGAAGCATAAATCTTGGAGTCCTAACATTGGATGGATCAAAGTAAATTTTGATGGAGCTTCAAAGATAAACCAAGACCCTTCAATTTGGAGTAGGATTTGTAGCTCGTGACTAGAAAGGCAATATTATGTTATTAGGGGCTAGAATTCTAATGGAAGGGGAAAACAATGAGGTCAAAGCACAAGAAACGCTTAGTGTTATAAAAAAGGCATTAGAAATGAATGTTTCCAAGCTTCATCTAAAAGGGGATTCGTTAATTATCATTAATGGCATTATCAAGGGTGAATCTAGAGTTTGGTACTTAAACAAATACATAAGGAAAATCAAATCCATGTTGAATCTCTTTGAGGAGTTCAAAGTAACTCATGTATGGAGAGAAGCTAACGAAGTAGCCAACACAATGTCTAAGGTTGGAGTGTCCTTGAAGGATCAGAATAAAGAGGAACTTGTTGAGGAATTTAGAGAATTCGAGGAAGGAGATTTTGTTTTATGAGATCACTTAGATTGAAATGTTAAACAAGAAGATGACCTTTAAGGAAGTGTTTAATAGCTAGGCATATCAATGTAAATGAATTATGGTTCTTAAGAGAATGAATTTACCATTGAAAATGGCATTCCCTCCACATGCAATTAATGGGAGAGAAGTATAATAATGATGACAAGTTTTGCACAGAAATGTGAGATGTTGTTTAAAAATGTTGAGGAATTAGATTACATCCACCCTCATCATTATTTGAATAGCTAAAAGAGAGATGAATCATTTATTGGTGTTGAATTTGAGGTGGAAGCCTCTCGAGTAGGTAAGGTCAAGTGTGGAGTTAAAATGGATGATCGATGTTATTAAGAGGATTTCAATGGTTATTTTACAAATAAGTGGTAAATTTGGATAGCATAAACAAAGAGGAATGGAAGATAAATTTTCCCTACATACATTCAATCAAGTGAAATCATTTAAGGGAGAGGCGACAATGAGAAGAATGAGAGGTATTTTCACAATTAATGATCCAAGATTTTGGCAATACTTAGATGTTATCTTTTATGAAGAGTTCATTACTACAAAGTGCAAGATTAGAACCAATTTGGATATATCCTTTTCTTTCTTGGCATGGGCATTGCATCTTGGGTCGAGAGAAGAGGTCCTAGGGATGATAAAGAAATGTGTTAAGTCTTAGTGGTGTGGGGGAATGTTGCAGATAATTGGTATTGCAGAACCAAGAGTAGGGATCAAGATGGAAGAGGGTTTGTGGAGAGAAGAGGAAGGCACAACCCAATCTTTCAAACCATTTCTGGTGCAAAGCATGAGTACCTGCAAGGAGAAAAGAATTGAAGATGCAATAGGAGGTTGGGAAATGTTGAAAGAATTGTTGCCTGAGTTGGAGAAGGAGGACCGCCATAAGGCTTTGGAGAGGAAATCCAAGGCAAAGAGAGGAAGGAAACTAAAGAAAGTGTGGTTTGACAAAAGGGATAGAGTTTTCATTCCTGTGAAATCCAAGGATGAGATGATCAAAGCAATGCAGAACAAGTAAGAAGAATGTCTTATCTTGGTTAGTTTTTATGGGTCTTTTTGAATGGTAAAAGGAATAGGAGTCGTATGTTTTTTGTTGAATCCAAAGTTAAGATATATGCTCAAATATAGTTGATACTAAATGTATTGTTCTTATTTTATTAGAATAGGACATGTTTAATCATGCCAAGGTAGTCCCTTGTTTGGTTGAGGATGGTAGGAGGTAGATGTGGTTGACTTTTATGCCTAAATTTTGGCTTGGTTATGATCTATGCTTGGACAGCTCTTGTGTATGTAACAAATAATGATAGAGTGGTAGGAGTTAGATGGATAGTAGTATGGTGTTTAATGGTAGATTTGAATAGATATTATCATATATAGTAATTGCGATGTAATACTTTTTAATATTAATAAAAAAACAAAAATCATTACCAATAAAAAAACCATTAATATTGTCTAATTGTTTAAAATGTATACATTACTATTTACTAATAACCAAGTGTGCCTGACGTATCTTAGGGTATTTTTTACTTTTAATTTAAGTTATTAAAAAAAAACAAGTGATAATCGTTTACACTTTTAATTATTAAATTTAATTTATTTTCAATACTTAAAATGGAGAAAGGTCTAATATGTTGAATTCTATATTTTGGAAGCTATAATTCTATTAGAGGTGATACATGTGTAAAGACATGTGTCTAGAGTTCCAAACCCAATTTTTAAAGTTTTATACAAAATCATTTTAAAAATTTATCCTTGCCTTCATTAAGCATTTTATTTTGTTAAGATGTGAACTGATGATGAATTGGGTTTTCCTCATTCTTGGCATCCAGGGAGCCAATCACATTACCCACTACTTTGTTAGAAAGCATCTTCTTTACTCATAAAAATTTATATACTTCAACCAGGAGTCTTTTGATCCCTGGCAACAATCTTCTTCTCTACAAAAGAACAAGCTTGTGAGCTTCAATTCTCAGATAATTGGAAGCGGGAATTTTAAAAACACTAAAGTTGTAGTAAGAAACTTCAATATCAAAAGGAATCATGGATGATTTGTTATGTGTTGGGAGAGATACTCAACTAACTCACATCAAGGCCTCAATACGCTATCCAAAATTATTCACAAAAATCCTACACAAAATGATTATCAAAATCCTACCCATAGAGATGGGTATCTCCAACAGTAGACTTAACTTCAAAAATATCCTCCTCAGTTGCCAAAATTGACACATCTCTGTATGTGGAAAAATGACATGTATGGAGCAAGCATAAACACTCAAACGTTAGTTGTACATGTGCATATAAAAGATCTTAAACTAACAAGAAAATCATGTTTAAACTCATTCTTACACTATTATCCACATAACCTCTAATGAGCATTAAGCAAGTGCACACCCAAGACTTGCTTGATTTAATCTCTTAGAGAGGTTGTGGGTGTTCTCTTCGAACACAAATATAGATCCAACTATGAATACAAGGTAAAACAAAGATTGAACTACTCAAGGAGGAGCTATGGAAGCAACTCTCAAGAACTCAATACAAGAAGCCAAGGCTCAAGGAGGAGCTATAGAAGCAACCCTCAAGCTCAATGGCATGCAAGATTAACACTACAAATGAAGCTAAGTATGGAATCAAACTCTATTCTAAATCTTGAATGAAATCTAGTTGTTAGGATTAACACGACAGAAATAACAATTATGTGCAAATATAACTAATATCAGAAAATAATAAACCACACAGAAAAGAACACAAGACACACAGATTTAACGTGGTTCACCCAATCCCTGGGCTACATCCACCAACAGTGAGTCCAATATTATTATTATCCAGTGATTACAACCTGATTACAATCCGTAATCCCTTACAGCCCAATTCTGCTGCAAGTACTAAAATCATACATCATGAAAATCCCTAACCCTAAGCCATATTATACAATATTTTCCCGCTTGAGGGTTAGAATGAGTTATAAGTAGTCGGCCCAAATAATTGAAAAGTAGTCGGCCTCAAAAAAATTTCCTCGGGGGCTGCGCCCCCGAACCCCTGCTCTTGGGGGCTGCCACCCCCAAACCCCCGCTCGGGGCCCGGCTCAGCCCCGAACCCCAGAGAGGTCGGGAGGAAAAGTGTACAGTACTTTCCTAGATAGTACTTTCCTGATTAGTCACCACAAGCTAACAATCTCCCACTTGGTGACTGATCAGTATCCACACTATACTAAAAAACCTCCCACTTGGAGACTGATCCTGTAGCAATATCGCTACCCACAGGAGGCTCCCACTGGATTGAACCACCTTGGACTCAGCTGTTCCTTTATTTTGTTTAGTCTAGAAGACCAACTGAAGCTGAACATGATTCCAACTTCTCCCTTGTTACTACCTTTGTAAACATATCTGCTGGATTATCATTAGTATGAATCTTTTCCAGCCTTAATTGTCCATCATCCAAAACTGATCGAATGAAATGGTACCGCAACTGTATGTGTTTTGTCTTTGAGTGCAAAGCAGAATTCTTTGCAAGATGAATGGCACTTTGGCTATCTGTATGTAGAAAATTATCCTTTTGTGGATGTCCCAATTCTTCCATGAAGAATTGAAGCCATATCATCTCCTTGGCTTCCTCTGTAGCAGCAACATACTCTGCCTCTGTAGTGGATAAAGCAACCACCTTTTGTAGTCGAGAAATCCAACTCACTGCTGTCCCACCAACAGTAAATATATAACCTGTAGTACTCTGCCTGCTATCTATATCTCCTGCCAAATCTAAGTCAACATAGCCTTGTACAGTAGTAGTAGAACCCCCAAAGTGTAAACACTTACTGGATGTGCCTCTTAAATATCTGAGAATCCATTTGACTGCATTCCAATGCTCAATACCAGGGTTACTCATATAATGGTTAACGACTCCCACTGCGTGTGCAATATCTGGCCTAGTACATACCATAGCATACATTAAGCTCCCTATAGCTGAAGCATAAGGTACCTTAGACATTTTAGTCTCTTCTTCTGGTGTCTTGGGACACATATCCTTAGTCAATTTCAAATGACTAGGCAAAGGTGTGCTGACAGCTTTGGCATTTTCCATATAGAAACGTTGCAACACCTTCTCAATATAATCAGCCTGAGATAGAGACAATTTCCTATTTTTCCTATCTCTACTAATTTTCATACTAAGGATTTGTTTTGCTGCCCCCAAATCCTTCATAGCAAAAGATTTTGCTAATTGTTGTTTCAACCCCTTAATGTGATCCATGTTAGACCCAGCTACAAGCATATCATCAACATATAAACATAAAATAATGTAGCTATCATCATCCAAACTCTTAAAATAAACACAATAGTCAGAATGACACCGACTATATCCATGCCCATTCATAAAAGTGTCAAATTTAATATACCATTGCCGAGGTGCTTGCTTCAAGCCATATAAACTTTTCTGCAATCTGCACACCAAATTCTCCTTACCCTTGACCTCAAATCCTTGTGGCTGAACCATATATATTTTTTCATCCAAATCACCATGAAGAAAGGCTGTTTTAACATAAAGCTACTCTAAATGCAAATCTTCAGTAGCCACAATACTTAAAATAGTATGAATAGAAGTCATTTTAACAACTGGAGAAAATATCTCATCAAAATCAATACCATGTTTCTGTGCAAATCCTTTTACAACTAATCTGGCTTTAAATCTTTTTGTACCTCCATCCTCTTCTTTTATCCTGTAAACCCATTTATTCTGTAAAGCCCTTTTACCTGCAGGTAACTTACATAAATCCCATGTCTGATTTTTCAGCAAAGAGTCCATTTCATCTATCATTGCAGACTCCCACTGAAGCTTTGTATCCACTTGCACAACTTCATTATAACATCCAGGTTCACCAGCATCTGTTAACAAAATAGAATACAAAGATGGAGAAAATCTTTCTGGAGGTCTACTTAGCCTTGTTGACCATCTAACACTCACTGGGGTGTGTGGTATTTGTTGTTGCTGTTGTTGCAGAGCATAAGGAACTACTAGAACATGAACTTGTAGAGTATCATCCAGTACTACATAGTCATTTTCTTTCTTCTCATGCTGCAACAACAGATCTTTGTACAATACTTTCTCATTGAATATGACATCCCCGCTTCTTACAATTTTATGATTTTCAAAATCCCAAAGCCTATAACCAAATTCATCAATGCCATACCCAACAAATACACATTTCTTTGACTTAGCTTCTAGCTTGGTTCTATTTTTAGAATCTATAAGTGCAAAAGCTTCACAACCAAAGGTTTTGAGAAAAGAATAACTCACCTTCTTACCACTCCATGCTTCCTCTAGAATACCATAGTCCAAAGGAGTAGAGGGGCCTCTATTGATTAAATAAACACCAGTGTTCACTACCTCTGCCCACATATTTTTGGGCAGCCTAGCATGCAACCTCATACTCCTTGCACGCTCCATTATTGTCCTGTTCATGCGTTCAGCCACTCCATTTTCTTGTGGAGTCCTTGGTACAATTTTCTACCTACAAATACCATTAGAGGAACAATATTCTTCAAATTCTGTGCTGCAATACTCACCACCATTATCAGATCTAAGACATTTTAACTTTTTACTAGTCTCATTCTCAACCAAGCATTTCCATTTCTTAAAAGTTTGAAATACATCAGATTTTTGTCTAAGGAAATAAATCCATACTTTTCTTGTTGCATCATCTATAAATGTAACATAATATAGAGAGCCACCAAGGGAAGATACCTGAGCTGGTCCCCATACATCTGTATGCACAAGCTCTAATCTCTCATTTTTCTTTTCCTTCCCACTCTTCACAAAACTAACTCTCTTTTGTTTTGCATAAACACAACTTTCACAAAAATCCATATTGACACATTTCAGACCAGGTAAAACTTTCTTTGAATGAAGTAATTTCATACCTTTTTCACTCATGTGCCTGAGTCTGTTGTGCCACAGTGCTGTGTTAGAATCTACAGCAACAGTTTGATGTTCTTCCTGCTCAACTGCAGCCACTGTTCCTGAACATTCATTATCTTCTGAAACAATTAAAGTAGAAGGAACAGTATGACCTGTACAAAGATATAAGGTGCCTACTTTCACACCTTTTGCTACTACTAAGGAACCTTTTGAAACCTTCCAATTTTTATCATTAAAAGTAACTGTGCAACCCTCATCACCCAGTTGCCCTGCTGAAATTAAATTTCTACTCAGCCTTGGAACATGTCTTACCTCTTGTAGTAGCCAATGATTCCCATTCTGCAACTTAATCTTAATTTTTCCCTTTCCAACAATCTGACAGGGTTCATTATCTCCCAAATAAACTAGCCCAAAATCCCCTTGGACATAATCAACAAAATAACTTCTATGGGGTGTAGCATGAAATGAAGCCCCAGAATCTAAAACCCATGAATCATCAATACTTTCTAAGGACAAGAGCAAAGCATCCTCCTCAGATTTGTTACTTACCACATTTGCCTCCTTGTTTCCATCATTTTTGTCTCCTTGATCTTTCTTCTGAGACCAACAATCTTTCTTCTTATGACCTGGTTTTCTACAGTACCAGCAATCATTTGGCCCTTTAGATTCAGACCTCTTTCCCTTTGATTTTCCTCTTGATTTCTCATGATTTCCAGAGTTGTTTCCTCTATCTCTTGTTCTGCCTCTGCTTTCTGTGTTCAATACACTACCCGATGTGGATGCCCCTGAGCTTTTCCTACAAATTTCCTCACTCAATATAACACCAATAACATCATCATACTTTAGGGTATTAGAACCAGAAATAGAATTACTAACAGCCATTACCAAGCCATTCCAGCTTTCTGGCAAAGAACACAAAATCAAGAGAGCCCTAACCTCTTCATCAAAAGTAATTTTAACTAAGGTTAATTAACTTGTAACTGTATTAAACTCATTCAAATGATCAGTAACTGATCCACCTTCTACCATTTTCATATTAAATAAACGCTTCATAAGAAATACCTTGTTTGAAGCTGAAGACTTTTCATACAACTTCGCTAGGGTTTCCATCAAATCTTTAACTGTCTTTGCTTCAGTAATATTGAATGCCATCGATTGTGCCAGGCATAGACGAATACTCCCCAGTGCCTTCCTATCCAAAATATCCCAATCCTCCTGAGACATTGATTGCTCTTTCTTGGCTACTCCCTCTAATGGCTGCCATAGATCCTTCTGATAGAGATAATCCTCCATTTGCATCTTCCATAACTGGAAGTTCTACCCATTAAACTTATCAACCTTCAGCCTACCCTCGTCTGCCATTTCTCCCACTTAACCGAGAGACTCTCCCACTAACTCGTGAGACCTGCTTCAGAGAATAGATGAAAGAACGAACGAAATAACCTGGCTCTGATACCACTTGTTAGGATTAACATGACAGAAATAACAATTATGTGCAAATATAACTAATATTAGAAAATAATAAACCACGCAGAAAAGAACACAAGACACACAGATTTAACATGGTTCACCCAATCCCTGGGCTACGTCCACCAACAGTGAGTCCAATATTATTATTATCCAGTGATTACAACCTGATTACAATCCATAATCACTTACAGCCCAATTCTGCCGCAAGTACTAAAATCATACATCATGAAAATCCCTAACCCTAAGCCATATTATACAATATTTTCCCGCTTTAGGGTTAGAATGAGTTATAAGTAGTCGGCCCAAATAATCGAAAAGTATTCAGCCTCAAAAAAATTTCCTCGGGGGCTGCGCCCCCGAACCCCCGCTCAAGGCCCGGCCCGGCCCCGAACCCCAGTGAGGTCGGGAGGAAAAGTGTACAGTACTTTCCTGGATAGTACTTTCTTGATTAGTCACCACAAGCTAACACTAGCAACTACTAAATAGTTAGTAAAAAAATCTAGAATGCAATAAAGCATACTAGCATTATAATTCTACATGCAAATGATGGATAATTTTCTTGAGGCAAGGGTCCTATTTATAAGATTTTGGAAGGCTGGGGTAAGGTGGCATCTATGTGGAATCCACATAGGTGTCACCAAAGAGACACATAAGCCATGCAAAGTCCAAGACTTTCTCACATATGTGTGAGCAACTTGGGATGTGAAGGGTCAATGTGTACTCCAAGTACACATGTGTAAGTGTGTGTAAGAGATGTGTAAGAAAAAGTCTATTTTCATACTTTGGTTAAGTGTAAGAAGTGTCAACAAAAATTGTAAGAAGTCTTGTTTAGGCAATTTTTAGCAATTTGTTAAAAGACAATTTTTTAAAATTTACTTACACATGTGTGAGCAAATAATTAGGACTAATGGGTGTAGGAATCCAAAAATTAGCCTAATTAACCTTAGTTAATTAGTAAGTAGACCTATTAGATAGAAAGTGATGTGTGTAAAACAACATCCAGGTTATGTTTAGGATTAAATTAAATTAAATTTAATTTAATCATGGTTTAGTAGAAATAAAGCATGTGGGGGAATAAATAAATTAAAAAATTATTTAAAAGGGGAACATCGAGAAACATGTATTAAATTAAATTTAATACATTTGGAGGGGTAGTATTTACATTTAATTTAAATACTATAATTAGTGAATTTATTTAATTAAATAAATAGATGAATTTAACAAATATAATTAACTAAAAATTAACTATAATATTATTTGGGTTCATTAATTAAATTAAATTTAATTAATGTTAAATGAATGAATTTAGGTATATATATTTTGCCCCTCTTTGATGCGGTGTCAAAAATGACATCACGTCAAAGAAAAGAAAACATAGATGTCCCAGAGGAAAAATAGGAACTAAAAGGTGCACAAAGGAAAAGTCAATAGGAGGATGTGCCCCCTCAGGAAAATAGAACAAAATATTAAAAAAAATGATCATTTTTTGTGAAAAAAGGAGAGGAAAAGACTTTGCATGAGTTATTTGGAAAAATGGGGAAAAAAAGAAAAGGCAAAAAAAGAACCCTTTTTTGAAAAAGTGAAAAAAGGGCCCCTTATAAAAGGACAAAAGGGGGAATAAGGATTCATTTTTACCCCAATTAAGGAGAAAAGAGGAGAAGAAGATGGCAGGGTGACGAGACAAACTGCAACTGGGCGAGAGGGTATGAGTCTACCGACGAGCAGTGGACATGGGAAATCCGGTGAGTGCACAAAACTCAACTAGGCACCTGCCAACAAGTAGGGCAAAGCCATCAGTAGGAAGCCTCACCCGATGATGGATGACACAGAGCTGGTCATCTCCAAATAAGCAACTCTGACTGCCCATGGGTGACATAGAGCCACCTACCGACGGGTGCAGCTGAGTTGCCCACCCATCCTCAGACAAGAGGCTCTACCTCCTAGGGGTGGGGAAGCCAAGGGAGAGCTACCCCGCCCGCTTGAAGGTAGGACGAGGCTGAATAGTGACGAGGGGGGAAAAGACAAAAAAATATTATGTTTTAGATGTGTCATGGGGAAGAGTGGGGATAGGGTTTTTTAGGGTAAGGACTAGGACTAATAAGAAATATTTTAGGTGACTAGATGTAGGAGCTAGACTATTGGATTCACTCGAACAAGTGATGGTTAGACATGATGGTGTTGCGAGTAGAGCTAACAGATGTGGCATGGGGATAGGTGACCTTATGTATCTTACATCACATGCATGATTGGTCACACCTGAGAGTGCATAATGCTCATGACAACATTGATCGAGAGGTGGCACACAAACACATCAAGTTTCCATTTTATGACTAGGGAGGCGATGGTGAAGCTACTTAATGTGTGAAAGATTTTGTGAATACCAATCAGGGGAGAGATGCTTGAGTATTGGTTAGAAAGCATGAAGAAATTTCTAGAGGAGAGCTTTAGATGATGGGTAGACTAGTTGTCAATTGATCACTAGTAGATGTCATGGCAAGGGGAGATGTTGGTGGGATTGCCCCGGCTAGCTTTATATTTAGTTGGATTGGTAGGAGGGCGGTTGATGTCTGACCATTCAGGGCATGGTTTTCTGATCAGATGGGTGAGGGTGTTGAGCTGGATGTTGGAGGAGGAGGGGATAGAGTATTGCTGGGGGTATATGATCCTGACATAGTTATACTGCGATCTCCATATGTGTGCATACCGAACCTAGCGGACGATGGAACCAAGGGGTGACATTTTTTCTTGTCTGGGCATAGGATCACATTGTAGTGGTACAAGCATTGTGAGGGGAGGGGTGACAATAATGATATGAGGCATTCACATGTCAGTATAGGCCACCATTGTCATATGAGGATGTGAGAGTAGTAGAGACCTAGTGGATGATATTGGATGACTTGATATAGTTCGAGTGGACATCGTACAAAGGCTGTGAGGCATGGGGATATTTGGATGAGAAGGAAGGGAGAGAGGAAAGTGCTCTAGATGTAGAATACCTAGGATATGTGCAGATAGATTTTTGGTTGATCGGGAGGACGTTGTTTCAGATAGTCAAGTATATGTCTTCATGAGTGTGCAAACAGTTTGACCTGAGGCAGGGTATAGTTTCAGACAACTATCCACATCTGATCATCTCCAAAGATATTGGATCAGTATGGGGCATCGAAGTAGATCTCTGAAATGCTAGGAGTAGTTAGAGAGGCATGCAACCAATACCATGGACATCAACACATAGATAGGTGGCAAATGCAGTGGTGACAATTGAGTATGCAGCCTGGTGGGATAGGCGCAAGCCAACAAAGCTGACAGAGCCAAGAGTAGGAGAGATCAGAGAGTACATAGAGTCAGAGGATGAGGATGAGGCAAATGAGTGAGATGAGGAGGAGAGAGCATTAGTAGTGCCAATAATTAGATGGGGGCACAGAGGCAGGCTACAAAGCTGAGGAGAGGGATAGTACAGAGACTAGCCAAAGGGTGGCTTTTGCATGCTCCCAAGAGCAGTGTAGAGGGATAAAGAGGAGGTAGCCCAAGGGACACTACTAGAGGATAGAGATATGGGTATAGGAGGACTAGGAGGAGATGAGAGGCCAGGGGATCAGGAGCATGTAGTCATTTTGCAGGCATAGGTGACACGACTAGAGGTGTTGGTGGCAACGGAGAGGGACATAGTAGACAGGACTAAGGCAATAGTGGATAAGGTTGAGGTAGCCAAGATGATAGAGAGAGATAGAGAAGATAGGGATGAGGCAACAAGGGCAACAAAGAGAGCAAGGGTTGAGGCTTAGGTAGAGAGTATGCGGTGAGAGCTAGCCATACTAGAGGATCAAGTGGGTACATGAGAGATTACCATGACAAAAGTTGGCATAGGTATAGAGGGGATATTGGGGGATGTAGCTTGATTACTATGACAAATAAAGGAGATGTAGAGACAAATGTACCTTCACACCCAACAACTGATAGAGGATAGGGATACATGGCAGAGGCGGGCAGAGACATATCAAGGGAAGCGGGAGGTAGCGAGACAAATAGTGATTGTGGTAGGTTTAGGGAAGTTATTGACAGCCATGTTGGATGCACAACAAGATATAGTGAGGGTAGGGAGAGAGGTGGCCTATTATATGGCCCTCTATCATCAAGTGATTCCTCAAGAGAAAAGATAGGAACCTTATTCAAAGCAAGGGATATCATAGTGGACCCGAGGTGTGTCATCAAGTTCATTAGCTAGACCACTGAGAGACAGGGATAAAAGAGGTGACAGTGGTAGAAGAGCAAGGAGACCGGCTTCATGAGGTTCACAGGGGGAGGTCATGACAATAGATATATTTTCTCAGGGGCCATTGGATGCATTTTATTATATAGGATACATATTTTGTGGATTTTTTGGATGAGATGCATATGTATAGTAGCACCGAGGTGCCTAATGTAATATTTTATTGATATACTATGATGTCATGAGAGATATATATATATATATATATATATATATATATATATATATATATATATATATACATATATATATACATATATATATATATACATATATATATATATACATATATATATATATACATACATATATATATATATATACATATATATATATATACATACATATGTATATATATATATATGTATATATATATATATATATATGTATATATATATATATATGTATGTATATATATATATACATATATATATATATGTATATGTATATATATATATATGTATATATATATATATACATATGTATGTATATATATATATATACATACATATATATATACATATATATATATATATACATATATATATATATATATATATACATATATATATATATATATATATATATATATATATATATATATGTATATATATATATATATATATGTATGTATATATATATATATATGTATGTATGTATGTATATAAAATTTTGTAGAGACATTTTATGAGTTTATCTGATGGATTATGAGACTTTATTATGCATAGTTCTAGATTATATTAGTCACATGTGTGATGCAGGATGTGTGTGATTACGTGAAAGATATACTACATGATGTGCTAATCTGTTTATGATGTAGGTCCTATGTGGAGTATGTAATTAGAAAAAATAATGAATTGATGATTTATCATGCATATGTGATGTTTATGGATATGTAATGACTAATGTGATTAATACATATTTAACTATCAATGCATATTAATGATGCAATGCATAATTAATGATTAATTAGATATATTTGACATGCAATCGATATTTAATGATTAATGATGGTGAGATATATTTGACATGCAATAAATGCAATAGTAAGTAGAAAATGAATGTTATTAATGAACTAAAATGAACTTAGCTATATGAGGTGGAATGCAATAGTATGAACTAGTTTTTTTTTATCTATGTGTATCCAATATAACCAATAGGAAGGGGGAGAGGAAGGTGAATAAACAAGACCCTTGCCTTAAACAAAAATGCAAAAAAGAAACTAATATGTAATTGAGCTATAATGCAACCTGACTACATGGTTTAGTGGGATCACTTGTGTTTATGTTGGAGAGAACCCCTAGTTTTATGTTACAACAGGAGGTATGCATCATGTGTTATAAAAGCATAAATGACATTGTTTCGTTGTGTGGACTAGACTCTCAAACGAACTAGATAGCTTTAGGAACATAGATGTAGATTTCCTAATTATGACGGAACCTATGACGTATGCTTATTGGAGAGTTTGGACACACCTATGTCTTTTAAGGGATGTAAGTATGCTAACTCATTGCCCCCAATAAGATATGCATAATCATAACTAAGAAACCAACAAGAATTCTCTTAAAGTATCAACAAATAGATCATACCACAATCGACACATGCATCAAATTTCACCATTCACAATATACCAAGATATGAAAGATCTAGGCAATCATGAGTAGGATCCACTAACAAAAAATATAAAATCAACAAAGAAGACCTCTGGACCAAGTAGTCATTCGATCCACAGTTCTTTCCATGAATGAGGTATGATTGATGGGTTTGATTTGAGTCCACTAAGGAAGGATGCATCCTGTAGGGAAAAGATTGATTGACTAAGATGGTTATTCGATGGCAATAGATGTGAAAGGAACAATAACTTGGAGATTCAATCTCGATTTTGATTTTGATAAGAACTTTTGTGATCACTGTGTCTAGGAAAAGCTTAGTGTGGTGGGGTTAAACTCAGTTTGCTGAGAATTTTGCTTGGACCTTTATTGCGATGCGGGAAATAATGACTGCAAACTAGGACCAGGATGAGAATAGATATGTACAGTAGGTGGGAGAAGATAATGGATCCAAATATGCTACCATAGTGTTTGAAATAGGTTTTCCCCATGGTACTTGTCCAGAGTGCTTGTTTTCCAAGTTTTCACTACTTGACAAATTTATTTCTCTCCTTTTTTTTTTCTTTTTTTTCTTTTTTTCCTTTTTTTAGCAGGGTGCCTATTTACCAGGTTTCCACCAAGACAATGATTTTTTCATAAACTTATTCTGATGTTTATGATTTTTGGCTTTTTTTATTTTTAGGCTTTTCTCTGGACTTTTTTTGAATTTTAGGATTTTTTCAGGACTTTTTCTGATAGTTAGAATTTTTTGATGAAAACACTATACAAGAAATGAATGTTGATCTATGCATATACTCACTTTAGATATAGAATATTTACAAGATCAAGGAGTGGATCTCCCTCAAGTGTCACAATCTGATATGCTCTAGAACCAAACTTGGTAGTAATAACAAATGGATCCAGCCAATTGGGTTTGAACTTTCCTTTCTTTTCTTGGCTTAGGAGATTCTTCATGTTGTGATGCAGGACCAAATCACCAACGTCAAACTCACGAGGTTTGATCTTCTTATTAAACTGAAGGTGTAGACAATTTTTATACACACAGAGGTGGTTGAGGGCATTAAGGCATCTTTCATCAAGGAGTTTTAGTTCTTGCAAACAAGCAACTTAGTATTCTTCTTCAAACATAAGGTTCTTGAGAGAAATTCTTAGGGAAGGGATCTCAATTTCGATGGGAAGAATAGTCTCAGAGTCATAGACAAGGGCGAATGGAGTGGCTCAAGTGAGAGTAAAGATGGAGGTATGATAGGCCCAAAGGGAAGGTTTGAGTTGCAGGTCCCAATCACAACCAGTGTTATCGACAGTCTTCTTGAGGATTTTTAATATGGTTTTATTCGTAGCCTTAGCTTGATTGTTGCCTTGTGGGAAGTACTTGGATGAGAAATGTTGGGTATTGCTAATTTCTTACAAAGGTCAGAGACATTATTATTCTTCAAGGGCATTCCATTATTAGTATGGAGGTCTTTTGGGATGCCATAGCGACAAATGATATAGTTTAGGATAAACTTGGAAATTTTCTTACTAGTAGTCTAGGTGAGGGGGATTACTTCCACTCACTTGGTAAAGTACTCAGTGGTAGCTAGGATATACTTGTGACCACTAGCAGAGTTAGGGAATATCTGACCCACAAGGTCAAATCCCCAATGGGAGAAATGCCAAGTTGTGATACTGGGTTAGAGGGATTGAGCAAGAGCATGTATCAAATCACTGTACTGTTGATAGGGAACACCTTTCTTTACAAAGTGATATGCATCATGCTCTATTAACAACCAATAGTATCCAATGTGTAGCAACTTCTTTGCTAAGGTAAGGCCATTGGAATGGGCTCCATAGATTCCTTGATGTACCTCTTCCAAGGATGTGTGTGCTTCCTTCAAATTCAAACATCGAAGAAGAGTTCCATCAAAGTGTTTTTGAAATAGCTTATCTCCAAGAATTGTGTAACAAGATGTGCAATGGATGAAGGTTTTCTATTAGTTAGGCATAAGAGTGAGGGGAATGGTCTTATCATGAATATAGATGAGTATTTCTTGATACTAGGGTGATTCGAGACAAACAATCTCACACACCATCTCAAAATTTGGTTGGTCATAGGCAAGGACCATGAGATTATTGATAAGAAATTTATATCGTGTACTTGTTTCTGGCATGGATATCAAGGAAGCAATGGTAGCCATAGCATCAGCTGCTTTATTGCTTTCTCTAGGGATCTACTGGAAAATGATGCTTGCAAAATGTTTCTTAAGATCTTCGACCATGTGTCAATAAGGGAGAAACCTATCATCCTTTGTGTGAAATTCATCATTTACTTGTTTAATAACCAATTGGGAGTCACCAAAAACTAGAAAACTTGTGATCTTCCATTTGACAGCTTGGTGAATCCTTGTGACCAAGGCCTCATATTCTGCTATGTTATTTGTACATGCAAATATTAATTTGTATGATTTAGGGATGAAATATCCTCTTGATGTAACAAACAGATTAGTTGTCCCCAATCCCTTCTAAGTGAAAGATATGTCAAAATAGAGCTTCCACTGAATTCAAGGGGTGACAGTCATGATGGTTTCATCAGGAAAATTTGTGACAATTGGATAATCATCTGGAATAGGAGACTTTGCAAGTTGATTCATTGATTGCTTTCCCTTTGATTGCCTTGTGTTCTGTGTACACAATATCAAATTCACTAAGTATAATGACCCATTTTGTTGTGTGGCCTGTCAGAGCAGTTTTAGATAACAAATACTTAAGTGGGTCAATCTTTTCTATCAACTATACCTTATGATTGAGCATGTAGTGACATAGCTTCTGTGTGCAAAAGACTATAGCTAAACAAGCTCTTTCAATAGTTGTATAGTTGATCTCATAACCTACCAAAGTTATGTTAAGATAGTATATGACAAACTCTTTTCCATTATCATCTAGTTGTGCTAGGAGAGCACCCAATGCTATAGTATTTTATGAAATGTAGAGGATTAAAGGTTGTCCTGGAATAGGCAGGACCAACAATGGTGGATTAGCTAGATATTGCTTGAGTTTTTCAAAGGCCTTTTGACACAAGCAATCCCAAATAAATTTGATATCCTTTATTAACATGTGGGAGAAAGGATGCACTTTATCTACCGATTGTGACACAAACCTTCAGATGTACTGAAGTCTCTCATGTAAGATCCATAGTTGTTTCAGGATCTTGGGAGGTGGCATCTACAAAATGGCTTTCACCTTCTTAGGATCCACTTCTATTCCTCTACAAGAGATAATATAGCCTAACAACTTGCCTGATTACACACCAAAGACATATTTCTTGGGATTTAGTTGAACCTTGTACTTCTCCAATCTATCAAAGATTATGGTAAGGATAGCAATCTGTGATTATCATGTCTTTTATTTTCCTAAATATCATCCACATAATCTTCCATAATCACATGAAGGAGGTCATGGAAGATAGTTTTCATGGCTCTCTAATAAGTGGTGCCTATATTTTTGAGACCAAAGAGCATGACCTAGTAACATAATGTACCCCAAGGTATAGTGAATGCACTTTTGTGTTGGTCCTCCATTGCTATTTGAATCTGATTGTATCCAAAAAATCCATCCATGAGGGATAACATCTCATGTCCAGCAGTCAAATCCATTATGATGTCAATGTTGGGAAGTGGAAAATCATCATTAGAACAAGTGAGATTAAGGTATATGAAATTAGTATAGATATGGATGCCCCTAAAGGGTTTACCTACTGGTACAATATTGGAGACCCACTCAGGATAATCTATAGGTCTGATAAATTCTACTTTGAGCATCTTTTATAGTTAAGCTTTGACCAAGAGTGCCACTTGTGTATGCATCTTGCATAACTTTTGTTTCACGGGTTTGATTTTTGGATCTACAGTAAGGTGGTGTACAACTAGATTAGTATCAAGATCATGCATATATTTATAAGTCCATGCAAAGTTGATGTGTTCTTTTTTTAGAAATGCAATCATGGCTTCTTTTTCTTTCTCATCAAGGGAAGATACGATGTAGGTGATCTTTGGATCTTCTTCAGTACCCAAATTAACTGTGATTGTATCTTCAATGAGGATAGAAGATGTCTCTGGTGGAAATGACATGAAAGGAAAGTCAACTTCCCCCTCCTCTAGTGCCTCAGAAAGGTTTTCACTAGAGGACACACCCTTTATTTTATCTTTTTCTTCATCCCAGGGTGCCTCAAAAAGGTTTTCACCCAATGATGTTTTATCATTTTTTGGAATTTCTTCTTCTTCACTTTTGCGACTAAGGGAGTTGGCTTGGCTACCAAAGTAGGCTTGCTCGTTGTAGTGGATCCGATGATCATTTTATTGGAGATTTCTTAGTCCAAAAAGTGCTAGAGCTACCTCATCTAAATTGCATATGTCTAAGGTAGGTGGTGAATCTTGTTGGTCCCAATCAATTAGATCAGGGTTGGTAAGGGGAAGTTTAGGTGAGGAAAGGTATGATTGGGTGATATGGAGGATACGGGTGTCAAGATCATCTTCAATGTACTAGAAAGGGACTTAAATGAAATCTTCATCAGTGTTTGAATCAGATTCAACCAAACAATAGTCCTTGTCAAAAAATTTCTTAGTCTCTATGGAACCCAATCCTTTTCCACGGGGGTATCCAGTTGCTTTGATGAGAGTTTTCCTTATAGTTTCTTTTGCCCCAAGGCTAGTATCATGATATCCCATGTTTTCAATAATGGGAGTGGCCTTAATATATTTCCCCTTAGGGATATCCATAGGTTTATCTTCTTCACCATCAAATAGCCAGGATAGGACATTATGCTCCATGTGTTCATCTGAAAGAGATCCCTAATGTTCAAATATAGTTTGCTTGCATTTCATGATTTCTTTATCTCCCTTAGGGAAGATTTGTGAATGTTTTCCATAAGACTTGGGAGAAATTGGGAGCTAACCAATACACATGGAATTTGCAAATTTATACTCCCCCGTACCTTGATCTGTGAACCTAACTTTCTTTTTGGACTCAGTAACCTTTTCCTTTCCTTTAAACTGCTTAGATGTCTTTTCTTTATCTTCCTGGAAGAAGTGGACTGAACAGGCATTTCTTGTGTGACAAGAAAGACATACTCATTTAGAAAGCAGTAATTTGATTGCTTACCTTCCAACCTTTTGCAATACTGAAAGGGTTCATGGTCTCGAAGGATTGTTATTTCAGCTCCATGGTGTGGGAATTTTAAACATTTATGAAATGTGGATGGGACACTTGAGATAACGTGTATCCATGGTCTACCCAAGAGAATGTTATAAGGTAGATCTAGATTGAGTACCTGACATACTATTTCAATAGGGGTTGGGCCCACTTATAAGGGGAGTGCAATGAGATCTTTACTCACCCTTTCTTTGTCATCATATGTTTATTGTGATTCTTTTATTTACATCAATAAGGTCTTCAAAAAGACCTATGTTACGGATCAAACTTAAAGTACACAAATTTAGACTAGATCCATTATCTATGAGGACTCTTTTGATTTGGGTGTTATGAATGGTGACTTGGATATGCAAGGGTTTATTGTGGTGAGGATTGGGACCTTGGAAATCTATGTTAGTAAACACCAGGTGTTGTTGGGCAACTAATTTTTTGATAGTTTCTTTAAATTGGAATGCATTGATATTTTTTAGAGACATGAGACTCAGACAAGGCATTTTCAAGGACCTCTTTGTGGATAGGGGATGTATGTATAAGCTATAGGATGGATATTTGCACATGAATCTTATTTAATTGAGAAATTAGGTTGTAATGCGATGCAAGTCATGTCGATGTAGATGGTGCAACAAGTGGATCTCTAATAGGTGGATTTGCAACAGCTTGTATAGTGACTCAAGGATGATGGGTGGTGACATTACAATCAACACTCTTTAGGGTTAGCGTGTTTAAATGATCTTCAGTTTCTTCAATGTGGCCACACAGTGAGTCAAAACCACGTACATCATTTTCTTCTAGGCTACTACAAGTGCATTCATCTCCTGAAATCTTGTTTGTAGTGTAATCATAGGAAAAGCCTTTGGATGATGAGTCATGATTTTGATTGTGCTTTGGAAAAGGCTTATAATACATTTTTAATTGGGCATTGGAGGTAGAGGCATTTTGACCGTCTACCTCAATTTTTACATCGTCAATCAAATATTGAACAAAATGGTGAAATTTCATGCATTTCTTGATTTCATGCCCTTTGATGCGATGATAATCACAATATTCATTATCCTTATACCATATTGGTTTTGGTTGATTGTCATTGAAAGGTCTTGTGTTAGGATAGACCATCATCCCTCGGTCAACTAAACACTAAAAGATGACATCAAGGGAGTCTGCTAGCTATGTGAATTATCTTCTTTGTTGTGCTCTATTTTTGTTGTTGTTGTTTCCATTATAACATGAGAATAGGGAACCGCGATAGCCAAATCCTTGATTTTGATTTTGATTTTGGTTTTGATTAGATTGATTACCTTGATTGTTCTAGTTATTGTTTTGATTGTGGTTATTTTGATCATTGTTGTTATGATTTCCTTGATTGTTGATCTTAGATCCTTGAACATTTTGGACATGCTTAGCATTTGTCACTCCATTGTTAACAACACCCTTGTTCTTGGACCAAAATTTTGGTTTATCGTTAGTGTTTTTAGATGAATTAGAGGGATAATGTTTAATGGCCCTTTTCATCAAAAGACCATCTTCAATAGATTTTCCTTTTTAAGTGAGTGCCTCAAATGAGTCTGGGGTACCCATTTTCATTTGGAATGACATTTCTATAACCAAATTCTTAGTGAACATATCAACGAGATGTGAATTTGGAATTTTCCAAGGCATCTGGTTTGTGAGATGTTGCCATCGTTAAATAAATCTAGCAAAGGTTTATCTATTTATTTGCTTTGTGTTTCATAGGTCACTAAGTGATGCTTGTTTTTTGATGTTGTAGGAGTATTGTTCAAAAAACTTCTCAGTGAGATTAGGGAATGTAGATATAGAGCCAAGAGCAAGATTCATTATCCACTCAAGGGTAGGGTTGTTGATACCGCTGGTGAAGAGTCTTTAAAGGAAGTTATTTTTGTAGGTGACTTCTTGAGCTGCTACATAAAATTATTTGAGATGTACAGGGCATGATTCTCCCTTGTATTTGTCAAATTTTGGAATCTCAAAATTGGCAGGGAATGGTTGAACACTAATTGATTTATCAAATGGATAAGGGCATATCTCTAAAAAAGAGAATTCCTTCTTCCCACCTTTTTTCATAATCATCATCATTCTCTTAAGCTCATTGATTTGTTGCACCAAATCAGGGGGATTATTGTTGATGATTGTATGGATTTGATTCACTCCTCCTCCCAATGATTTCTCCCAAGAGGTGGAGAATTTGTGTTGTGCCTATTATGGTTGGTGTTATTCATATGTGAAGATTTTTTATTCTTCAAGACTCCATTAGCCTTTGAGAAGATAAAAGCGGAGCATTTCCCTGATGACCCTAGTTGATGTTCAGGTTTGTGACCTCCATTGGAGTCATTATTGTTCACTCTATTGACATTATTGTTATCATTGGAGTTGGGCTTGGTTAGAAGCTGCTAGATTTGTTCAAGTGTATCATGAGAATGTTGATTTATGTTATCATATGTTGAAGGCATGATGGGATCGACCTTGCCTTTGTTGGTTTGAATCATATTCTTCTCGAGCAAGGTTTCATTGAAATTTTTAGGGAGTGTGACAACCCTTTGAATAAGGTTTAAGAAGATTTTAGAACTGTTGGCTTGAATTAGATCTTCCACTAGGCTCAAATTGTTAGGATCATCAAAGAAATATTTTTCTCATGGATTTGCACTGACACTTTCAGGTATGACCATGTCAAATTCCATATGTGGTTCTTCGTCATCATTAAAGTCTTCTTGGTAGATGATTTCTTGAGCGTTATCCATGGTAATATATTCTTGTCTTATCTTGGCTTGAGATTGGGTAAGTACCATGCACGAGTGACCTTAGAATGGTTGGATCGAAGAAGGATGAATGATTGATGAAATATGATGAAGAGAAGAAAGGATTTGATGAGCTAGGAGCAACTTGGGCTAGGTTTGGATTAGATTAAGAGGACTAATTCTCAATTATTGATTTTATTAATTGATTAGGTTGGATTAAAGAGGAACTAAGCCTCGAGGATTGTGAAAAAACCCATAATAGGTAATAATAATCATGCCAAAGCTTCTCCTAGGAATAGTATATTAAAACTAAGTATCATTTTACCTATTATGAAGTGCATTTAAATTATCAACCCAAGGACATATACTTTAAATGGGATAGAACGGTTTGTGCACTAAGTCTCTCATGGAGTCATTTTGCTTAAGCTATAGGAAGGAAAATACATGAAGGAAACTTACACTACTATTGCAAGAAAGTAAACACACACACAACTACTTAATGAAAATGATGTTGACAACTATAAGTTCAACCTTAACCTATTATATCAACCCAAAGCATTCACAATGATTATCTCTATAGTTATTGTAGGAACATACATAGTGTATAGTGCTATAGGAAATAACAGTGAATTCTACTTGAAATGTTGTAAATGCTTAAACTACTTACTCTACTCTACTCTAATCCACCTCCCAAGTGTGCCCCCTTGGTCAAATTCTACTAGCTATCAACACAGAATATAACTCAAAATCACTCCATTGTATTTCCAAAAAACTGACTACATTGTCATAAAACAACACACAGAACTGGAAAGAGTAACTTTACTTCATACTATAATAAGAATACAACCATCTATCTAACTTGATCTCTAAAAATCATATCCCTTTATATAGAGGATTGATACTTATTTGAACATAAAAGATAAGGTTTGACTAATTTGTGCCATAAAGAAAGGAGAATGCAACAATCTACGACATAATATCATAAAGGTTGCATAACCTCTTCAAAAAAATATTGACCATAGAGAAAATATAGCATAAGTGTGTTCCTATATTTCCTAAAATGATAATTCCTTCAATTCATCAAGCGTGTCTTGCAGTATCATAATGGTTCTCCTCATCATGACTGATTCTTCTTTGCTTCTTCATCAATGTTTTTTGATCCACTCTATAGTCGCTCTTGTTTCTCTTGCAGGTTAGTAGCACATGCATATATATTCAAGTATTCAACCAATCAACTAGGACATACATTCAAACAATTATATGAAATATTGCAGCCTATGTATAAAATTTAGCAAGGTATGTCAACTACTATCTACCCATAAGTGTTTTGGATTTGACTACACTTATAGCATGTACATATGTTCAAGTACTAAAAAGACACAACAAGTGTTTTGGAAATGTCTATAACATAGCATAAAAATAGTATAAAACAAAGACAAATTATTGCCCCATCAGATTGGTTTGATTTAAAGGTCTGAAACAAACCTAGGTAAAAAAAGACCTTGTGATTATGCAAAAACAAGATTGGATTTGATTGAAAGTCTTATTTTGTTTGGTTGATAGACTGATGATCCTCAAACAAAAAAGGACTAGAGTAAAACTACTAGAGAAAGACTCAGTTCTCAAAGTAGCAAGGGATTAATGTTTGTTTTGATTTAAGGTCTGTGAGACACTATTGGACTGATTTTTTCACCCTATTGCTTGATTGAGGTATGAAAGATGGATTTATTTGATTTTGATTTAAATTTGCATGTTTTGATTAATGCTCCCAATGTTATGAAATGTGGATGAAGATTAATGCTCCCAATGTTATGAAATGCGGATGAAGGAAGATGTGAATAAAGATGAAGAAATAATAAGTGATTTGAAGAGGAAAGAAGGTCAAAGGTACTTAATCATAGGATTCCCAAGTGACAAAGGCCATGTTCACTTTGTTCTTGTAATAAAATTGGCAACCCATTATTATAGGTAATTTTATCAAAATTCTCACTGGCCTCCAATCCAACCCACTTACCGAACCAATCCTCAATACATCATATCTAATCAAAATCCATCTTATATTTCATATCCTTCCTCTACCTTTGAAAATTTAAATCCACCTCATTATCCTTCATCCATCGATGATTCCATCCCTCACCAACATCACTCTTCCAATGTACCCAACATTGCCCAAGAGATTGAATAACTTAGAAACATTATCCAAAGTTTACAAAATGGTGTTCAAAAGAAAAAGAAAACCTTTGAAAATATATGTCCTACCACATTTATCCAAATCCATAATCCACATCTTCCATCCAACCTCAATCATCTTCCACAATTTATGCTATGTGCCCAATACCATCATCCCAATCCCTTACCTAAGCCTCAACCTCCACACAATCCTAATCCTCCCAAACCCACATCATTCCTACCTTCCAAAGCTTCACAATTTCCCAAAGCTAGACAATACACTCCCCTTGCGAACCCTCTTGATGTCATATTATACCTACTTTTTGACCAAAACATGATGGTGTTTCCAAACACTATGCCCTTTGATGAGAGTCCACCCAAACCTACTTGGTATAAGGAAAATAAATATTGCAATTATCATCACAACAAGGGTCATGATATCAAGAAGTTCTTAAAGTTTAAAATTTTTGTCCAAGACCTTATTGACAAAGGAGATATTGAATTTCAATATCTCAACCCCTCCATCACATCATCCTCACAAGTCCATATATATTAATACCTTATCCAAAAGCATGCTAGCATGGATTTTTATTCCCCTTTGGATCAAAGTGTTCCCCCATTTCAAGATCCATTTATCCCTCTTGATTCACCTCATAGTCCCATTCCTAATCAATATCAAGGCATCCCCTCCACTTTATTCAATTATCCCCTTCTATCCTAGGTCTTATCATCAAATCCCTCTCCATTTCATGAATATATTTCTTGTACCCAATCTACTAATTCCCCTCCATGAAAAGATCAAATAGCTCCATCTCATGATTCCATCCCCTTCACACCCTTTCATGATCCCTGTCCATCTCAAGATCCAATCATCCCTTCCACTCCACCACATATTCCTCCCCAAAGTCAAGATCAAATTACCCCTTCAGCTCCATGTCATGATCCCAATCCATCTCAATATCCCATTATTCCTCATACCTCTCACAATCCTAATCCCTCTCACGATCATATTCCTCCCATCACACCTATTCAATCCACCTACAAACCCCATACATATAAACTTGGTTCCTCCCCCTCTATCCAACATGGATTTATTCAAGAGCTTATCATTCCATCCACCTCTCCTCCTCATTCACATGAACTCACATCTTGTGTTCAAAATAATAAGTACCCCATTGAAGAAAAAATGTCTCGAGATGTTGATACGCCTTCCACACCTTCCATATCCAAAATACCTCCATCTAAACTCAAAATTTCCCATCCTCAAAGGTAAACCATTCATCCCTTCCATCCATTTTGTGTCCTTATATCCAAAGCTCCATCCCTTCCTCACCTACTTCCATTTTGGACCCTTATATCCCAATGCTAAACACTTCATCCCTTCCATCTATTTTGGGTCCTTACATACATCCATCAACCATATCCAATTCTACCACTCCATCACCTCAAATAACTTATGAAGATAAACAAAGGAACACATCCTTGAATTCCTTCCAACATTGACTCTCCATCATTCCATCCATAAACTCTCCATATCATCCATCTTCATGCACCTATACCATGGCTAATGGAAGCACATGGGATGCCAAAGATAAAATTAATAAAGCTAAAAATCTACAAGAATCCAAGGATCAACATGTCCCATCTAAAATACATGTTCAATCAAAGAAAATTATGATTCAAAATAAAGAATAATTCAAAAGGCCGCAAAGGCTCAAAAATAAAAAATCATGAGGATTCCTAAGCTACTCATTAAAGAAATACATTTCAAAGAAAAATTTGCATTGGCATCCAACCTTGCTAATTCACAAGCTTCCTTCACTCATAAATCCTTCAATCCTCCATCTTACAACTCCATTTTGAGTCCTTATGTCTCGAAATCTAGCTCACTATTTCCTTCATCTATTTTGGGTCCTTACATCCCAAAATCCATGCTTTCTCCTCCAACTCCTTCAAAATTCCCTCCTCCACTACTCTACCCTTCACAGTGTGTTCCAATGATGATATTCCCATCTCCTTCCTCTATTTATTCACAAGTCTTCTAGACTACCATCCATTATCCACCAATCCTCCCATGCCTATCCACCCCTTTAATCCAATCCTTTGCATAAATCCTTATTCCCCCACCCCCTTATCCATTTCATCCCCCTTTCCACCATTGTACCAACATCTACGAGCATATTAAAAAATGGATACCATCCATGGAACTAGATTCTTGATTAATCCTTCCATTTCCCCATTATCATTCCCTCTAAAAAGGTTTTAAAAAAAGAGGGTCAAAAAAATTAAAAATTAAATAAAATAGTCCAATGGTGAAAACTTGGTAATCAGATGCCTTGGACAAGTACCATGATGAAAACCTGGTAAACATGCATCATGTGTAATCCCTCCCTCCATTTTTTTTCATACTTGGGGGGGCATTCCTTCTCTCTATACATCCATCTTATATTCCCTCTCATCTATCTATCATATATTATTCATTCTCCTATCCTCATCCCATTGACCTCTATACTTGGGGGCAATCTCCATCCATACTATACTATCATAAATATCTTTTACCATCCATTGTCCTATCTAAGTTCATTATCACTTCCTTTCCCATCTTTGATATTTGCAATCCTATACATCCCCTCTATCCATATATACCTTCCATAACCCTTACTCCTTATCCATGTATATCCATTATAAACTACTCTTCCATCTCATGTATCCTTTACCCACTTTTCCCCCGTACTCTAGTCTCCCATATCCTAACAATATCCATCTATCTCATAAATTATTAATCCTCCATCTCTCCATCCTCCATCCTCTATACCATATCACTTTCCTCCCCTCATATCCCTTACACATCATCCTTCCATCCTATACATTTTTATCTTCTATCTTTCCATCCTTTATTCTCCTCCTTTTAGTATGGGGAATTTAACTCCTTTTCCACACAATTCTTAGATCTCCATCCTATAATATTCTATATCCTACTCCTTACCTATCCATTCATTCCATCTATCTCACATCCAATCCCTCCCTTCCATCCATTCATTTTATAACCAAATATCTCTCCATCCTTCCATTCTCTATCATTCATTGGTTATCCCTTGTCATTGGTCCTAATCCACTTATCATTTTTTCTATCTCATCCTATCCAATCCCTTAATCGTCCTTTCATCTTATTCAAACCATCTTGTCTATCAAACTCATTTATCTTCTAATCCAATCCATTTATTCCCCTTCCATTCTTTTCAAGCTCATCTTATCCAATCATCTTCTCTTCCAATCCCATTCTATCCAATCCACTCATCCAAAAAATTAAAAAAAACAAAAAAATTAAAAAATCCATATAATCCAAAAGATCCCAAGTGAGTCCACTTAAATGCAATCAATACTAATCCATGCAATCCAATCTTGCAATCTAGAACGTTAATCTTTAATCAAGTCATCATCTTAAACCAAATCAATTGATAATTAATTGATCAATTTCAAATCCAATCATCATCATGGGATATATCCTTCCCAATCCTTGAGGCCCTTCCCTCCCACTCAATCAATCAATCAATTGGTTTTTAGCTTCACTAGGGTTAATATGTTGGTTTTCTTTCAATTTTTTGTGTATGCTTTCTTGTTGCTTGTATGTATTAGTATTTTTTGCAGCTATCATGGTCTTTGTATCCTATTGTCATAAGGGCATCATGGTCTTCCATATCACGGCGTCATAAGACATATGGTTGTATTTGACCTTTTTTATCACATACTTGGCACATGGTCATCTTGGTTCCTCATACCTTGGTGCATAACGTCAAGTACAATATCAAAACTAGGAGGTGCTCTCTCTCTCTCTCTCTCTCTCTCTCACACACACACACACACACACAACACAATACAATCCCCAAAATCATTTTGCATTTAGTTAGTTTTATTTTGAATTTTGCATTGAGGCTCCTATTTATTTCCTATCCCTACCATATTTGATCTCCTTCTATATTCATTTCAAGAGAACACCCATGTTCTCTGAGCCCGCATGTCTTCTTGAGGGGGCATACCACTATCTCCTCATCATCCTTCCATGATTGGGGTATCTTCCTTTTCTTTTTCTTTGATGTGATGTTGATTTCCACAAAGCATCAAAGATGGGCAAAATGTAGACACCTAAAATAGTCCATTTGCATTCTAATATTTATTTTTATTAATATTTTCCCTTAACATTATAGTTATTTTTTATTAATTGACTATAATCATTATATTCTTCTATTTATTTAATTAAACTTACTTCAATTAAATAAATTCATTTTCTCTTTGTATTTAAATATTATAACATATTAAATTTAATTTAATATATTATCCCTCAATTTCTTAATATAAAATAAACTTCATTTATTTTATTTCTCCACTAGCCTCAAGTTCTTCTAAATCTTGATTAAATTAAAATTATTTTAATTTAATCCTCGTTTCCTTTTTTTTTTTTTCTAATCTTACCTTTTTCTAATATTCCTATAATCTTGATTAAAAGGTGGATTGCCTCTAATCATGTGCACAATCACCTTTTCCAAGGTAGCCACCTCTCCATCTTTTTTCTCCTTCAATCATTTCAAATTTCTCTTTCCTTTTAAAAGTGAAGTTTGACTTCTGCATATTTTGCCTCTTAATCCTAGCCACTCATTTCTTTTCCCTCTTCATCTTATCAAATCTCCTTTTGCCTCTTAATCTTGACCATCCATTCTTTTGCCTCTTAATCTTGGCCACTCATTCTTTAAGTCATTCTATAAAAAGGAGGCCTCACTCCTCATTTGAACTTAGTCATTCTATGACATATTATTGCATCTATTAGATAATCTAGATATCACATGTTAGGTAATGAAATGAATCTAGCTTTATTTCACTTTTGTATTCTCATCTTAGTTTAGTTTTTATTTGAATCTAGTTTGTTAATCTCTTGCATTTCCATTCTTTAGCATAGATATTGCATTTTGCATCGTCATTTTGTGAAGATTGGGGCAAGTTTCTCATATTTGTTCTCAATCCTTCACTCATCAATCATAGTAGGATTTATTATATTGCGTTGGGAGAGCACATCCATAAAATCTCTAAAAGAAAATCAACCAATCTTTTGGGTGCCCTTGTTTTAGCTCATCGAAGGTTGTAATAGAAATTGTTTGTTTCGTTGTATTTTAGAATGCCTAACATGTAATGTGTTTTGGATTAACATTTTGGTGTTTCTACTTACAACAAATAGGTCAATATTTTTATTGCATACAACACTAGAACATTCTTAGGAAATTGTGAATTATCAAACATTCCCATGGGGAGAGCTTCCTATGATTATATTCCCAAATGGAGATCAAGTCATAGTTAGAAGACAAATTTCTTCCAGCTAAAATCTGCTAAAAATTTTGATAGGATTACCATGTTTAGTGCAAGGATTCTCCAATCTGGGTTGGGTTCAAGCCGGGTTGTAGTATCCTTGAAAATTTTAAAACAATTTGGTTTTTGTAGATTTCACGTGGCTTCTCTTTCAAATAATTTTCCATCATTTCCTTTGGATGACAAAAGAAAACACTATTTCTCATTGCTTAATACAAAAGGTATGTTTCATAATACACCAACCCAACTCTTACTAAGAGCTAAGTCAAATCAAGGGGCTTCAGAGATTGATATAAAGGAACCCAAGATGAAATTTTATGATCATGGATTTATAAACCATGCAAGAGAGTTGATAGGATTTCATAGGCTTTAAGAACAATAAAAAAGATATAATAGAGGGGCTTAACACCTGCCAAGGGCTTCTAGTAATATAGCAAAAGATATTCTTCATAGTATCCTCGATTCACATAATCCATTGTCATTGCATTCCAAAATAAAACATTTTGTTTGGGTGTCTTATAAAAAAAATAGAGCACACTACCAACAAACTACTGCACATGGCATACATGTTTGGAATTCTTTCAGCCAAGAATGTAAAGCATGTGTTAAACAATGGTTTACTACCCAATATCCATATACACATACATGAAATCAACTATGTTTTAGTTGTAAGGCTGGATATTTCAAAATTAAATGTTATTTAGGGAAGTAAATATGGAGGGGAGAACCCATATGGGGACTATTTTTTAGATGTAAGAGTGGATATTTCAAAATTAAATGCTATTTAGGGAAGTAATTATGGAGGAGAGAATCCATATGGGGATGATTTTGAATATATTTTTGAAGCAGGCATATAATGGTACTAGTTTTAACATAACACTCTACAAGTAGATACTAGTTTTGCCTAATATGTATTCTTTAAATATGGTATTGTTATCTCTTTAATTCAAATCTTTGTTGGGTTACAAATTTTATACTTAATAACATTAATTTTAAAATCCCATTGCGGGAAGGTGGAAAAGAGGAGGTTTAAAGTTTTTACCTAGTGTCCGTGATGGAAAAGGAGAGTAGGTTATGCCTATATAAAAAAGGGAGTAGATTATGAACATAAGAAGTGTTTTTCACTAGAGTGATTTGTGGTGATGGTAACCAAAAGAATTATAAAAAAAAAGTTCTTCATTATATAAAGTTATTAGCCAAAAAAAAGCAATTTTGCAATAAGTAATTTCATTCTTATAGAGAAATTTTTAGTTCACCTTGATCACATTACTAATGACTGTAATTTTAAGGTGCAAATAGTCCAAAATTTTTTGCTCTACAACTAGGGTTTAGGTTTGAAGGCAGTGAAACTCTGAGCCTCCCGCGCGTGTGGAAGGGACAAGCCTTAATGGCATCTGACTCCCCTTGGGAAGTTAATGACATTAACTTCCCCTGCCTTAAAT
The DNA here is from genome assembly GCA_027943335.1 of Chamaecyparis obtusa. NCBI lineage: Eukaryota > Viridiplantae > Streptophyta > Pinopsida > Cupressales > Cupressaceae > Chamaecyparis > Chamaecyparis obtusa. Next base: position 172,254 of record BSBK01007279.1, read on the forward strand.
AAGGTGACAAGAAGAACCCAGTTATTTCTCCTAGCGAAACCAATATTACTAAAATCGTTGGAGCAGAAGCAACGATCGATTCGACATCCCTGAGAATTGCAGAACAAAATCTTGCTGAGGATGGAGAGCAGAGAAGCCAAGGGAAGCTGAGATCATTCAAAGAAGCCATCCAGGATGAAAGGACGCTGACGGAGGGGGCATTTTTCATCTCGACAGTTGACAAAATTACAGAATCAAGTGCAGGAGTTGGAGGTAAGACTTCAGTGACCCCCAGACTTGTTATCAAGCCTAATCCCCAAATGATTTCTATGATATAATTGGAGAAAAGTAAGCTTAGAGATACTACAATAGTTTTTACTATTGTTGATGTTTCAAGAATTCCATCTAGGGCTTTTCTTAATGATTGGTTTCAGCGTGTGTGGAGTCATAGACTAGGGTTTCAGTTTTCTTACTGCAGAATGATTCAGAAAGGCTTGTTTATCTTATTTTTTTGTGACCCTAAAGCCCAAAAGGCTATCATAGAGAAAAGGTTTTGGAAAGTTGGTCCATTCAAATTCAGAGCCATTCCTTGGTCGCAAGAAGCCTCGCACAGTGAAGTTCTCTCCCTCTCCAGCCCTAGATGGATAGTTATTGGCAATGTCCCACCTTTTTTGCTTAATCTTATTCCACAGGCCCTCGAACCAGTTAGAAAAGTTATAAGAGTTGATCGCTCCAATGTGCTTATCCCTCACACGGATATTAGGGTTCTTATTTCTCTCAAACCAGGTGTAGAACTTCCCGAATCCCTTTAGCTTGACCTTGGTGGCACCCCTAACATCTATCCCATTACATTCTTGGGAGGGGTCAATAGTTGTTACCTGTGTAGAAAAGGACATAAAAAATAAGACTATCCCATTTTGAGCAAGTGTTGTCTTGCGACAGATATTCAAAATAATTCTTCTAAACCCTCATCTACTGACCCTCAACCAAATTCAACACCCACCCCCACTCCAGTGAATGGAGGAGAACCTAATAATAGCCTTGTTGATCCTCCCGATAACTGGCAATAGGATTCAATAGCCATTATCACAACCATTGATAAACTCAAAGGGCATTTTAAGAACCCCTCCTAAAACCCCGCATGTTATCCAAGAGGTCTCTAAAGTGCTTAGAGAATTTCCACTGACATAAGGCCTAGACTTTGGGCTAAAAAATACCAATAGGCAGTTGGTACACAATCATAGAACCAAGAATGCCCAACAAATAGCATTGGAAAGGATCCATTCAAAGGTGTCTTTGATGAAATCTGACCCAAAGCCGAAATGGAAAATTTACTCAGTCTCCCTTCTAGGTAGAGATTTTGATTTTGCTCCAACTCCCACCTTGGTGACTCCAGTGGAGAGATCTAGTAGCCCTAGCAGCTTTTCTCTCCCCCCTAATTCCCCCATCTTAGAGGAATCTTCAGAACCCGCCCACTCACCCTGCCTGGGTCATGACCAGCAAAAACTTTAGTGGTGATTATTTACCATTTGGCAAATGTCGCCTATCAGTAACCCAGGAATTGGTGAATATTTTGCCCATTTGGGATTGACCCTATCACCCCGCAATTATTAAAATTGGGTCCAATGCCCGGGTCCATTGCCCAATGGTTTATTAAATTTTGTCCATTTCTTTCACATTATCGCCAATGGCATATACGTTTTGGGCATTATATATTTTTAACAATCGCCTATAATTTCAATGCAGCCCCAAATGGATGGCCTATATTCGCCAATAATTATATAATTATATTTTAGGTGGCCCCAACTTCACCAGCCATTTTACGGACTTGTGTCTCAAACTGATGAGTTTTCACCATCTTTATTAATCATACTAACGTATTGGATGACCTATCATCACCTAGGAAATAACACAAGACATGTTATAATTACACGGGCTTTGCCAAATTTTTGGACACCAACCTAATACCTCCCACCCAATTCGCCAAAAAATATTAGTATAAATACACTCATACATCAGTGTTATTGTACACAATTTGGATCGGTTCAATTTGATCGATAGTGAAGTTCAGACTGTTGAGTCTTGATTGCTTTGGCAAGTCGCAACTGCAATTGAATTTGAGGCAAAGGTAAGTGATTATTATTATGCGACTATGTAAACATTGTATATTATAGTTCTATTGTCATTTGTCACTTCTTCAATGAGTATACATTTTTTTTACATTTTTTTTTCACTGGTAGGCTGGTAGCCTTTATTTCATTGAAGAATCGAGATGTCGAACAAGAGTAAGGGTAAGGCTCTAGCATATGGGGAAAGCCAAGAGAGGCCAAAAAAATGTAGAGCCTTATCATCTTACTTTGGTCATGGTGTTGGAAATGTTTCTGGCCAAAATCGGGAAGCTACTTCATCACAAGAAGATTTTCAAGATTCACAACGTGAGGCTGAACCTAAATGATATATTGAAGAAGTCAGCGAACTTGATATCTCAGATCACGATGAACTTGAAGAAGATTTTTAGTTAAATACCCAGAGTAGCCATAATGATCTAATCGACTTGGATGAGACTGAGAATGTCAGAGAAGATGATGGTGTAGGGAAGAAAAGAAATTACAAATCAAAGAATGATAGAATGTGGGATCTGTCGAGGAATTTTCAAGTAGAATTGGTATCAAAGTATCCATTCATTAAACCAATGGATAATCCAATTGAAGGGGAGCCTCTGGTAGAATGCAGATGTAAGATTTGCAGCCAAATAAATAAGAAGGAAAAGAGGTTGTAGCTAAAAATTGATACCATAGAGAAGCATATGGGTAAAGTTTACAAAAAGAAAACCATAGATGGAGTTCAAAAATTAGTGATAAGATAGAAAACAAAGGAGGAGTCTCAGCATGTTAGGAATGTAGAATTATATGAATTTTAGCATAATATAAAGATGAAGCATGGTGAAGTTAAAGGCTCTATTGAAGCTTGTTTTGGAAAAGCATTGGAAGTAGAACTAATGGGAAAAGTTGTTTAGTTAAGTGTTGTGTTTAATATTTTGAGCAGAGGGCATCCTATGATAGACTACCCATCATTGAGTGCTTTATTACACTTTCTAAAAGTTTGTAAATATCCTAACAGTCATTGGTCAGTAAACAGTGGATGGGAATGGGCAAGTTGTCTTGTCGAGGTTGAAAAAGAGGATCTGAAGGCAAAAATTAAAGAGTCAAATTTTATTGCATTTTCTTTAGACAAGGTTACAATAGTAGAAAATACTTCTTGGGTATGCATGCATGTTTATACTGTACAAAATTTTGTTCACCAACCTCATCTACTAACTGTTGCTAAATTGAGGGATAATGCGACAACGGAAAATTTATTTGAACTAGTAAAGAGTTCTCTAATTGAATATGGAGGTATAAATGACATGACCATTGCCAAAAAGCTGGTGTGTGTTGGAGTGGATGGAGCTTCAGTAATGCAAGGCCACAAGGACTGTCTTTGCACAAAGATACAATCTTCTTGTGCACCCTACGTTACTCCCATTCACTGCATGGCCCACAGAATGAATCTAGCTTTTGGAGTTGTCAACAAGCATGCTCCAGTACAAAAAATTGAAGCTTTAATCAAAGAGCTCTACCAATACTTCTGTCAAAGTCCAAAATGATTGAAAGAATTTCAACACTTTGTTGAAGGACTAACCGACGCGAACAAGCTTCTTAAGGATAATGATACCAGATGGATCTCTTTGGATGGACCAACACATTGAGTTTTTTTAGAATATCAATTGTTGCTTGGTCTAATAAAATCAAGTCGTGACGAAGCAGGGCAATCAAAATTTCCTATACTACTGGCAATGTTAAGTAATGTAGAGACACTGTTAACATTAGTAGGTATTCTCCCCATGCTTGAGGAAATGAGAAATTTAATGAAAAAGGCCCAGCAAAGAGCTATGTATATTGCAGAATATGCTACGTTGTGTAAATTAACATGCGTGACGCTCAATAATCTCTATCAATTATGTGTCGATGATGTAAATTTTGCCAGCTAGCTGAAAATCACAGATTTGGACAATCTTGATAACTTTTTAAAAATCGGTTCAAATGGGGAGTTATGTGCAGAAGTTCATGGAGTTGAGATACCAATGCACTACTTTGTGAGGATCGAGTCCGAGGAACCATGAAAGAACCCCAAGAGGCGAGTATCAAGTATTATAAGGGAAGACTTTACCAAGATTGTTGAGTCTGTAAGAACTTCTATGAAGCACATTACCTATGATCTTTCCTCACATATTAGATCAAGATTTCCTCCAGTCAAACTACTTGAATCCATGGCTATTGTGTTTCCTTGATAGTGGAGTATGAACAATCCAAAAGATTTTAAATCTAGGCTACTAACTTTGATAGATCATTTCTGCAAAACCAAAGAGTTAAATGGAGTAACTCTAAATGGAATTTTAGATGGAAATCATTTGAGAGAGAAATCAGGTCATTTTTCAATGACAATGAGGGAACAATATAATATTATGCAGAACCCTCATGAAGATGGATCGGTATCAAGGCTTTGGAAAAGTCTAGCTGAGAGTGAATTGTTGATTGATTCAATATTAGAATATTTCAAGCTTGTTGATTTATGTCTGACCATGATATTGGGGTCGGTGGAGGATGAGAGAGTTTTTAGTGCTTTGGGATTCCTAAAGTCAAAGCTAAGAAACAAACTAGACAAGAATCTAAAAAATTGCTTGAGGCTCTATACATCTAGGTATGAAGTCAATACTTTTCCTTACGAAAGGAAACTAAAATTATGGAGGAAGAAATGTCAGAGAAGAGGGTTGGGCAACATTTCAAACCAAAGTGGGACTTGTATGCACCCTAAAATGGTTGCCTAGACTTTGGGCCCCATTTATTCAATTTATCCAATATCAATTTTCTGAATCAATGCTTTACAATATATTCAAATCAATTTCCTTGATCAAATCATAATTATTTCAATTATTTCAATTCTCCTTAAGGTTTGAATATTTCATTAAATTTTATTTAATTAAAAGAAATAAATCCCTTTTTAAATAAATAAAATAATGTTATTTAATTGAAATTAATATTCCTTAAATGAAATAACGTTATTTAATTAAAATCTTTTTTTATTTTATCGGTTAATTAAAATCCATTTTTAATTAAATGATTTTATTTTATTTAATTAATATTCATCTTTAAATTATATAATCTTATTTTATTTTATTACAAGAGATATTCTTTTAAAATAAATAAAATAAACAGATTTCCTTTTCTCTCCATACTTTCTAAAAATCAGATTTCTTTCCTCTTTTTACATTAATCCCACATTGATCTTGGAGATGCAATATCTTCCACAATTTCTTATATAAGGAGCCCTCTCCTTCTCAATTAAAAATCTAGAATTTTCATATTGTCATTATGCTGAAGATTTTCTTGACAACATTAGAGCTTTAGAAATCATCATTTTAGATTGCACATTTAGTTTAATTTTCATATAGATTAATTAGTGAAGTAGTTTATTTCTTGTATTGCATATAGATTAATTTCAATAAAATAGTTTATTTCTTGAAATCATACAGTTTAATCTTCATTTCAATAAATTAGTTTATTTTCTTGCATTTGCAATCATATAGGTTAGTTTCATTTGCATGTAAGAACTCGATTCAATAGAGATTAGCATTCTTGTTTCTCCTCCTTGAATCTCTCGTTCTGCGGTGTACTTGCATGGATTCAATCTGAGGGCCTCATAGAAATCCATGCACTCCACAGATAGAGAGCTATGGATCGATATTCAAGAGCTCATTATTAAGTCTTCTTGGATGCAAGGATTCACAGAAGTGTGACCATTTTCTATCACACATTTGTTCCAGGCCTTGTACGGCCATGTACAGATTGAAAACCCTGTAATATACTAATGGATGGATATAATGATGAATCCTCTTTCTCATGCTTTTGGTTTGGTTCATTTTTATAAAAAAATGAATAAGTTATGATCATTTTGGTGAAAGTGGGTATTTGCAGATTTGAGATTCTCTTAATATAGTCAGATTGAAACATCTGGTACAGACAAATTATGAAGAATCAGGACCTATAATAATATTCATTGGAAAGATAAATGAATTATCTTTCATTTCCTTTTGGTTTGAGTCATTTTTATTCAGATTTGTGAAAGTTACGGGCATTTGAGTGAAAATTGGTTTTTAACAATCTACATTGGAGTTGCAGGAAATGATTTGCTCTTAGAAAATAGTTTATGAATGGGAAAAATAAATGGATTATATTTTTGGAAACTAGATTCATTAATAGTTTCTATGAAATTTGTTTGGTTTCATTTAGATTCTTTTTGAGAAAGATATGTGATTCCCTAGGCAGGGTTTGGTGTTTTAAATCTGATTTATGACAAAAATTATAGTCTGAAAAGGTTATTGGTTGAGAAACCAAATGGAATCATAAGACCTTGTAATTTTGGGAAATGGTAGTTCTTGATGTTGGCTAAAAACTTCATTCTTTCCAAAAATTTTAATATTGTGATTTTATGGGTCAAATAAATCAATCTTTAAAGACTGTCTTGAAGACAACAATGTTAAATCAAACTCCTAACAATTGATTTTCATATCTAACCATCTTAGGGTTTTTTTTTGGATGTGTGCTAAATGCTGGAGTGCAGATCTTTGGACCTAAGGTGAGTTCTTAAAATCTTTATAACACTTGGTTTGGGCATAAAATTAATCTCTCATGTGTTTGGCTTGAGTGTTACACGCTTTCATAGAACACATTTTTTATGCTCTTAATGGGAAATGAATGAACATAGATTTGCTTTTATACAAGTTTGTGTTTAAGTGAGTGCTTGTGTTTAAACATTAAGTAATTCTTGGTTCCAATATCAAAAAAATCTCATTAAGTAATCTAGGGCATGGATTCATTCCTTGTTTACATGAAGAGTTAAATGCACCACTTTGTGGACTCACTTTATGTTTACTTGGAAAGTTAAATATTCCATGATTCAAACCCTCTTGCACTTATGAGTAGTATTGATTAGCAGTCTTAGATTACTTGTGATTGATCTAGATTGCTATTTTAGGTTATTGGACTCGCTCATCTGTCAGCCCCTCATTCCACCCCGTGGTTGCAAGGTCAGCACCACATTAAAGGGGAGAGGTCTACATAGAAAGAAGCGTTAATTGTTCCACCAAGCAACACTTTTGTGCTTTTGAGAACTCACTAGTTTTCTAGGGTGTGGAATCACTTTGATTTTGTGTGAGGAATTAAATGCACCACTTTGTGGACTCACCTCACATTTACTTGAAGGGTTAAATGTACCACCTTTAGTGCTTTCCAATACTTTTTGATAGTGAATTACTTACCTTTTCATTTTTTAGAAGGCCTGCTTGGGGATTTCATCACCTCAAGGGACAACCTTAACTCTCATGTTCTAGCGGAGTAGAAATATCGGGAGGTGAATCCAAAGACACCTCTCTTGGTAATGAGTTAGATTTCACTCTTGGCTAAGCCTCAAAGAACTTTATACCTTTGAGAAGTGAAGGAGGAGATTTGGGTTACCGTCTCCCCCTGGCTGTGTGATTTCTGATTCTTCTCATCTATAGATTTGTGCCTCACGTACCTTGTGTATATTAAGGACGCCCTTTAAAAAAGCCATGTATATCCTTGTAGATAGCTTGCTAAGATGTTGTTGTGTTCTACGTGCCTACTAAAACATTTTCAAGAACATACACAAGTAGAATCTTTAAGGAGTAGCATACTAAGTCACTTGATTATTCGTGTGCAAGGTTGCTTTGCCCCTTGTTCATTGTTTGAAGACAATTGCTTGCTTTAACTCCTTGATTGTTGTCTTATGTGCTTGATCAATGATAAAAATTTGTTGATGTACTTGATCTTTTAAAATGAACACAAAAACTGAGTTCCTGAGTTGAAACACCAACCTTTTTATAGCTTGCTTGATTTTCTATGATGTCATTAGAGACCTGTCTTTGTCCTCTAGGGATAGCATCATTTGGTTTACAAAGTCACCTTGGAAATAATTGTCAAGTTGAAAGATTATTCTTGGTGAGAGTTTATCTCTAGAATTGTTAGCCACATTCTTGGAGAATTTTAGTACTCTTTTTGTCCAAACCATTTCTATCAAATTCAATTTCAATTATATTTTGGCCTAGTCCAACCTCCTGATTCAAAAGTGCAAGGGTAGTCACCCTTTGATTTGAGGCACCTCTTTGAGTGTTGGTAATGCCTTTTGCAATTTCTATCTTACCATCTCCCTTTGGACATTAGAGAACTTTGATTATCCTAGTTTGGTGTTGATATTTTGTGAGGCCATCTTATCACCAAGTGTCTTCAATTCTCAGTCTTCCTTGGTCAGTCTAGGTTAGATCCTAAGTGCTGTCATGTTGCTCAACATCCAAACAAACGTTAATGGTATCAATTACACAAGATGACTCTTGGTCTTCTTCTTTCTTCTTCCCTTCCCATGTTTTTCTTCTAAAGTCTTCTCTTCACATGGGATATTCTTCTCGTCTTCCTAATTCTTTTCCTCTTACTATCTAGTCTATTTTCTTCTATTTCATCTCTTTTGTCGCTTCCATTCTTGATTCTTCTTCTTCCAGAACCATGAATTACAAATATCTTGCTATGGAACCTCTTTTAAAAATGGATGATCTTGAACTCATTGCTGAATTCAAAGAGTTTTGTTCCTCTAACAGTCCTTCTAGATATGGAAAAGGTGATAAACTTAAGATAAAAATAGAAAAAATATTGAAGGAATTAGATGCCTTTGCTAGAATTATCAACATGATCCTATCATGACCTCCTTCTTCCAAAAGTCTTTCATCTTCTAAATCTTCCAAGTCATACCATGATTCTTCTAAACATTCTTCATATTCTAAGTCTTCTCATCATTCTTAATCTCCCAAATCTTATCATGACTATTCTAAACATTATTCAAATTTCTCATTATCTAAGTCTTCTTCTTCCACTAGGTCTTCACCTTCCTCTTCTTCACGATCTCGTTCCTCTTCTACTTCTCCCAAGAGTCTTACTTCTCTTCACGAGACATACCATAATGAGCAATGGGATAATACTTGTGATACCTCTTCCATGAAGAGTGCCACACCCACATATGATGACTATGATGACTATTATAATGGCTATGATGATGAACCCTATAGTCATACCTATGATGCTTCTATTCATAAGAGTCCTCCTAGCCATGTGCTTGTGCTTACTGGAAATGGGTCATCCCATTGGATAGATCGGGATGGTGATCCATATGAATTTGATTTTGAGAGAAATTATGATATTTGTTTTGACCAATATGATACATCTACTTCTATTGAGGAAGATAAATTTTTCCGTGCTGATTATAAATGTAGATACTATGAGCATGTCTCCTCTAAAAATTCTCCTGCTGAAAATAAAGATTTTACTCTTAAGTAAGATCATGTTAATGCTAGATCTTTGTCTTGTGATGGTTCCATTCCATCCCCTACTTCTTCCAATACTCCTACATCTCCTAAAGTTGCCAAGTCTTCCAAATCTTTCACAAATCCTACATCTGACATAAATTCTAATGCTTTCCATGCAATTCCCTATAGTTATCCTCAAGGGTCATCTCTTAAAGATACTCAAGCTAACCTTCACTTGGCTGAAAATACTTTTGATAATGCTAAATCTAAAGAGCCTAAGCCTTTATGTGCTATAATGCCTACTTCAGCTATTCCTTCACCATCTCTGCCAAAGTCTTCCATACAACTCCAACCTGCTTCCTTGTCCTTAAAAGTGGCTTCATGTCAAGAGGACTCTAAAACTGATACAGAAAAGAATATAAAGAAAGACCAAGATCAAGAACCCTCCATGTCATCCACTCCTTTTCATGATGTTCTCTATCTGCGTCATGGTTCTTTTGATCCTTTACGCCCTTCCTCATTTATTCCACCATGTCTTAAGTCTTCTCCAAAGCAAGATCAAGCTACTACCCACACCGTTGAGCTTATTGATAATGAAAATAACCTTACCATGCTTGCACTTTCCAAAGATGATACTTCCATTAAGGTTATTAAAAATGGTGTTGTTACTTCCGATGTTAAGCCTATTCAAGAAACAAATTCTGCACTTGTGCCATCCAAAGATCTTTGTCAAGATCAAAGTCTTCCATCTTCTTGTTCTACCATTCCATGTTCACTTCCACTTTCTACTCTTCCTAAGTATTCGCAAGCTTTGAATGATCCTATCAAAAAAAATTCTCTTATTCAAGATGTCCAAGATCCTATTGAAAATTCTAATGCTCACTCTAAAGATGCTGATATCCTTGGTTGTCATATAGATGCTGATGAACTTATTGATTATCCTTTTGCATCTTCCACTTCCATCCTTGGACCTCTTCCACCACTACTAAGGACTTCACGTCTTCCTTCCATATTGGGTCCTTATGTCCCTTCATTTTCCCCTCCTAACTCTCCTAATTCATCATCTATCTTGGGTCCTTATGTCCCTCCATCTCCTATCTTTCCTCAAGATCAACATAGATGCATACCTTTGAATCTTTTTATCCATCCACCCATCTACACCAGTCATATTATCCTTCTTTTTCCACATGTCCCAAGTCTTTTGGAATTAACTTAAATGTTCAATATAAGAAAAAATAATAATAAAATAATCCATCAAAGAAAGAAGATCACCATGTCTCCTCTAATCGACATGGGGGCATAAAGTCAAAAGAGATATCTAAGAAGAAAACTACAAGACAAGTATGGGTTCCAAAATCCATCATTTAAGATATTCTCTCTAAGTCATCAAAAGGAAATAAAAAGCCTAAGGCTATATGGATTCTAAAGTCTCTCGTAAGAGAGTCTCATGTTGAACAAAAAGTGAAGTTGACATTCAAGCTTTCCAAGACTTCCACCTCATATTCTTCCAAAAACATTCTTCCATTCCATGCACCTAAACCGCAACCTCTACTAAAAATTCACCATATTCCTTCACATATTCCTTCATTCAAGTTTCCTCCATCCTTTCACCACCCTCCAAGGTGTGTGTCGATGTTGATCTTGCCTTCCTTTCCATATACTCTTTCACAATCCTTCCATTCATTATTCTCTTGCCTTCTATCATTTTTCCTCATTTGCATATTCCTCCTATCTTCCAACTCCACTCGCTTTACATAAAACCATATCCTCCATTTTTCTCTTCCATCTTCCTTTCCCTATTAGCATCTTTGAGCATATAATTTTGAATCCTTGGCATATCATGGTTTATCCTTTCAAGGAGCATTATCTAAAAGCTTGCCTTCTTCCAATAATTATAAAATTCAAAAAAAAAAAAAAAAAAGAGAAAAAAATGAAAAAATGAAAAAATTGAAAATGTGCCTTGGTGAAAACCTAGAAACAGGCGCCTTGGTAGCAAAAGTAAAGAGAAATAAATTCATCCTATGGTGAAACCCACTCCCTTGTGGCACCTTGGATAAGTACCATGATGAAAACTTGGCAATCAGGCATCATGCGTAGTTCTTCTACATATCTCATTCATTCTATCTTCTCTCTTTGATCTTGACAAGGTTGATCTATACACAACATTTGGCTATCTTGGGAGCGGTCTTACGATGATCTTGCTTTCATTTATTTCATGTCTAGCCTTTATATCTATTCTCCTCCATTCATTCTAGTCTTTCGCTATCCTTTTCACCTTTGGTCTTGATCTTATCTAATATCTAAAAAAGAGAAACATGATGCTATGAAGCCTCTTGACATGTCTACTCCTTTCGACTGCATCTTTTTCCTTCTTTTACATTACGCCTTTTTGACTTATCCTATGCTAACCTTCCATCGCTTGTTCAAATGTACTTTACATGATAATTTTTCCCTAGCTTGGGTACTCTTGAGGAGTTTTCCTTTGAAGATTTCTTCCATTCATTCTCCTTCATTTTGTTGTCTTCCATCTCTCCCACCAGCTTGCTAATCCCTCTTGTTCTCCACCTCGCTAGACATTGGGACTGCACGATGTGATCTTGCTTGGGAGTTTGATGCTCATTCTGTCTAGGGGCATCCTTTGTATATACCTTATTGATCTTGAATAAATTCCAAAAAAATTCATATATGATGCCGAAAAAATACAAAAAAAATAAAAAATTCAAAAAAAAAAAGAAAAAGTGCCTTGGTGAAAACCTGGAAACAGGTACTTGATAGCAAAAAATATAAAAAAATTATAAAAAGTCATGAAAAAATTCTTCCAAGTGGTGAAAACCTGGAAACGGGCACTACTTGAGGCCTTCGCCCCCCTATTTCTTAGCATGTGTCCTCGACACTTAGCCTTTCTCCATCATGCCTTGTCCTTGTCACCTTGGTTTGGAATTGGTCTTTGTCTTTGTCTAGGGGGCATCACTATGTTAGCTTTGGTCTATTGGATATGCTTGTCTTTAGGACACCTCGCAAATGATGTTTTTCAACACCAACCCAACTTTGTTTTTCAACACAACCCCCGACATCGAGTGTTTTTCAACACTTATCAGTTTGGTCTTATCCAATTTGGTCATGTGATCTTACTTGCTAGCAAGCATTCAATCCTTATCCTCAGAACTTAGTATCAGTTTACACACTTAAATTTTTAGATGCAACACTTAATGCTTGAGATACGTCATGATCTTTTCTTTGTATGCTGACTGTTATTGATTTTCATTGAGTGTCCCTATCCAATAAGTCTCTTCGTGATGCATAGCTAGAAGACTCTGGGGCATGGGGCATGTTTTTATTTTCTTTCTATTTGTGGGTGTTTTCTTGAGCCTCTTCAGTGTCTCTTGTTGTCTCCTTGACACACTCAGGAGATTTAAGGCATCATCCTTGACTATTTTTTTTGCACAACCGTTCTCATGGTCATCCTAGCATTTATGCCTTGATGCGAGCATGGTTTTGCTACATTAAATTAGGTAAGCTAACATTGCAGTCATCTTGACCTTTATGTCTTTGATGCTCATGTTAGAATCTTTCCACATTCCAATCTGATATCAATCACATTCATATCTTCATAGTTGCATTTGTGACTAGTGATGATTGTGTGATCGTCCGATGTCCAGTAATAATGGCCCTATGATGAAAATAAGTTCTTTTACATTCTCTAATGAATGATGAACACAAAAATCCTATGTTACCCTATTGCAAGTACACCTTTGCATTTTAATGTAGCTTGCATTATTTAGACTTCATGTTAAATTTGCACTTTTAGGCTGCATTATGAGTTTGAGAGGGTTTCCTTCATCTTTCTTGTGGACTTTTAGTCAACTGTGGTCACGTTTTGATCTTCATTTCCTTACCTTCTTTCATGATCTCAATCGAAATTCCCTATCTTAAACAGTTGATTGATTTTGAGGCATCTTCTTTCTAGAGGAAAATTCTCTTTCTTCTCTCCATTTCTTTCCATTTCTTCCAAACTTCTATCTTCCATTCACTTTCACCCCACTTCTTTTCTTCTAATTCAACCTTGGGGCATAATCTTTCTTGCTGATCTACCTTGGTTTTGTGATTTTTTTTCTTTCATCTTATGTCAAGAACCTTATGTTTAGTTCGATTTGATCAAATTTATCAATTTACTATTTCTCCTCTATCTCATTTTAATTTCGATCACGAGGGGGCAGTACCTACCAAACTTCAATGCTTGATTCAACTTTATCAAATTTATCAATTGCTTCCCTTGGGGCAACCTTGCTTGAGATTCTTACCTCTTATTTCAGACTTGACAATTACCTATTCATAGGTGTTGGCCTTGTCTTTTTCAGTCTGCTTATCTATGTCCTGATGTGTTCCCATCCATCGAACACACATCTGGGTTGTTTTGTGATCCTAAATCGATCTCACACTTCAATTTCATTTTTTGACTGCATGTGATCCTAAGTCGACCTCACATTAGTCAAAGAGGGGCAAATGTATGCACCCTAAAATGGTCGCCTAGACTTTGGGCCGCATTTATTCAATTTATCCAATATCAACTTTCTGAATCAATGCTTTACAATATATTCAAATCATTTCCTTGATCAAATCATAATTATTTCAATTATTTCAATTCTCCCTAAGGTTTGAATATTTCATTAAATTTTATTTAATTAAAAGAAATAAATCCCTTTTTAAATAAATAAAATAATGTTATTTAATTGAAATTAATATTCCTTAAATGAAATAATGTTATTTAATTAAAATCCATTTTTAATTAAATGATTTTATTTTATTTAATTAATATTCATCTTTAAATTATATAATCTTATTTTATTTTATTACAAGAGATATTATTCTTTTAAAATAAATAAAATCTTCTCAAAAGATCTTTTGTGATGAAAAAGGAAATAAGTGAAATAAAAATAAATAAAATAAACAGATTTCCTTTTCTCTCCATACTTTCTAAAAATCAGATTTCTTTCCTCTTTTTACATTAATCCCACATTGATCTTAGAGATGCAATATCTTCCACAATTTCTTATATAAGGAGCCCTCTCCTTCTCAATTAAAAATCTAGAATTTTCATATTATCATTATGCTGAAGATTTTCTTGACAACATTAGAGCTTTAGAAATCATCATTTTAGATTGCACATTTAGTTTAATTTTCATATAGATTAATTAGTGAAGTAGTTTATTTCTTGTATTGCATATAAATTAATTTTAATAAAATAGTTTATTTCTTGCAATCATATAGTTTAATCTTCATTTCAATAAATTAGTTTATTTTCTTGCATTTGCAATCATATAGATTAGTTTCATTTGCATGCAAGAACTCAATTCAATGGAGATTAGCATTCTTATTTCTCCTCCTTAAATCTCTCGTTCTGTGGTGTACTTGCATGGGTTCAATCTGAGGGCCTCATAGAAAGTCATGCACTCCATAGATAGAGAGTTGTGGATTGATATTCGAGAGCTCATTATTAAGTCTTCTTGGATGCAAGGATTCACAAAAGTGTGACCATTTTCTATCACACAAGACTGGAAGTGGGAATGCCAGAGACAATGATGTCATTGACTCATGTACTGGTACTAGTACTACTAGCGGTGAACATCAGTTAAGTGGTGCTATGCAGAGTGAAGAAAACATATCGAAGAACCAAGGAAGCTATGAAGTTGATGGTGTATGCACCCTAAAATGGTTGCCTAGACTTTGGGCCCCCATTCAGCAATTTATCAAATCTTTGAATCAATATTTTCAAAAATCAACATTTTTCAATTATATCAATTTCTTTGATTAAATCCTATGTTATCATTTTTTCGATTATTCCTTGGGCTAACCATTTTATCCTAAGTCTTCATTTATTAAAAGGAATATTTTCTCCCCTTTTATTAAATAACAGCCCCACCTTTTCCTCTTATCTTAAGTTGCACAAATAAAGTATTATTCTTATTTTATAAAAAGAGGAAAAGTACTTTTTGTCTCATATGGACACAAAAGTCAACTCTTATTTTCTCATTGGAGGATATTTGTGCACATGGATTGCTCCACTTTTATGCTCCACCGTTGATTAAATATTTTGCCTCTTAATCCTCATGGTCCATTCCTTTTCATTTCTTATAAAAGAAGAGTTATCTTCCTCATTTGCAATTCCATCTTTTTATGTTAATGTTATGCTGTAGGTTTTCTAGGTCACTTTGGAGCTTTTGAAGATTTGGAGCATTCTTGGCTTTTGCATCTACATTCCATTCTTAGTTTCATTTCTTGCATCTTAGTTTCATTATCATGGCATTCATAGCTTATTTTCCTTTATGCTTTAGATTACCTCATCTAGCTTAACTAGGAAGGCTTTTGTAATACTTGCATCTTTCCTTTCATAGTTTAGTTTGTACTTTCATTTCCATAGCTTAGCTTGCACTTTCATTCATAGTATAGCATTGCATTGCATTTCATAGTGATTTTTGGGGATATTGACATTCTTGTCGTTGTCTTCATTTGAATCTCTCATTGTGTGGTTGACTAGCAAGGTCATTAGCTTAATAGCTCTACCTGAGAGAAAATTTAAAATAATCTTGCAACTCCATGCATAGAGAGCTCTAGGTCACTTTCTAAGGTTTCCTCTTCATGGATTCCCTTGGATGTAATTACTTAGAGAAGTGCACTATTTGAGGTGTACATTTTTTGCGCCCACCGTGGGGAAAGACAACTCTGTTTTGTCCTTATTTTCTTGCATTTCCATTGCAGGTTTCGGCTATTTTTATTTTTTTGTGATTTTCATACGATGTCTATACTTTTGTGCATCACTGTTATGGAATCTCATGCAAGGTTTCTCTCCATATCATGTGAAGATTCACTGTTTGTGGCACTTCTGCGCGCAATGAAGTGCTTTCTCACGCAGGCCTGTGTATTTTCTCACGTGATCCAGTGCACTTTCTCACGTGAGTCGACGTACGTTCTCACGCGGGCTTGTGATTTCTCATGCGTGGTTCTGTACTTTCTCACGCAGTCTTGTGCGTTCTCGCGTGCGGTTCGGTACTGTCTCGCACAAAAGTTTGTGATAGATAGAGACCAAAATTCTAGATATATTTGAACTTTTCACATACGGTATCAAAAATTTAAGTGTGATATATTATTAGAAAGCTCTTTCCGAGCCTAATCCAACCATGTTGATTTCATTTTCAAATTTTATCATTTGATTAGCTATTTTACTTGTAGATTATCTAATTTTTGATGTGCTAACCATTGTGGGGCTAACAAGTTATGCTTGTAGGTGCTCTCATTGCTTGATTTCTCAAAAGAACGCATGTTAAAGCTTCAAATGCACAAGGGCTACTAACAATTTTTGTAGGGCTGCCCAAAGCATAAAAACCCAATCAAGTGCTTGTTGTTTATTTCATTTTCAAGTGTGGCAATTACTAGTTGTTTCATTTCATAGGAACATAATATCTTATTATAGGAATTCTTGGGTGGTAGGAGAAGTATGCTCTTCACCCTTGTGGTGAACCAAAAAATCTTGACCCATCTTTGAATTTTGAAAGCAAGAGGGTAATTGAACATTTGCTTGGTGTGTTTGGGAGAAAACTTTGAGATAAGGGAGTATGCTCTTCACCCTTGTGGTGAAACAAAAACTTTGAATCTCATAAGTTGATCCACTCTTTGTTTAAAATCTTTAGGATCCTTTAGCAGGCCTGCTCTTGAGCAATCAAGAGGAATGACCCAAGTGGGGACAAGCCTTTTGCCAGCTATTCCAACCCACTATAAACTCAAGGCTATCAAAGAAACAAAACCTTGGTAGACGTAGTACTTGTCTTCACTTGATGTGAGTACTTGTGAGATTGTGACCATGAGGAAAATGTTGAGCAAGAATGCTTAAGGTACTCTTGAGGCTGTGAAGTCTGTTACTTGTTGTAAGGTAAGGAGTCCCTTTGGGGAGCAAGAGGGGTACTACGAACGGAAGCCCTTACTAAGAACCATAGATAGAGGCCACCCTATTTTTCTGCTTAGCTTCTTGGTGCAAGGATTGATCCAAGTGGAATAATCCGGATCACCCCGAGATTACTCACCATCTATGTTTCTTTGGTTGTGTCATTGACACTTCCACGACAAACCCAATATCTATTGTGGGCAACCACTTTGTGTGAGGTAATGGGACATCAAGTGTAGGTCAAGTTGTTAAGTATTGGGCCATTGTCTTTTTAGGCTAGAAAGTGCTTGAAGTGTTCTCATTGTGATCTACCCGTGTAAACATTCTCAAACATCAAACATCACGATAGCATTCATAGGATTTTATTGCTTTGATATCACAATTGCTTGTCTTGGCAAGGTTGATTTTTCCCTTGTTTCAAGTGTTTTATGACATGTTTGATCACCTACTATTTACAAACCTGTCCATTTACTATTGTCACTGTGATTGAGACCGAAAAAATCAACCTTTACACTAAAATTTTGATAAAATTTCCCTTAAAATTGAGATTTTTAGCACTCACTGGTCAAGAGTCGCATTGCTTGCCTAGAAAATATCACATAGAGTCCTTTTTCTATCTCACTGCTACTTGCAATCTAAATTTGATTTGTGTCACTTCCAATCTTCTTGGGTCAGTCTAGATCTCAGATCTTAGGTGCTGTGACATGTTGCTCAATATCCAAATGAATTTCAATGGTATCAAATTGCACAAAATGACTCTTGGTCACCTTTCTTCCACATCTCCCATGTCTTCCTAGTCTCTCATTTTCTTCTTCCTTCATGCTTCTTCCTCTTCTTCATAAATTCTTCATGTCTTCTTGATTCTTTCCTCTTATTATCTAGTATACCTTCTTCTATTAATCTCTTCATTTCTTCCATGCTTGATTCCTTCTCTTCTACAACCATGAATTTCAACTATCTTGTTATGGAACCCCTATTGAGAATAGATGATCTTGAACTCATTTCTCAATTCAAAAAATTTTATTCCTCCAATAGTCCTTTTGGATATCTCACGGGTGACAAATTTAAAGCAAAAATAAAATAAAAGATGATTGAATTAGACACCTTTGCTAGGATCATAAACATGATCATATCATGATCTCATTCTTCCAAACATTCTTCATCATCTAAGTCTTCTCATTCTTCTTCACCTTCCAAGTCTTACCATGACTCTTCTAGACATTATTCAAATTATTCATCTTCCAAGTCTTGCCATGATTCTTCTAGACATTATTCGCATCCTTCATTATCCAAGTCTTCTTCCTCCACTAGGTCTTCACCTTCTTCTTCTTCACAATCTCATTCCTCTTCTACTTCTCCCAAGAGTCTTACTTCTCAATATGAGCAGTATAGTAATCCTTGTGATACCTCTCCCATGAAGAGTGACACACCCACCTTTGATGACTATGATGACTATTATGATGGCTATGATGATGAACCATATAGTCATACCTATGAAACCTCTATTCCTAAGAGTCCTCCTTGTCGTGTGCTTGTGCTTACTGAAAATGGGTCATCACATTGGATAGATCGCGATGGTGATCCATATGATTCTAATTTTGAAAGAGACTTTGATGATTTCTATGAACAATACCTAGATGATACATCTACTTCTATTGAGGAATATAAAATGTACCATGCTGATTTGAAATGTAAATATTATAAGAATCCTTCCTCTAAGAACTCTCATGCTAAAGATAAAGATTACACTCTCAAGCAAGATCATATTAATGATGAACCTTTGTCTTGTGATGGTCCCTTTCCATCCCCTACTTCCTCCAATACCCATACATTTCCTAAAGCTTCTAAGTCTTCCAAATCTTTCACAAATCCTTCATCCAATGAAAGTCCTAATACTTTTCATGTGGTTCCTTATAGTTATTCTCAAGGGTTACCTCTTAAAGAAACTCAAGCTAACCTTCACTTGGCTGCAAATACTTTCAATAATGCTAAATCTAAAGATCCTAAGCCTTTATGCGCTATAATGCCTACTTCAACTAGTCCTTCACCACCTCTTCCAAAGTCTTCCATACAATTCCAACATGCTTCCTTGTCCTTAGAAGTGGCACCATGTCAAGAGGACTATAAAAATGATAAAGAAAAAAACATAAAGAAGGATCAAGATCAAGAACCCTTCATGTCATCCAATTATTTTCATGATGTCTCTTATCCACTTCAAGGTTCTTTTGATCCTCTACGCCCTTCCTCATTCATTCCACCATGTCTTAAGTCTTCTCCTAAGCAAGATCAAGCTACTACTTAGACTGTTGAGCTTATTGAAAATCAAAATAACCTTACTCCACTTGCGCTTTCCAAAGATGATACTTCCATTGAGGTTATTGAAAATAGTGTTATTACTTCCAATATTAAGCCTATTGAAAATCAAGAGAAAAATGATACGCTTATGCTATCCAAAGCTCCTTGTCAAGATCAAAGTCTTCCATCTTCTTGTTCTACCACTCCATGTTCACCTCCACTTTCTACTCTTCCTAAGTCTTTGCAAGCTTTGAAAATTCCTATCGAAGAATTTTCTCCTATTCAAGATGTTCACGATCCTATTGAAAATCCTAATGCTCACTCTAAAGATGCTGATGTCCTTGGCTGTCATATAGATGATGATGAACTTATTGATTATCCTTTTGCGTCTTCCACATCCATCCTTGGACTTCCTCCACCAATACCAAAGGCTTCATCTCTTCCTTCCATCTTTGGCCCTTATGTCCCTTCACTTTCCCCTCCTAACTCTCCTAATTCTTCATCCATCTTGGGTCCTTACGTCCCTCCATCTCCTATCTTTCCTCAAGATCAACATAGATGCATACCCTTGAATCCTTTTCACCCACCCACTCATCTAAACCAGTCATATTCTCTTTCTTCTTCCACAAGTCCCAAGTCTTTTGGAAGTAACTTGAATGTTCAATACAAGAAAAATAAGCAATACAAGAATCCATAAAAAAAATAAGATCACCATGTCTCCTCTAATCGACATGGAGGTAAAAAGTCAAAAGAGATATCTAAGAAGAAAACTACAAGACAAGTATGGGTTCCAAAATTCATCATTGAAGATATTCTCTCTAAATCATCAAAAAGAAATGAAAATCCTAAGGCTATATGGATTCCAAAGTCTCTCTTGAAAGAGTCTAATATTGAACAAAAAGTGAAGTTGACATTCAAGCTTTCAAAGGCTTCTGCCTCATCTTTTTCCAAAAACATTCTTTCATTCCATGTGCCTGAACCGCAACCTCTGCTAAATATTTGCCATATTCCTTTTCATATTCATTCATTCATGTTTCCTCCATCCTCTCGCCACCCTTCAAGGTGTGTGTTGATCTTGATCTTTCCTTCCTTTCCATCTACCTTTTCACAATCCTTCCATTCATTATCCTTCTACTTTCTATCATTTTTCCTCATTTGCCTATTCCTCCTATCTTCCAACCTCACTCACTTTACATAAAACCTTATCCTCCATTTTTCTCTTCCATCTACCTTTCCCTATCAGCATCTTTGAGCATATCATGTTGAATCCTTGACATATCATGGTTTATCCTTTCAAGGAGCATTATCTAAAAAGCTTGCCTTCTTCCAAAAAAGAAAAATGAAAAAATGAAAAAAAAATTGAAAATGTGCCTTGGTGGAAACCTAGAAACAGGCACCTTGGTAGCAAAATTAAAGAGAAATAAATTCATCCTATGGTGAAAACCACTCCCTTGTGGCACCTTGGATAAGTACCATGATGAAAACCTGACAATCAGGCATCATGCGTAGTTCTTCTACATATTTTCATCCATTTCATCTTCTCTCTTTTATCTTGACAATGTTGACTTGTACATGAAAATTTGGCTATCTTGTGAGCTATCTTATGATGATCTTGCTTTCATTTCATTCATGTTTAGTTTTCATATTTATTTTCCTCCATTCATTCTAGCCTTTCGCTATCATTTTCCCCTTTGGTCTTGATCTAACAAAAAAAAGTAAAAAATGATGCTATGAAGCCTCTTGACATGTCTACTCCTTTGGACTGCATCCTTTCCTTCTTTTGCATTACGCTTTTGTGACTTATCCTATGCTGACCTTTCATTGCTTGTCCAAATGTGCTTTACATGACAATTTTTCCCTAGCTTGGGTACTCTTGAGGAGTTTTCCATTGAGGATTTCTTTCCTTCATTCTCCTTCATTCTCTTGTCTTCCATCTCTTCCACTAGCTTGCTATTCCTTCTTGTCCTCCACCTTGCTAGACATTGGGACTACACAATGTGATCTTGCTTGGGAGTTTGATGCCCGTTCTGTCTGGGGGCATCCTTTGTACATACTTTATTGATCCTAAAAAAATTCCAAAAACATCCATATATGATGCTCAAAAAATCCTAAAAAGCATAAAAAGTCTGGAAAAAAAAATTCAAAAAAATAGAAAAAGTGCCTTGGTGAAAACCTGGAAACAGGCGCCTTAGTAGCAAAAATACAAAAAAATTGAAAAATAAAAAAAATCTCCAAGTGGTGAAAACCTGGAAATAGGCACTACTTGAGGCCTTTGCATCGTTGTCTTTTAGCATCTATCCTCGACACTTAGCCTTTCTCCATCATGCTTTGACCTTGTTGCCTTGGTTTGGAATTGGTCTTTGTCTTTGTCTAGGGGGCATAACTGTGTTAGGTTTGATCTCTAGGATGCGTTGGTCTTTAGGACATCTTGCAAATAGTGTTTTTCAACACCACCCAAACTGTATTTTTTAACACTACCCTAGCGTCAAGTGTTTCTCAACACTTATCAAATATCCTACCCTATAGTTTAGCATGATATGATATTTCCACTAGCAAATGCAATACTCAAATATTGATTCTATGACCTACACACACACACTTAAACATTTGACTTGTTGAGACTTGTTTGACTTATTTTCTTTGTGTGTTGTCTATGATGATTTCTTTGATGAGTGTTCTCCGCCTATGATAATTTTTGATGATGCATAGCTAGAAGATTGAGGGCATGAGGACATGTTTTATTGCTTTTTCTGCTTGTGGGTATATTTTGTTGGTTCTAATTGTCATTAGCATTTATTCTTGATCCACTTGACACCTAGGGATCTACAAATTATTATGCTTGATTGTTTGTGAGTGCATACCTATAGCCATCTTGACTTTCTTATGTCCTGATGCCAGCATAATCTCGCTATATCAAACTTAGGTAATCTCACTGCACTAGTCATCTTGACCTACATGTCTGTGGTGCCTAGGTGGGATTCCCACATTCAATCTGATATAGATCATATTCATATACCCATAGTCATACTAGTGTGTATTGTATGATCTTGCAACACTACCAATAAAGCTCAATGGTGATTATTAGATGTCTATTGACATTGTGACCTTGCAAGTCAACCGCTTTCATAGTAGCTTGCATTTCTAGGTTCATGTTAGATTAGTTATGCATTTTGCACATGGAGAGAGCTCTCCTTTTATCTTTCATGGACTAGTCGGTCAACTATGCTCACCTTTCCTTTTCTTCTCGATCATGTCTTTCACCTCTTGTCTTTCAAATCGCATCCTTTTCTCTTCCTAGCATTTTGACTTTTTGACCTAATTTTCAAAATACCTCAGAATTGCACAAAAATTGCACCCCTAGCTAATTTCGATGTCCTGGATTCATTTTTGGACTTGAAATCAAAATCTAAGTTAATCTTGATAGTCAAAATCACGTTTCATAATTTCACCCTCTTTTGCGCAGTTGGCTGACCATTTGAGGCCCGATCCTTTGATCTTTGTTGGGGCATCTTCATTTCTTCATCCCCATCTCTTTTAAACTCCTAGTCTATCATTCATTTTCACTCGCTTCATCTTTTCAGTCAAACTAGGGCATATCTTCACTACTTGATGGTTATCCTACCATGTGCCATCCTTCGATTATGATTTCTAGTGCTTTGATCAAGTTTATCATTTTTTTGTTCTCCTCTACCTGATTTTGATTTCGATTCCGAGGGGGCAGTACATATCAGCTTCAATTTTTGATTCAGCTTTATCATTTAGTTCAGCTTGAGATTCTTATTTTGAGATTTGATTATCACTTAACAGCAATGGTGTTGATCTTGTCTTTTGATTTTGAGACTTGATTATCACTTAACAACAATGGTGTTGATCTTGTCTTTCAGCTTATGCTTATGCTTGTCCTGATGTGTTCCCATCCGTCGAACACACATCTAAGTTGTCTTGTGATCCCAAATCAATCTCACATTTCAATTTTTCTTTGACTGCATGTGTTCCCAGAATGATCACACATTAGTCAAAGAGGGGCAAATGTATGCACCCTAAAATGGTCGCCTAGACTTTGGGCCCCCATTCAACAATTTATCAAATCCCTGAATCAATATTTTCAAAAATCAACATTTTTCAATTATATCAATTTCCTTGATCAAATCCTATGTTATCATTTTTTTGATTATTCTTTGGGCTAACCATTTTATCCTAAGTCTTTATTTATTAAAAGGAATATTTTCTCCCCTTTTATTAAATAAAAGCTCCACCTTTTCCTCTTATCCTAAGTTGCACAAATAAAGCATTATTCTTATTTTATAAAAAGAGGAAAAGTATTTTTGTCTCATATGGACACAAAAGTCAACTCTTATTTTCTCATTGGAGGATATTTATGCACATGGATTGCTCCTCTTTTATCCGTTGATTAAATATTTTGCCTCTTAATCTCCATGGTCCATTCCTTTTCATTTCTTATAAAAGAAGAGCTATCTTCCTCATTTGCAGATCCATCTTTTTATGCTAATGTTATGCTGCAGGTTTTCTAGGTCACTTTGGAGTTTTTGAAGATTTGGAGCATTCTTGGCTTTTGCATCTACATTCCATTCTTAGTTTCATTTCTTGCATCTTAGTTTCATTATCATGGCATTCATAGCTTAGTTTCCTTTATGCTTTAGATTACTTCATCTAGCTTAATTAGGAAGGCTTTTGTAATACTTGCATCTTTCCTTTCATAGTTTAGTTTGTACTTTCATTTCCATAGCTTAGCTTTCACTTTCATTCATAGTATAGCATTGCATTTCATTTCATAGTGATTCTTGGGGATATTGGCATTCTTTCCCTTGTCTTCATTTGAATCTCTCATTGTGTGGTTGACTAGCAAGGTCATTAGCTTAATAGCTCTATCTGAGAGCAAACTTAAAATAATCTTGCAACTCCATGCATAGAGAGCTCTAGGTCACTTTCTAAGGTTTCTTCTTCATGGATTCCCTTGGATGTAATGACTTAGAGAAGTGCACTATTTGAGGTGTATAGATGGCACTGAATCTGACGATCTCAATGATGATATGATGTGGCAGCTTGAAGTTGAACTGTTGTAGAAGTAGAAGGTCCTAGGTATTTATTAAGCTTTTTCTTGAAGTCTACTATCAGTTTTTGTATCTCATCATCAATCATGAATAATAGCATATTCCAATGTCAAAAACATGAATGTGATTGATAATCTCATCAAGATTCAATTCCATAATTAATAATGGTTTTCATTTACATTATTCAGCTCATGTGGTACAATTCTTGTAGATTTTTTATTATTCTTTTTGACAACATAGCAATTCATATGTTACAATTCTTAGAGTTAGAAATACTGATTCTTATTAATTTAATTAAAAATATGATACAATGCCTCAATACAGCTCTCTGATTCTGTTTACAAAATTCAATTACTCAATACCCATTGGCAATTTGGCACATTTCCCAATTTCAATTTCATTACCCTAACTCTAAGCCAATGACCCTGAATTCCCTTTTATAGAAACAAGGGAGCAACAACAGCTTCAGATCGATTTGCCTAATGTGAAGTGAGAAGTCTCAAAATCTAAATTAGTAATACAACTAAAAGTCTACAACATCTCTACAACTTTAGTTGTACATTTCTACATTTGATAGGCCGGTTTAGTAAATTAGCATTGGCAATAGCATCTACAACTGCAAGACTGCAACATTGATCCTATTCAAAAAACAAAGTTCAAACTTGTTACTTTAAACTCAATTCTAGACTCTAGTATTTAGGATAATATCAAAGATATATACTAAAGATATAGAGATGATTGAAACTGAAAGTACTTTCACATACTATGATTGATGAGATCAAGATGATTTTATCAGTTTCTTTAGTATGCTCCATTCTTCATCGGTTGGAAGGGAAAAATTTATGATGTTATAGTAAATGACCTGCAACTTCGTTAGCCATCCATACTTGGAAGAGTGATTTGAAAGCAATGTTCCTTCCATTACTGCATTCAAAATTGTGAATGTTTTGATGCACTTTGCAATGCCTTCATGAGTTCTGTCCTGAGGAAGGTTTCCTAAATCAGACGTCATTGTGTCCTCCAACTTTTTTTTGTAAGCTTCTCTTCCAATGAAATTCATTGATGAGTAATCAGGTCCAGGACTCGGCAAACCAAGAGGTATCAATTTGGTTATTTTACTATTCATCTTGGTGAGCTTTGGCTCGAATAAGGCAAGAGTTTCATCTACTTCTGTTAGTTTTTGACATATTTGAAAGATAGAGGTCGCTTTTATTGTTACACCAACGCGGTCCTGAATTCCCTTGCTTGTCAAATGCCTATCACTGGTTCCGTTGATTTCTTGTATAATTTGTTTTGTAGTTTTCTGTCTCTGACAAAAACTTTTGTTCTTTGCAATGTGCTCTTTCAGCTTCCCATAAACATCTGTAACAGTTTCATTCAGTTCAAACCAATCACACAACCTATCACCAGACATCTTTATTTGCCCCCAAAAGAATTTTTTTATTTGCTTGACTGTATTATTTACATTGTAATTCAAGATGTTTTCATAATTTTTAATTGTATTATTTGCCTTCTTTAGGTCTTCTCTCATTTCTAAGAACTGGCGTTCACCATGTTGTCTTATTTGCTCTGCTTTCTCTTCCCACTCTTTTGCTTTCTCTTCCCACTGTTTTGTTTTTACCCTCTCATTCTCCAATTCTTTCTTTAAGTTATTGGTTGCATGTCCCGTATTCTCCAATTTTTTGTAGAAACTTAATGAAGATGCTTTCTCATCCTCAAGTTTTTTTCGCTTTGTTCCAATTTTTCCCTCAGAGTTTTCAGTTCTGCATCCATATGTTCTTGTTGTCCAATTTCTTCTTTAGAGGATAAATTTTTTATCCTTCTCTCTAATTCTTTGCACATGTTTTCTACTACTTTCTCAGTTGCCTTTACATTTGTCAGGTCTTCCTTTAACTTATCTATTGTGCCCTAAAGCTTTCCTTTCTCTCTCTCCAACTTCATCAGTGAACTGTAGACCACTTGGTTGGTCATTTTCGACACATTTATCTTGTCCACATTTTTAATTTTGGATAAATCCATTTGGAGGGTGCTAACTTGAAATTGAGATGGATCTAACTGACTCTCTGGTGGATTTTTATCTCTAGCTGGGGGCATAACAACAATGAATTCCATCATATCTTTATTTGGGTCATACGTGGGAAATAACCTATTGGATGCAGGTTCTACATCATGAGATGCAGCAATTGCTTCCATCTTCATTTTCTTACTATTTTCTCTATTCCTATTTTTTGATTGTTCATAGTTAGTTACAAAATCATTGTAACAAAAATTAGGGTTTTGTGACACAACTGAATGTTTGAATGGTGAAATAGCACTTGCACTGATGTATGAGCTTCCACCTATGTTTCATGTGGTTCTGCTAATTCCACCATGAGGATTAGCCACACCCTGACCCATTATAAGTGGAGTTTTTGGACTGTTCTAAGGGTTTTGTCCTAAAGGTTGGGCAATTGTTGGACTCACAGTCACCATTGGCATTGTTGTACTAATACTTGTAGTTGTCATAACCTTTTACTTCTTTACACTGCCTTGATCTTTGGGAACATTTGTTTTCATGTATATTTGTAATGTCCTTTTCAGACCACTAGTTGTAGTTGTACCCATGATATCCACAGTTGTGGGAGTGGCAATTGATTGAGATTGAATCTAAGTGCCTGCAACAAGTGGAATTTTATTTGAAGTTGGAACTAATGGAATTGACTGAGTTGATGAATGTGATGATTGAACTCCAAGCCCAAGGCCTAGTTTCTCACCATGTTTTGGTGGAGCTAGTGGTTCAGGTGCAGACCAAACCCCTTGTCCACTAGGACCTAGACCACCAATACCTTGGTAGCCCATTTTTTGTATAATATCTGCCCCTTTGGTATATTTATCTTTTGTGGACTTATCAAGTCCTCTACTAATTATGGGATTCACACTGGATGTGGGATCCACAAAGTCCTGGTCATAGTCATCATCATCGGTGACATTTAATTCAGTTGGATGATCCTTATTCCACAAGTCGTTAAACATTTTATCCTCTTCCACCTCATAAAGATCTTTAGAGGTCTTTGGCTCAGCGAGATTCTTCCTCATTTCCCAAAAATCTTGAATTTTTGTTCGAGTCAAATTATCATCCATACATTCATCCATTAGGTCATTTGGAATAGATTTTGTAGATGGTTGAGCAGCTTTCTAGTAGAAATTGTACAATGTCATGGCCTGCACTTTTCCTTTCTGTTTGTGCAATGCCATAATTTGTGATGACAATTCCTGTATTGACATATTATTTTCAGTAGCATATTTCTCCATCTCTTTTTTGACCTCCTCCTAGGAATCCATGTTTTTAAATTTTTCAATCAATGGCATACTTTCATGTTGACATTTGCTTGCAGAGTTCCCATTCTCTCTAAGCTTTGTTCCAATTATGTTGAGTGGATCATATTGCCAGTGACTGTCAACATCAAAGTGAAAAATTGTAAAAAAGGCTTATGCCACTTTGAATCCTCTTCTCTCAAATGTGAACCCTCCAAATGAGAAAGGCAAGGAAGGAAATATCATTTTCTTTTGTTGACCATTAAAGAGTACACCTGTGCTCTCCATCTGCCATACATATTCCAATGCAAATACCCTCTTTATGACATGTATTGGAAGTTTGTAGGGTTCTACTACTGAACCGTAAAACCTTAACATTGTGTACTCTTCCATGAAGTACCAGTCAACCAATTGTATTTT
Organism: Chamaecyparis obtusa; assembly: GCA_027943335.1. Taxonomy (NCBI): domain Eukaryota; kingdom Viridiplantae; phylum Streptophyta; class Pinopsida; order Cupressales; family Cupressaceae; genus Chamaecyparis; species Chamaecyparis obtusa. Next base: position 200,659 of record BSBK01007279.1, read on the forward strand.
ACTTCCAAGTTGAATTAAATCTTTACAAGTAGCAGGTAATCTAGGCATTGGAGTGCCTGTAATTTTATCGTACACTGGTGCCAAAAAGAAGTCTACAAAATTGTTGTAGTTCCTTCTGTTATCAATCATCCTTATCTGAGGTGTCCACTCATATATTGGATTTTGGGCCTGACTGCAAAGCTTGTTTGTCTAAAATATTGCATGATGCTTTGCTAAGAGAAGATAGCACAAGTAGGTTGTGAATCTAAATGTCTTTTTTGAACCTGTTTTAATCATTGGTAATTGTTCTTACATGCAATGAACAATGTGCTCAATAAAACAATATTTTACTTGTTCTTTTTCAAAATGAATATGAAAAAGCATTTCAAGAATGTTGGCACCCACTTCTTTGTTACTATCCAATCCCAAACAAAATGCTAGCAAGGAAATATTGTCCCGAACCCATGGCACAAAAATTTCATAATCATAAGGATTCATATGATCTGGACTCAGGCTAGAACTGTTTACTATTTCTTTGATATAAGAATCTCTCTGTGTTGCATCTATTTTTTATAATCCTCTGCCAACTTTCTCAGGATAATTTGCACGTTTGAGGTTTGTTGTTTAAACCCTAGGTTCAATAGACTAGCAAATTCACTCTCGGTTATGGACAAAATTTCCTCCTGAGTATTTTTATTCACAATTGCTTTTTTATTTTCATCATAATTTTCGGCGCAGACCATGACAATTTCTGGGCAAGGGAATACTTGAGGTAACGCCATGCTTGCCGACCCAGTATTCCACGATGCAATTTTATTTGTCATTGCATTTACCTTGGGGTTAAATGAAGAAAATTTGAACCCTTATTTGGATCGTTCCACTTGTTTTCAATTGTAAATCTAATTTACATTATTCCCTTATTTCCATGAATAACAAGATCATAAATATCATGGAATAAATTAGTGAAACTTGGTGTTTTAAGCAGATTGTGGAATTCTATTATCTGACTTGTCTTTTTACTCATAGTCTTATTCTTGATTTTTTTTTTCCCATCGTGGTAAGCTGGTAAGTGGTAACCTAAACTGGTATCACTATTTACTCGTAGGAAAATTCAAATATTTATACATAGCTACAAGCCTACAATTTACAGGGGTGATTCAAAATTAAACCCTAACAAGTAACAAGATAATTTTTTTTCTATAATATAAACAGTAAAGTTGTAAATCAAGAGATTTGAAAATTTTAAAATGTGGGACCTAGGAGTTCAGGATTTTAGTAGTTACCCGTTACCCTTAGTTTTAATTTTTTCAGACTATGACTGGGAACAGAGCTTCAGCTGAGAGACTTTGTTGCACTTTCTTTCCTCAACATAGAAATTTAGAATCTGTAAACCCTTTCTAAATCTGCAGACTACTGGAAAGTGAAACTTAAAGTGCCAAAATTGTACAATCTAGAGTCGTCACCACTCATCTGATGGCTGACTCACCTCATGACTATGAGTTAGATGTGTCACATCATCATCAAATGGCATTGTTGGTAGGACCATGTGATACTACGAGTGGAACATGTTACGTGTTTAGTGACACGTGTCATGATTCCAAAACAGGTTTGAAAAGATGGGGTTTATTTTCCCTTTCATCCTGAAATACAACTTTGGTCATTGATCTATAATAATCCAATGGTCATAATGGCGTTGTGTGCCTGTGGTGGCCTCGGGCCTCATGGGCCCCATTAACTCACCTAGTCACCACTCACTTGATGACTGACTCACCTCACGACTATGAGTCAAACGTGTCACGTCATTATCAAATGGCATTGTGGTAGGACCATGTGAGACTGCAAGTGGAACGTGTTACATGTTTAGTGACATGTGTCATGATTCTGGAACAGGTTTGAAAAGATGGGGTTGCTTTTCCCTTTCATCCTAAAATACAACTTTGGTCGTTGATCTACAATAATCCAACGGTCATAATGGCATTGTGTGCCTGCCCCAACCAAAATCCCCCGTGGGTCTCATTAACTCACCTAGTCACCACTCACCTGACGGTTGACTCACCTCACGACTACGAGTCAAACGTGTCACATCATCATCAAATGGCATTGTTGGTAGGACCATGTGAGACTGCGAGTGGAACGTGTTACATGTTTAGCGACACATGTCATGATTCTAGAATGGGTTTGAAAAGATGGGGTTTCTTTTCCCTTTCATCCTGAAATACAACTTCGATCGTTGATCTACAATAATCCAACGGTCATAATGGCATTGTGTGCCTGTGGTGGCCCTGGGCCCCCGTGGGTCCCATTAACTCACCTAGTCACCACTCACCTGACAACTGACTCACCTCACGACTATGAGTCAGATGTGTCACGTCATCATTAAATGGCATTGTTGGTAGGACCATGAGAGACTACAAGTGGAATGTGTTAAGTGTTTAGTGACATGTGTCATGATTCCAGAACGGGTTTGAAAAGATGGGGTTTCTTTTCCCTTTCATCCTGAAGTCCATTGTACATCGTTGATCTGTGCTCATCCAACGGTAGTTATTTGCAATGGACATTGTTAAATATTATAATGTTATTTTTTTCTTTATAAATATTAATTAATAATGAATAATAAGTTAATAACATTTAAAGTTATTTAATTGAATAGTAACAATTTCAGCCAATCAAATTCAAAATGCACTATTTTTTTAATAATATTAAATTCTAATAAATTTCAGAGGCTGGAGTTAAAGTTAGTGTTTAGAGATAATGAGATTTTTATGGTCGCTGACTCGCTAGGTCTCCCAAACATGAGTTAAAGTAATATTTTTTATTGATTATATAGTATACTTAATGTTAAAATGATATTTTTTATTGATTATAACTTTAACATTGATAATTATAATCCCATATAATTATCATACCTTATAATTAGAAAACAATAAATTATTTCTCTAACCTTATTAATTCATTTGTCTGTCAAATTGATTATATAGTATTCTTAAAGTTAAAATGATATTTTTTATTGATTATAACTTTAACGTTGATAATTATAATCATAGATTCACATATAATTCTCATACATTATAATTAGAATACCATAAATTCTTTCCACTAACCTTATTAATTCATTTATCCTTCAAAATTCTATAAATCTTTCATATTAAATGTACGAGTGTGTGAATTTTGACAGGTAACATTACCCAAACTTAATGTCAGTACTCAATGATAACCAATAAGACATTTCTTTTATTAACTACAACTGTCTACATTGTACAACTGTGATACATCATACATGTCTAATACGTAGATAAATCATAAAGCAACTAATTAAAATATTACAATCACAATGACAGAGAAGTCTAAGAACCATTTTTTGTACAAATTGAAATGAGCTAAAGCTTGCAAAATTTTCATTTTTTTCTTTTCATAAAATTATAATTACATAAACATTGTCCAGTTCCACTTCCAGAACAAAGAGAAACCTACTATAAATTAAAAAAACCAAAAAAGGAGGTATGTTTTTATCAAAAAAAAACACTAGTAGACTAGTATTCCAATGTCCACTTCTAGTACAAACTACAAAAAAAAACCTACTATAAACAAAAAAAACCCATAAACAACTACGAGGTATGTTTTTATCAAAAAAAATTAGTAGTAGTCCACTAGTGATTTTTCCCTTCAGCTCCATCTAAGTAGAATTCACCAGAAAGGATTAATTGTGAGAATTCATCAAGCCACCCAAATTGCCCCACCTCAGCCTCCTCTTTGTCAAGCATAAACCACTTTTGGATAAAATCCCTAGTGATCAGGGCCCATTTCCTATGGCACTTATACTGCCCAGCATTTAGGCCCAAAAGAAAAGGTTGCATGGCCACATTCTGGCTTGGGGGGAGAAGCATGGGTATTTCACTTGCCCAAGGGATCCCCACCCCTATTTTTGTGAACATGACAACATTAACATTGTCCCCGAGGTATTCTTCTTTAAAAACCCTCCTTAGCAGCATTAACATGTCCACCTTCTCTCCTCTAAGGTCGCAAAGAGATGCCAAAAAATGGGACGTAATGTCCGTGTTGACCTGGTGCCTATCTTCATTGTTTAGAAACTCTCAGCCCAGCACCATTTTCACAGCCTCCATAACGAAAGGCCCACCCTCCTTACAAATAGATTCTAAGGTCTCATCAGAAAAGGAACCCAGGAAGGCCTTTTGGGCCTCCTCAGATGTGCATATAAGCCTAACTGGAGTGTCCATCTAAAATAGTAAAACTTCAGAAAATTTAAAAACAAATTATTTGCAGACTGCAAACTGCAGACCCTAAACAAACAAATTATCTAGCAAAGGCCAAAGACGAATCTATGAATAATGAAGCTAGATCATCTATAAATAGCCCTTGAATTCTTGATCGTTACTTAGCAATAAATTATTCTATCTTTAATGGTATTAAATCTATTGTCCTTAACATGCCTCTAAATCTTTCATGTAAATCTTTCCCCTAAATGCATGCGTGTGAGAAATTAAAATTTTGGACTTAATCTTTCATATCTGGCAGTAAATCTTTCCCATAAATGCAAAAAATGTCAGATATCGGTTATAGCATATGTGCGAATTTCAAAGTGGTGAGTGTCTACTCTGCGTGACAAGTAAAAGAATGTCGCTTGTCACTAACAAGGCATTTATTGCTTACCGAGTTAAGAGGTTACACGTTGCACTATAGTAATAGAACCATGAATATTGATACCAACATGTGTACACTGTAGTCTGCAGACAAGTAACCCTTATTTAATACGTGTCAACATTCTGGTGACTTCCTCCACAACTTTGTTTCCTTCAAGAAATTAGGGCCAAAATTAAACTTGAGCCATTGATCTTGGATCATCGGACGGTCTCAAATAATATATTTAACATTATAAAATAATGTATGTATGTTAGGTATGTTAGTCTAAGGTATTATAACAAAATATTTCCCATCTTTTGAAAATCACCAACAAAATATTTTTTTTTCCATAATTAACGAATGATTAGCCGATAAAATAAATAAATTTTCAAACGGTCATAAAATTTGCCAATACAAATATTTTTTTTGCTCTGCAAAAGAAAATCATTCGCCTCATATATTATTATTTTTTACTTCAAAAGAAAATCATTCACCTCATATATTATAACTTTTTACTTCCAAAGAACATTATTCGCCAGTAATTTATGAAATTTTCATTCGGCGGGGAAAAAATTGCCAATAAAAACTATGAAAAATCATGGATTTGAAAAAAAAATTCACCTGCATTAAAACAAATTCCCCCCTAAAATAATGTATGATTCACCAGGATTTTACACTTTTTCCTAAAAGGGGGTTTCTTAAAGTTATCCCTGGTCATGACCCCCCTTCAGCAGATAATACCGATAGGCTAAATGATTTCGCAATAGTGGTTATCCCCGCCCCCCCACCTAATTCATGGAAGTTTACCTCATGGAGGAAAGGGGGGAATGAACTACCAGTCTCTCCTATTCCGGAGGCAAGGTTGGAGTTGGAATAGTAGGAAGATCTAGACCTTGAGGAGGGAGAATTTGTGACTGATCAGAAGGAGGAAGAATTAGAGGTGTTTGTTTTTACAACTTTAGAGCTAGATAAGGTAGAGATGAACAAGAAAGCTAAAGGAGGAAGTTGCACCAAGAGGAAGAGAGGTAGACCCCCCAATGTTAGTGGCAATAGTAAGCCGACCAAGATTTAGAAGAAAGGTATCCCCTAGTGTTTCTAGAACTTTAAGGCTCCTTTGGAGTCCACCAAATGAATTCCTCATGTTGGTCAATTATGCTTCCTAGAATATCAAAGGCTTAGAATCCTTAGACTAGAAATATGTAGTTAAGAGGTTTTTACATCTCAACAGAAATATTGATATTCTTATGCTCCAAGAAGTCAAAGTGGTAGGGTTCTCTTTAGACATTGCATTAAAGTGCATCTGGAAAGATGCTGATGCTTTCTCCACCAAACACCAGAAGGGGAGAGGGGGAACCTTAATTTTAGTTGGGCCTAGATGGAGGAAGAAAGTCAGGAAGTGGGGTTCCTCTCCCTGTAACAGAGCAACTTGGATTATAGTGGAAGAAGAGGGACTCTCATTTGGATTTTGCTCAGTATATGCCCCCAATGAGCACAACTCAAGGATCAACCTTTGGAGATGGATCTTAGACCTAGATAACATTCCCTAGATATTTGCAGGAGATTTCAACATGATTGAGAGGGCTCAGGACAAATCAAGAGGTATGAGATTTGAATGGAAAGGAAATGAGATGGTCTTTTAGAATAGGATGTTATCCAAATTAAACTTATTCGATCCCCTAGCAGGCAAGAAATCTGAATCTAAAGGTATCTGGTTCACATGGTCCAACTTCTAGAGAGGGGATAAGAGGATCTACTCCAGACTTGATAGGTTCTACATCAAAAAATATTTTTTTAGCTATCCCCCCCAGCTAGTGGATAATTGTGTCAAAGTCCATCCCTTCTCCCTTTCAGACCACCACCCCATAGTTTCCTCATTCCAGCTGATAGGATAAAAATATCCCTCTTCTATTAAGAAAACAAGATTTTCCCTCAACTATTCCCTATTGAAAGACCCAGATGTGTTGGTTTCCATTAAGATCATAGCCTGGTTCAATGAGAACATTACACAACATAGCTCAGAGACTGCTAAGTGGAATCAAACCACCAGCTCATGGCATACAATGTTAAAGGTGGTGGGTAAAAAGAAAGCCAAGGATGGTAGGTGGAGAGAGCTTAAACTTGTTGAGGACCTACAAGAGGTCGAGGCCCAAATCCAAGATAACCCATACATCCCCTAGCACCTAGATAGAGTCATGAAGTGCAGAGACTCACTAAGGTAGTTACAGATTGTCAAAACCAAAGGTGCTAAGATCCAGGCTAGAGCTAATTGGATTAACCTGGGGGATAGAGGTTCTAATTTCTTCTTCCAAACCCTCAAAAAGAAGAAGGCTAGAGACAGGATCACCGGTATAAGGGATGAAGGAACAATTATCTTAGAATAGGAGGGCATTATGAATGCATTTGTTAGATTCTATAAAGAGCTATTCACCTCTGAAGACAGTAGTGGTATGGAGTCTGCCAGGCAGAAGATTAGGAGAATTGTCTCAAATAAGATCTGTGAAGCTGATGCAAAGGTTTTAGGAAAGGGAATCACTCTTAGTGAAATCAGAAGGGAAATCTTGAGTATGGCCAATGATAAAGGACCTGGACCGGATGGACTTACAGTGGATTTTTATAAGTGCAATATTGACTAGATTTGTCATAAGCTACTCAAAACCTTTGAAGAAGCAATAGAGGTGGGAACTTTAGGCCCATCATTTAATGCAGGTCTCATTAAACTTATTCCCAAGGAAGGGGATAGGCTCCTAATTAAAAATTGGAGACCAATTACTCTACTTAATGTAGGGTATAAATTATAGCCAAAGTCTTTCTCTCATACTAGTGGACATCCTCCCTAAAGTGATTAACACTACCCAAATAGGTTTTGTGAAAGGAAGATACATTCTAGAAAATCTTCTTACATGCTGGGAAGCTTTGGACTGGGCCAAGGTCTCTGGGCAAAACTGCTCTATGCTACTTATTGACTATGAGAAATCCTATGACAAGATTGAGTGGAAGTTTATCCTCTGTATGCTAAAATGCTTGGGGTTCCCAAATTTCTTTTGCAAAATGATCTCTACCCTACTATATGGAGCAATGGCGGCAATAGAGGTCAATGGGGTTAGATTTGATTTCTTTGAGCTGACCAGATCCATCAGGCAAGGTCTCCCACTAGCCCCTTCATTGTTTGTCATAGCAGCGGACTCCCTTCATTACCTCCTAAGGAATGACACCCCGACTCCTAGGATTAGAGGCATTTCCCTCCCCAATGGGAAAGAAGTTTCAAATGTGCAGTTTGCTGATGACACAACAATTCTTATCAATCTAGAAGAGGATAATATGGATAGATTCATGGAAAAACTAGGTTTATTATACCAAGCTTCAGGCAGTAATATTTTTGTATCCAAATCCATTATGCTAGGATGGGAAGAGCACCCCCTAAGCTGGTGGAACAGGTTTGGATTTGAATGGGGAGGGTCAAAGAATATAGTCAGATACCTAGGCATACCATTTTCTGTAGACCCCAATATAAATGACATGTGGACATGGATCAAGGATAGAATCCTATCTAAGTTGAATAAATGGGACAGTAGCCTCCTATCCTTTTTGGGGAGGGCTCAAGTATGCCAAAAGATTCTATCATCTTACCCTGTATACTTCTCCTCGACTTGGCTCTTCAACCATAACCAATTTGCACAAATTTAGAAGTTCATCAGAGACTTTCTCTGGTCTAAAGGCAAAGGGAACAGGAAAACACATGTAGTTTCCTGGGAATGGTGCACAAGGGATAAGATCTGGGGTGGCTTGGGGCTCAAAGATCTGAAAACCCAAGGTTCTTTCCTAGCAGTAAAATGGATTGCCAAAGCGGCAGTGGGTGAAGAACCTTGGAATATTTTAATAAGGAACAATATACTGAGAGCCCACCCAACCAAACATAAACACTGGAGTGGCCTGTGCTTCACAGATGTGTTGGGATTGGAGTGTAAAGTGAAAGTATATGGTTTGAAAGTTTTTAAGGCCATTTGGAAAGGTTGGGGGATTGCTAAGTAGTTTATCAATAATACTAGCCCTTTGGAAAAGGAGGGGATGATCTATGGTAGGAAATCAGTCTAGTGGAACCTTTCACTAAATGGTAAGTCATTGGCGTTGCACCAAGGCTGCTCAGAAAGGAAATGGGTAGACAAAGGCATCAGATCCTTTGAGGATATTTTCTAGGAGGGAAAAATTATCTCATGGGAATCCTTGGTTGCACTCTTCAACCTCCCTGATACATAGAAAAGAACCTATGCAGTGCTTAATTCTTCCCTTCACTCACTTGGGGTAATATCTTCCTATTTCTCTCGTGATAACTGCTCCTTCCACCTTACTTGGTCTGATGATTCCCCTCTGTATCTGATGAAGAGTAAATTGTTGTACCAAAAAATCACCTTCATCCCTGCCATCCTCAACCATATTAATGCCAAATAGAACCTTGATATCCCTTCCCAAGAATGGAACAGATACTTTGATGCCCTTTGGTCGAGGCCTATGGAACCAAAGATTACATGTTTCCTATGGCGAATTTTCCTACACAAACTCCCCTTCAAGAAACCCAAGGGAGAACCTAACCCCTGTTTAGTATGTAAACAACCAGAATTTGTCCCTCGTGTTTTTTTTGAGTGTTTATATGCATATGAAGTTTGGAAGATGTTTGGTGTCACCTTCAAAAAACATTTCCAATTTATGAACATTGTGTCTGGAAACATCAACAACAACAAGTTTTGTAACTCTTTTTGGACTTTTCTTTCTTCAATTATATTATGGTCTATTTGGAAGGATAGGAATGATGATGTGTTTGTAGGGAAGGCCCAAAATCTTACTGAGTCTCTCAGGAGACTCATATATATTGATATCTCCTTGCAGGTCATGGCTGTGATAAAGCTAAAAGAAAGCAAATTCCTTGAGATCCTTAAAGAGGGTAGGGGCACCATTGAGAAAGGGGACATAACACATGGATACACCTCCAGGAAGGAAGGAACAACCTTCAATAGTTGCCTCAATGATTTTTTGTAGAAGGTGAAGGAAGGGCACACAGACCTAACAGCTAACTCATTTGCAGGAATGAGCCCATCTTCGCAACTCATGAGATCATTGGGTACATGGTTATTTTGTGAGACTCCAATGAATCAGATGCGGAACATGATGAACCTGAAGACTGAATGATGATACTCCCTTCATACTTTAGTTTATTATATTAATATCTATCTTGTATCATTTGCAAGCATAATATAATTTTGAGTATTTGTTGATCTCGCTGTAGAACTATACAGCTCTCTATATCTATTGATTAAACTCTGATGTTCAATATTTTTGATATGCAATAGAAAAAAAAGGTGCAAATAGTCCCCCTAGAGTTCAACTATGGAAAATCAATTATATGGCATTTTAAACCTTAAATTGTTATTTCCAAATCCAAATTCTCAAAAAATAACCTAAAATTTTGAAATTAGAGACAAAAGTAGAAAAATCACTCTCTAGAGAAAAAACCCCAAGTCTGGTTCATGATATTTCCATATTCCTCAAAGCAATTGCATTGATATTCCGTTGTGGTATTGTAATACCCCTCCCATAGTTTTCTTTTAGTTTACATGGACAAACTCTTTTAGGCCACTCTTCATGTTGATTATCTACATATGATGATGTTATTTATATTCATGGTTTACTGAACCCATACTTGCATGTGTATGGTTAGCGTGTATGTTTTACATTTCTATTTTACATGTCTGATGTGGTTAAGGGATGGAGTCGTAGTTACTTGCTTGCGAGATCCACACGATTGGTCGATCCCCACCATTTTTTGTTATATATTTATACATGTTTGTACATGCTCATCTTTTATGAAGGATTTCAAGTACTGGACATCGACTTCCCTAAATTACTAGGATGAGTGTGCCCTATCGCAATATCTCAATGGTAAGAGAAGGGAGATAACATACATGTCCAAATCCTAACCTAAGCCATTTATTCTCCTGAAATAGTGCACAAGTATCTTATTTATTACCCTTTGAATTCGTCAAGGTGACGTGAATTCATAAACCCTTCCTTTGTGTTTGATTTAGTATTTTTTATGTAGTCAGTTTCTTCTAGTTTGCATGCCTGCAGGTTTGATGTGATTTTTGTGTTAAAATAGATAAAGCATTTAATTAAAGTTAATTTCGTGATTGATTACTTATATCTTATAAAATGTTAGAATGTTAAAATATACGATTATTTAATTAATGAGAATTAATTAAATACATATGTTTATTAAAAATAATTAATTAAAAGGTCTAGTTATGGAAAGTGGAGATTTAATTAAATACTAAGTCTAAATCATAATTTAAATGCATAATTAAAATATAAATAATATTTATTATTAAATTGCATATTTCAAATATGCTGAAAATTTTAATTTAATTAAAAATAATTGATATCTAAATGCAAAAAGGAGTTAAGTGATTTTAATGTTGAGTGACATATTTAGAAAACACTTTATTTAATTATAACTTTACCTTTTAAAATAAAAGTTGAGTTAAAGTGACTTAAGTGGAGGAAAATAAAATAAAAGTAATTCTTTTTATATTTTAGAGTTGAGTTCGTCTTGTTTTTTGAGTTGCATGTTTCAAAACCCTAGCTTGGCAGGTTTTCTATATTAGAGGGTTTTGGTCATTATTAGGGACATGTTTTGTCAAGTTTTGGAAGATGGTTGCGGTGCTTGAAATTAGAGAATGATTTTCAAAGCTTGGATTTTGGAGTGTTTCAATTTGCTCTAATTTGTTGTTCAGATTAGTTTGTGGATTTTAGGTATGGTTTGGAAATCCATGTTAATATTTCTTTCAAAAAGATTGTCTACTTTGTGATTGGAATTAGAATTGATTGTTGAAAATTATGGTTTTTTTTGGATTGAGGATTATTGTTTGATTTTTCATTATTTTCAGTTTGAATTGGTGATTGAATTTCTTGTGTGAAAACCCCAAAATTTGTTTGAAAAATAATAGGGAAAAACTTGAAATTAATTCAATTAGGGTTTGATTGAATTTTGACAAAAAAAACCCTTGTGTTTGAATTAGTTGGTATTTGAAAATATACGTGTTTGATTATATATATATATATATATATATATATATATATATATATATATATATATATATATATATATATATATATATATATATAATTCTTTTAAAAGAATTAAAAATAAAAATAAAAATAAATACATGGCAGGGGGAGGCTGGGCCCACCCCATCCACATTGGGGGTCGCATGGGCAGACCCCCCGCGTGGGCTATGCTAGGCAAGGCCCAACAACAGTACTGTTGGGGGGCAGCGACAAAGTTGTGGATGACCCAACGATAAGGCCACTGACCTGCAGCAGCGACAAGTGTCGTGACTCCTCATTTATGGGGCTGCAAAAAAAATGTTTAAAAAAAATATTTATGTAGTTTTTTTTAATTATTATTATTTTATTTTATTAAAATTTAATTAATTAATTAGCAATATCAAAACCAACAATATTAACTATAGACATACTGAGCGGGATGTGGAGGCAACAATCAAATCAATCGGGCGATGGAGGCTCTAGTTTGCACACTACAACTGGCTTTCGAGTCCCATGGCAAGATGGCAGGGGGAAAGGCTCTTCCAGAATGAGACCCCTCTTTGATCGACCTCATAGATTTTGGCCCTTTAATAGGAGAGATCAATCAAGCTTCCAACCCAAGTTAACTGGTTCTATTTGAATGGATCATTGGCCAAAAGCCCATAACCCTCCTCCTCAGAGGAATCCAAGAAGGAATGGTAGTGGGTGGGAAAATTGGTTTAAATATGGAGGAACTGAAAGTGGGCAAAACAAACCTTATGAGTTCCAGACTATTGTGCATAAGTTTTGGAGACCAAAAATGCCAAAGGAGCAATCTAAAGATTTAGGGCATTCGGCTGAGCACCAAACTGACTCCCCCTCAGCTAAACCAATAATTGGAAATGTTTTTTATGGCTATGCTTCCTCTATTTTGATAGATAACTATCAATGGGTTTATTCTTTGGCTATTATTAAGGATAGATCTTTCTTCGTCAAATGGGTTGGTCCTTGGCCCTAAGTAGATAGGATTAAAAATTGGTGTGTTATGATAGAAGGGAAGGACTGGATCCTTAAAACCCTCCCTAATGGTTTTGTCCTAATAACATGCTCTTCGAAGGAAGAGAAGGAATGGGTTTTTAATAATGGACCCTACATTATTGAAGGCATAGGCCTTTATATTAAGGATTGGTCTCCTAACTTCAATCCCTTCAAAGAGAAAGTCTCTAAAAAGCTAGTGGGGGTGAAGTTGCATGGGCACCCAATGGAGTATTGGTTGGAGCATACTCTGTGAGTGATGGGTAATAGTCTATGCACCTTCATTAGAATGGAAGAAGCCTTAGACACAAAAGATTTTTCATGTTATCCTAGAATTCTTGTGCTGATGGAGGAGAGTCATGAACTCCCTAATTTTTTTGTGCTTGGTTCTTCTAAAGGGGAATGGCGTCAACAGGTCATTTTGACTTGGATGTTGGAGATCTTCCAGCTCATTCTTCAAATAAGGACAATATTATGGAGAGGAAAGAATCTAGAGGCCAACCAGTTGCTAGATGATATTTGTAAAATCACTACTTTAAACAATGCTAAGGGTTTGCAGGATTCCTTAAACTGGGAGATGTAGATGCTGGATGAGAACAGGAGATTCAACCCAAGTCCTCTGAGTATTGATAGTGATGTATGGTTAACAGATACCCTTCAAGAGGGTGAGCAAAGGCCGCACTTAGGTAGTGAGGATTAGTTTTAATGGATCTTTTGGCAAGTTGTTAAAGATACCCTATCTATGCCTCTTCCTATACACAATGACACAAAGATTACACTTCCCTAGGACAAATTTTATGTGGGCAATACATCCTTAGCTATGGCTGTAGATGATCTCATCCCCAATGAGTTGGATAATTTTGAAGATACTGATTGTGTTCCTAACACCTTTAAGGAACCAATTTTTAACCCTAAGGTTATTTTGGAGGGATAAGGTAGATTCAATAAACCCTTAAGTGATCTAGAAAGTAGTGAGAATCAATTTATTGCTGAGACTCCAAGATCTCCTTCAGGGAGAAGTTTGTTTATTAATGACTCTGTATTCAAAGACATCAAAATCTCTCCCATAAGGAAGTTGGATAACCTCTTTGAAACATCTAGAGACAATGGAGATAATAGTATTGACTCTCATTATCATTGTGAATCCCCTCATTATATTAATGAGGAAGAGGACTTGGGTTTCTCTTAAGAATAGGGCTTAATTGAATCCAAAAGTATTGAGCAGACTAAATCTAAAATTTCTAAACCAAAGTTAGGAGAAAATTTTAAAAGAGGACCTAAGTCGATTCAGGTGAAGCTTGCCTTGGCTGGGAACGCTTCTAACCAAACTAAGCTATTGAGATCAGGTCAGGGCTATTCAGAGGTCCCCTCCTGGAAGTAATGAAAATATTCTCCTGGAATGTTAGGGGTTGCAATGCCCCTGACAAGCTTCATTTGATTAAAAGGAGTCTTGATCAAATGAAATTTGACATTATGTGCCTTCGAGAGATGAAGATTAAGGTTTCATATGTGGGTTTTTTTCAAAAAGTTTTTGGTAAATGGATGAGTGGTTGGGTAGGTTTGGATGGTGCTTCTAGGGGTTTGGGTTCGTTATGGAATCCTGATAGTTTAGACATTCAAATTCTTGAGGCTAATCAAAATTGGCAAGTTTTTAAGGTGAATTCTAAACAACTACTCATGGATTTTTTGATCTTTAATATTTATGGTCCCAATAATCCTACTAAAAATAAAATGGTTTGGAATGATATCTCTAATTTCATCTCAAATTGTGAAGATAAGTTGTGTATCTTAGGGGGTGATTTTAAGGTTGTTCTAAGAGTGGAAGAGAAGCTACGTGGCAAGGGTTGGCGGGGACAAAGTCATTATGATTTTCTTGACTTTGTCCATAACAATGGTTTTATGGAGGTTCTGTTGAGGAATGGTGATTTCACATGGACCAATCACAAAGATGGGTTTATTAATGTTGCTAAAAATTTAGATAGATTTTTGTTGGATGGTGATTGGGAAGACTCAGACTGGCTGTGTCAAGTAGAGATTAAGCCCTTGGTGGGCTAGAATCACTTTCCTATCTGACTTCATATTCAAGAGGATGGAACCCTGGAGTGTGCTCCCTTCAGATTTGAAGCTATGTGGCTAAGAGTGGATAGATTTTGTGTCTTGCTGCTGATTGGTGGAAAGAAGCCCCTCCCTTATCAAGTAATAAAGCTTTTATATTATTTTAGAAGTTGTAGTTTTTAAAAGATAAAATTAAGATATGGAATAGAGAAGTCTTTAAGAACATCTTTGTGGATAAACTGATCCTAGAAGAGAAACTTGGCAATCTTAACTCTAAAGTTATAAATGATGGGATGAATGAAGAGTATTTTAAGATTGAGAAGGATCTTACTAGTGAATATAAAGAGATTCTAGCTAGAGAAGAAATCTTATGGAGGTAGAAATCTAGGGAGTTATGGTTGAAAGAAGGGGATATAAACTCTTAGTTCTTTCATAAGTGAGTCAAGCTCTAGAGGGATACAAATAAGATCTTCTCTATCACAGACCCCAATGGTGTCCTCCTTCATGATAAAGAGGAGATTAATAAAGATAATGTGGCTCATTTCTCAAATTATTTCTTTGTTGATACCCCAGGAGGAGTTTGGGATAGAAGGATTCTAGATGTCATTCCTTGTTGCGTCACTAAAGAGAAAAATTAGGATTTGATGAAGGCTATTTCCTTAACAGAAGTTAAAAGGGCTCTTTTTAGCATGGGGGGGAAAGGGCCCCTATACCAGATGGTTTTCTTGCTCTTTTTTCCCAGAAAGCTCGGCACTTTATTGGTGAGGAGCTTCTAGATTTTATTGAAGAATCCAGGTCAGAAAGTTTTATCTTAAAAGATTTTAACAATACCTTCATAACTCTCATTCCACAAAAGAAGGATTGTCAAACCTTGATGATTATAGATTTATAGCTCTCTATAATATGGTGTATAAGGTGATTACCAAAGTGATGGCCAATAGATTGAAAGGTCTCCTGCCAAACATTATTTCACAAGAGCAAAGTGGCTTTGCTCCAAATAGGTCAATTTTTTAAGGCATTATCATTGCCCATGAAGCCATCCACTTGGTCAAAATAGCCAAGTTGAGGAAGATGATGATTAAAGTTGATATTAAGAAAGCCTATGATAATGTCAATAGAGATTTTCTATTGGGTGTTCTTGGGAAGTTTGGGCTCTCAGATGGATGGTTGAAATGGATCAAAAGTTGTATAAATACCCCAAGAATCTCAATCTTGATTAATGGGAGCCCTCAAGGCTTCTTTGAAACTTCTAAAGGCATTAGACAAGGTAATCCTATCTCCCCCTTTCTTTTCATTATCCTTGTTGAAGTTCTTGGCTGAATGATTTCTCTATAGAGACTCCAAGGTAGGTGGAAGGGTATAGCTATTGCAGAAGGTGTTGACCCCTTATCACACCTCCAGTTTGTTGATGATACCTATTTAATGGGTGAAGTAGATGTTAAGGAAGCTCGAGTGATCAGAAGCACTTTAGACAAATTTTGTTTGGCCTCAGGTCAATTTATCAATTGGCTTAAATTAGAAGTTTTTTTCTTTAACATAGACATTAAAACTCAACGAGAAATATGCATAATTTTAGGTGTAAGAAAAGGTTGCTTGCCAGGGAAGTATCTTGGAGACCCTCTTTTTATAGGGGCAGGGGGTTCTAGCCTTTGGAAAGGTCTGATTGATAACTGCATTAATAGATTGGAATGATGGAAAGGTAAGTAGTTATCTTTAGTTGGTAGGATTTTGTTACTTTAGTCAGTCATCTCATCCATTCCAATTTACTAAATGAGTTGTTTTAAACTTCACAAGAAGATTCTGAGCTATCTAGAACAGAGGATCAAAAAGTTTTTTTGGAATGGACCTAATTCAGATGATAGAATCCCATTGATATCCTAGGATCAAATTTATTTCTCTAAGAATAATGATGGTGTTGGGCTCATAAATTGGCATCTTACTAACTTAGCTCTAGGTGCTAAGGTAGTGTGGAATATTTATGCTAACCTGGATATGCTTTGGGTTAAAATTCTGAGAGCTAAATATCTTGATAAAATGGATGATGAAATAATTTTTATAGTTCTTGACCCTCTTAAAGGCTCTGCAATCTAGAATTTCTTGTTGGATTGCAGACACGTGATTATTGATCACATCTCTTGGTTGATTGGAGATGGAAAAAAGGCCCCCTTTTGGGAGGACTCTTAGAATGGTCATTCTTACCTGAAAGATATTGCATCTCTTAATAATATTAAATCATTATTTGTAAATTTATGGGGTGATAAGGTTGGTGATTACATTCAAGTTAAGCAGTCTAATGTTGGTCAACATCTTGGATGGAAATGTATTGATAACTTGGGGCTCCATGATGCTCATAAGTTGTTGATGAATCAGATTTTTAGTAGTAGGGCTTATTCCTTTTTAGGTAAACTGGACAAACTAATTTGGTGTGCTGCTAAAAGTGGTAAATACTTTGTTAAGCTTGGTTATGAATTAAAAGCTATGGAAAGAGCATCCCCTTATTGGCCTCATAAACTCTTCTGGCATAGAAATTATCTTCCTAAGGTCGGATCCTTTGCTTGGCTAGTTACCCATGGGAAGATCTTAATTGTGGAGAGGAGGAAGAGATATGGATGTATTTTTCCAACCAAATGTATCCTTTTTGATGGTGCTTTTAAAGATGTTGACCACCTCTTAGCAAGGTATAGATTTGCACAAGAGTGTTGGTTTATGGTTTTGGAGAAATTGAGTTGGTCTGGACCTCTTCCTAGCAATATTAAGGATTTATTTCTCATTTAGCCAGTGGCTCCAAATAGATCCACCCTTTTGGTTGTTTGGATTATCACTCCTTCAATTGTGATTTGGGAAATCTGGAAGGAGCAAAATAGGAGAATCTTTCAAGATAAGATAGAGTCGTTATCCATAATTCTTTTCAAAATCAATTGCTCCATTGAAGAGGTTTTGAGTGCTTCAATGACACATCTTAATTATTATACCCCTTACTCTACTATAGATAAGTTTATCCAAAAAAGTTGGCTAGGAGTTAAGATAAGATTTTCCAATAATGGAGGAGTTGTAGGTAAAAAAAGGTTTTCTAGCAAGATTGTTTCTTGGAGTAAACCTGAAGAGGGTTGGTGGAAGATTAACTTTGATGGAGCAGCTACTGGAAATCCTAGCCCCTCAGGTGTAGGGGTGATTGTAAGGGATTGTTTGGGTAATGTCAAAGTATGTGCTACTCAGAGGCTCAAGGATGGAACTAACAATGAGGCTAAAGCTATGGCAGCTCTATTAGCTGTTAGAATTGGGAGAAAATTTAATTTTAATAAGATCTTTTTAGAAGGGGATTCTCAAATTATTATTCAAGCCCTTCAAAAAGGTGGATGCACTACATGACACTTACAATCACTTATCAGTTTAATTATAGAAGAGTTAGAAGGTTTTGATGATTTTAAGATTGGCCACATAAGGAGAAGTGGTAATATGGAGGTCGATGTGCTTTCAAAATGGGCAACTTCCTTGGTTAATATTGATGACCTCAACATTGAGGTTTTTTAGGCACCACCCTTATTCTCTCATCATTTCTTGTGGTTGGCTTTCCTTTTTGGTGGCTCCTCACTTCATGTAAGATGATGTTTTTTTGAGTGTTCGGTGTGTCCTTTAAGGACATTAATTACCACAACACCCAAAGTTGATACATGTGGAATGTTGGCAAGTTGTTGTAATTATTTTTTGATGTGGTGGCTCTTGCAGTCTGGAGATGTTAGTTTTTATGCGTGCAAGCTTTTAGGCTCCTTAAATATTGTCCTAAGGTTGAAATCCTTGGTAGATCTTTGTTTTCTTGTGAGTGTTATTGCCACGTGCTCTTCTTAAGGAAGTAATTGAATATGGAGGCTATGTTCTCTGTTGACACAGAAAAGCAACAAAAGAGTTTCAAAGGGCTGGTAAGTAAAGAGAGGATGAAAGGTTTGTTAAAATTTAAGAATCAATAGGTGGTTGATGCAGCATTATCTCTTTTAGGCGAGAAATTTCAAAGCAGACCGGTGAACCATAGGGTAAATCTCGATGTTATCTTTGTTATTATTGGTTGGGCCTTAGAGTTAGGAGAAGACACCTCGGAAGTGGATTGTTTTGTTAGCAAGTTGTTTGATGAAGATCTTCTAGTGGGCCTGTATTCAATATTAGAATGGGCATGGCCAGGAATTGGCATGAATTTCTCAGAGTGATTCGAAGATGAGGAGGAAGGGCGGATATTTGGCAAAGTCCCCTTTTTCAAGTGGTGGGGTAAGATTGACAAGGTTGTGTATAAAGTTGAGAGGAAGGATTCTTGGCTTCTCCTCAAGAAAGTGGTCGTTAAGGTAGAGGAAAGGGAGGAAAGTAGAAAGAGGTTCTTTGTCACTCCTATTGTTAAGAAGAAGAGATGAAAATGAGGTGCCAAGAAGGTTTAAGACATTCCTAAATCAATGTTGTAGTTTTCATCTTTTGGGTAATTCTGGACGAAGGCTGGTAGTTAGTTTTGCATGGAAATAGGTTTTGGTGATGGTTTTTTATTCGACAGAATAGGATTGGAGAATAGTTCTGATGGTTAAGTTTTTGAAGATGGACCGTCTTCTATTGGTTTTTTCTATCCCTCCTTCACTTTTTGTTTACAGTCAGGCTTAGTATATTTCGTGACTGTTATGCAAAATGGTAGACATATTTGATATTATGACACTTATTTGTTTTCAAATATACAGACCCTGTAGGTTTTTGGCTCCAACATATTATTATGATGTTGATATTTTCTGAAGTTGGATTAGCTTTGGATGTGTGTGTGAATTTTGTACCTAGCTGCGGACACAACACTTCAGTAAAACATTAGAGGTTAGCAAAATCAAAATCTGAAGAATAATTGAAACTAAGCTCACCAGGCAATTTACTACCTTCTAGTAGGTGCGAGTATGATGTTCTCAGATTGAAATCGAGATCAGTGACAATGAAACACCTAAACGAAGGATTTAAATGCAAAAGAATGAAAAACTATATGAATGTAGAATAATCTATATTTTTGTATTTTCTATGCAATAATATGAAAAATTGAATGAATCTAAGCTAGATGAATGAAATCGAATGCAAATTTAATCTATGAATGATATGAATACTATGATATGAGAACTATGCAAAAACTATGATCAACAATGAAAGATCTCACAAATCGCCTATCGCAAGTGTTTAATCCTTCAATCGCCAATTCGCCAGAGTAATTGTGCAAATTCGAGTGTTGATAATTATGAAGAGTTGAGCCTTGATTTTATAGAAATCCAGGGCTTGAGGATGCATTGAGAAAAACCATAAATCACTCTTGATAAACTCCTGTTGATTTTTAAGTTATCAAGAAATCAGAGATAATTAACTCACAAAAATCATGCAAAAGAAGTGTTTAACTCAAAATAGAGTTTAGATCAAATTTCAACTCATCATTAGATGTTGAGTTTCAATTTAAAATTGATTGTTAATTTCTAATTGCCTGCTTTTCTGATTGTGCATGATTTATTTATAAATTAATTTAAAAATAAAGTGATTTATTCTCAACTTAACTGATTTTTGAATTAAAACAATTGATTTATGGGTTAATCAATTATTAAATCAAACTTTATTCTAAAACTATATTATTAAATATTGACAATTGACATTAATTAATTAAATAAGAATTTAATCAATTAGTCATAAGATTTTAGATTTATTGTCAAAATTAAATAATACAATTTAGGAATAAATTTAATTAAATAATTAAGTGGTAGTATTAAATCTAATTAATTAAATATTTAGAATATTTAATTAATCAAACTTTAGGATAAATAAGATTTATCGCCAAATAATTATTAAATCGAAGATAATTAGAATAAATAAGAATATTGCTAGGAATATTCTCCGATGCAGAATTTAGGATAATCAATTAAATTCAATAATGTGCAGATGTGCCTTGGGTTAGGACTTTTGTATTGATTTCATTTGCATTGAAGATGTAGGAGGTTAACGAACCTATAGCCCATTTTTGGAGTATTACATTTTGCCCCTCTTTGAATCATTGTGTGAAGCGTAGTGGTTCAAAGAATAATCTGTGTATGATAAAGATGCGAACTTAGTTATGTGGTGGAGAAACTGATCCTGAAAGACTAACCGATTCCGAGATAGAAACCGATTGAAATATTTGAAGATGCTAGGTCCTGATTGACCAAAGATGATGTTAACTATAACAACAATGAACCAATGATTATGAAAGAGTGTCAAAATGCTTAATTCTGAACCTATGATTACAAAGAAGTGAGTGACCTAATTCCAGACCTGACTGTCCAAAGGAATCAATATTGGTATCACATCTGAATCCTTCATTTACGAAGAACCAAGGAAATAACACTAATGAACCGATGGTTATGAAAAGCTGATATAGTTTACAAGACATATTAGGATACCAAATTGATATGGATCTTGATGAATCTGATATGCCCCAAGCGATGATCGATTTGCCCCAAGCGACGAGGTCTTTAGATGAATCAACAACTAGATGTGGTTGTTGTCTTGATCACTAAAAGAAAGATTTGATTTACAGACTTGATTGATGTGCAATACCATGCCCCCTTCAGGATGAAAATCAAAATTTGACAAGAAAAGTTAGCGTTATAGTTTAGAAGCATGTTAATTGATTTCATAATTGGTTATACACATCTGGGAATGCGTTCTACATCATTTGAAGGTCCAGAAGACCAAGTTTGACTAGGTTTGACCATGAGTTGACCATGGTTGACCAAGTTGAAATTTGAATATTTTGATGTAAGATAATTAGTTAAGTTGAATTCTAGATTTCTGTGATGATTGAAGGTCGATTATGTGAGCAGTCGGCCATCCTAGGTCCAAAAATTTTAAATCACAATTTTGACATAGTAAACGATCTCATATTTCAATTTTGATCCCGAAAATGGGTTCAAAATGTTGAAATTAGCTAGGGGTGCAATTTTTGTGGAAAACGAAGCACTTTTGAAAATTAGGTCAAAAGCTATATAAGGACCAAAAGGGTCATTTTCAATTCATTATTCACTTTTGACTTTTGAAACCTTGTGGAGCCCTCTGAGCGATAAAATGGATGAGATGAAGGTACCTATGTCTTCCCATTGATTTGAGCGTAGCCGGAGACATTAGCGACCTCCGTAGTATGGACATTCAGTAAGTGGACCTCCGTACCTCTTTGTAAATTCCATTTTTGCATGTTTGTAGCATTTTTTGGTTGTTTTTCATACGTTTTCAATTTTTAATTCTCGCATGCATGGAAACTCATATGACTGTCCTCTGTGACTCGTACGACTTTTCAATTCCCTGCAGATTATCGTATCAGAACCCCTAGAAACTTGTACGAGTTTTGATGCCAGACTGTGTTGTTGTATGGAAAACAGTGAGCTTAAAACTCCTCTTTTGGTCAAAAATCTTGATTTTTTGATTACTTAGGCTAATTACTGAGCATTTAATGTACCTTCTGAGATAGTGAACTTTTGAATTTCTATATGGTTAGCCTATTTTTCAACCAAATTACTGATAGGATTCCCTGTTTCTGTTCTATGTAGGTCATATATCCTGACGTACATGTGTGTATCTCTCATCTCATGACACAGAGATTATGCATGTCTCTTCCAAACCCTATGAGGGTACATCTTGCTACCTGTGATTTCAAGTATCTGATTTAGTTGCCCGAGATTAGGGTGAACCATGGACTATTGACTGCGTTGATTGAGAGGTTTCATTCCGAGACCTAGACCTTTCATCTCCCTACAGGAGAGATTACTGTTACACCAAAGGACGTGTACAGGATTTTGCACATTCCATTCCATGGTCCTCGTCCAGATTATGTGAGTTCAGGGAACTCTAGATTGCATGCTTTCAAATGATTATTTGGAGGTGATACACAGCTCACTGGTTCGATATCTTGGGAGACTTTAGTGCAATGCTATAGGCAAACCCATAGATTAGAGTGCATCATAGCTGGTATGATAGGAGGCATTATCATGTCTAACCGTCAGCAAAACGGTCTCATGATGGGCTGGGCCCCAATGGTTCCATGATTGATGGCCACTCCTTCCGATTTGGGTTGGGGTCAGTGTATGATGGCTCACATGTTCTCTGAGATGCACGAGATCATGTATCAGGAGGGCAAGTCTTTTACCTCTGGTGCTTTGGTTCTTCAAATATGGGCCTGGGAGCATATCCTAGTTTGTAGACCAATATGCTAGGGTCAGTGCTAGCCACAGGAGCCGGTGATATATGTATACTCTAGTTATGTTACACAGGTTTGCATGGGTCATACAAAGTACTGGAGACACTGCCTGGATGATAGCACATATGTTATCTGGCGTCCCTCTTTACAGATTGAGGCCTGGCCTACTGCACGGGAGCAGTTCATCTATTTCTGCCAGAGTCAGATATTTATTGGTCGGTCCACTATAGTGCTTGAGCACTTCCTTATCACTAGAGTGTGGAGACAATATGGCATCATTCAGGATGCACCAAAGGAGCACATTGTGTATGCATGGATATTGAGAGAGCTTGGATTAGGATGGGGCCCTCAATTGTCTTATGCTCTTTGTACACAGGAGTATAGTGGTATTGTCAGTAGAGATTGGGATTACTGAGCAAATGTTCCAAATGCTAGGGTGATAGATAGTTTTATTGGATGGCTTGCAGAGCATCCCATATACAGGTTTTTAGATCTAACAGAGTTGATAACTTCCATGGAGGAGGTTATGGATGTTATAGGTGCTCTGATGGGTAGAGGGTAGAGACATATAGGTGCACAGGTTCTGATGCCCCAGCCCACACATCTGAGGTTGAGAGTAGTCATGACATCTCCTTAGAGACCATCTAGATAGATGAGACCACCTCGTCCCTCCAGTTCTTTAGCAGGTAGACCTGCAGGTTTACAGAGGAGATCGACTAGAGGAGAGAGTGGCACTCTAGGAAGTGTTGGTATAGCAAATGAGGTACTTGGTGCAGTAGAGGATATAGGGGCCAGTCCAGATCCTACACATGTTGATACTAGTTTTGATTTGGGAGTTAAGGTTAGACGTTGTAAGGCGCAGAGAGCAGAGACTACTGATCAGCCAGCTGGAGATACTGATATGCCTACAACAGATGTAGATCCTGGTGTACCATAGACTCCTTAGGAGATCATCAGATGACTTAGATTATAGGTCAAGGACCTGAAGGTATGGAGTGCTCATTGGGAGGAGTGATTTACTGAGGCAAATAGATAGCGATCCGAGCTCCGAGAGGAGAACAAGAGATTATAGACAGAGGTGACACATCAAACCTCTAGAGATGCCTATTACATTTCTACTTATTATGTTGTTGTTCATGCCACTCAGAGAGTACCCACATACTCCTAGTATATGGTAGCGTCAGAGGGAGCCAAGGCACCCAGAGCTGAGGCAGTGCCTGATGCACCACCACCACCTCCACTAGATGCAAAGGATCAAGCAGACATCTGATCTGTCTAGATATTCTGATATATTTTGCCATTTTTGTTCATGTATACTATTTTGACTTCTGATAGCTCACATGAGCTCATTCTTTTGTACTTTGTGCCAGTAGTGCACCCTTGACTAGTTTGAGTTATATGATATGAGATCGATATTTTGGTTATGACTTCATTTTTACTTGTCATGTTTTGATTTTATGATGATATCATGTGACGTAAATGCGATGAGTAGTGTAGAATGTATGTATGGATTTATGCAATGCAATGGTTTCTTTCATATGTATGGATGTTATGAAAATGTAATTGATTATGGAAATGTATGATTTTGATTATGCTCATGTATGTAATGCAATGCAATAGATGGAATGATCATGAATATGTAATGTAAATGCAACGATACACATGATATGTTTTGCAGGTATTGATGAAGACAAGTACTCAGTCTTATGTCAAAAGGTTGTTTAACCCAAGATGGTGACTGCTTGTGGTTCTATGAGGAAACCTTCATGTGAGATTCAACTCTGTATGTCAAGTTTAAGTTTAGTTTTGAAGGATTGTTTAAGTGTTCAAGCAATTTGTGAGATCATGCAATCATGCAAAGTGCAAAATGACATGCAAAATGAAATGCAAACCTAAGACCTAGGACCTAGTCACTGATCATGTGTTGATTTGTTGTCATCATTGAACTTTTTAGGTAACTGGATAAATTAATACAATGCCCACTAGTTATGAAACTATAGACATATGAATATTGATTTGTATGCACAAGAATCAATACAACATCCACTGGCTAGACAACCATGGACATATGAATATTGATTTTGTTTTTGGAATGTCAGATTAGATATAAGCACCAAGGCATAAATGCCAGGATGACCTGAATATCATGTCCATTTTGATATAGCAATTTGTATAAGCATCAAAACATAAACATCGTGATGATGAGAACACACCTTGTGGAACAAACACATCAAGCAGTCAAGAGATCATTCTAAATCCAGTGTGAATTACCTGTAGTGACCCTTTATCATTCACATCCTTAGGTAAGATCGCATTTCACAGTAGAAGTAAGAACTTTCTCAAAAAGACAATAGTTAGATAAAACTTCCTTGAATTTTTTGGGTATCAATGGTTGAGGTACGCATGGCCATCCAATGGATTGAAATAGACACCATTTCATCCAGAATTTCCAAAGTTGTTAGTGTATGCACCCTAAAATGGTCGCCTAGACTTTGGGCCCCATTTATTCAATTTATAAACCCTGAATCAATTTTATCAATAATCAATATTTTCAACATTATCAATCTCTTGATCAAGTCTTAATTTCGATCATATATTGGATTTTTATCCTTGGGCTAACCATTTATCCTAAGTCTTTATTTGATTAAAAGGAATATTTCCTCCCCTTTTGATTAAATAAAAAAGCCCCCACTTTCCTCTTATCCTAAGTTGCACAAATAAAGCATTATTCATATTTTATAAAAAAAGGAGAAAAGCACTTTTTGTCTCATATGGACATAAAGTCAACTCTTATTTTCCTATTGGAGGATACTTGTGCACACGGATTGCTCCTCTTTCAAGCTCCACCGCTGATTAAGACTTTTTGCCTCTTAATCTCCATGGTCCATTTCTTTGCATTTCTTATAAAATGAGAGCTCTCTCCTTCATTTGCATATACCATGTTTTTATGTTAATGTTATGCTGCAGGTTTTAGGTGCATTTGGAGCTTTTGAGGATATTGAAGACTTGTTGCTTTCATCATTTAGTTGCATATTTTCTTTCTTAGTTGCATGATAATGGCATTCTTAGTATAGATTTTCTTTTATGCAATAGATTTAGCTCACATAGCTTAATAGGAGGGATTTGTAACACTTGTTCTTTCCTTTCATAGCATAGTTTGTAATTTCCTTTCATAGTTTAGATTGCATCATCATATAGCTTGCATTACATCTTCATAGTGATTCTTGGAGATATTGGCATTGTTGCCCTTGTCTTCACTTGAATCTCTCATTGTGTGGTTGACTAGCAAGGTCACAAGCTTATAGCTCTAGCTGAGAGCAAACACATCATAGTCCCTTGCAACTCCATGCATAGAGAGCTATGAGCCACTTTGTGAGGCCTCATTCTTGAGCAACCTTGCATGTAATGATTCATAAAAGTGCACCATTTTAGTGTGTACAGTTAGATTTTCACATACAAACAAAAAACAATGAAAAGATTATGCCTCTATTCATCACTCTCTAAATCCTGTAAAGGACATCATCGAAGAGCTTGAAGGGACACAATATGCAAAAATCTCAATGTGAATCAGTAAGCATACAAGGAGATAAAAGTATGTAAAAGCATAGATTGTTTTCAATTTGTGTTGATGTTTGATTTCATTGTTGTAGATGAAAAATCTTTTTTGGAGAGGAGACAGACAGACAGACTGGCTCAGATGTAGCTTCAAAGGACTTTGAATAGATATGACTCATCTAAGATACTAAGGACTGTAGGATATGACTTTGATTGCCCCCAAGTTTGAACATTGATAGGATACAGACGTTTGAGCCGATTGGTGTATAGACCGACTTATTGAAAACAAGAATGCAGAAACCAACCGAGAGATATGTACAAACTAAAGCAAGATTGAAAGCTAGGAAAGACCAAGATTGCATTGATAGATGGAGCATTTTGAAACAAGTGGTGCCCATTTTTTAAGTTTTCACCATCTTGGCAGAGATTCTATTTTTGCTACCAAGGTGCATGTTTCCAAGTTTTCACCAAGACACTTTTTCTCTTTCTCATTTTTTTGAATTTTTCATTTTTTCAATTTTTTTGTACTTTTGATATTTTTTTATTTTTTTTGTGATACATCAAGGTGCCTATTGCTAGGTTTTCACCAGGATGTTCATTTTTTTCAGGACTTTTTCTGATTTTTCTGATTTTTTTCAAAACATTTTACCATAGACTGAATGCCTTAGGCATAGAATTTCTTCATATGGAGAATGTTGATTGGTTCTCAAAAATGTTCTCCTTCAGTTGTTGAGATTTGATAGGCACCAGAGCCAAAAGTAGTAGTGATAACAAAGGGACCCAGCCAGTTGGGTTCGAACTTCCCCTTGTGTTCTCTAGGTGATTGATTTTTAGGATTCTCTCTCAACACTAGATCACCAACCTTAAATTCTTTGTGTCTGACTTTATTGTTGTAACCTCTAAACATTCTCTTTTGAAATACTATGAGATGATCAGACACTGCTTGTCTATGCTCATCTAGTAGTTCAAGTTCTTGCAACCTAGACACTCTATAGTCATCATCAATTACTAGACCATGCATTCTAATTCTTAGTGATGGGATTTCAACCTCAATAGGCAGTACTGCTTCAGACCCATAAACTAAAGTGAAAGGTGTAGCCCCAGTAAAGGGAATTAGATCTCTCCCCGGTGCATGAATTAAGTTACCATGTACTTGGCACTTTTGATAGTTCTTAGCAAACTTGATAGCCTCTTTTTCCATTTCAGGCCAATAGTACCCAACCCTAATAAGTTTTCAAGCTAGTGCTAAACCATTAGAGTGTGACCCAAAAATACCATCATGGACTTCCTCTAATGCATGTTGAGACTCTTCTTGTTTGAAACATCTAAGTAGTGTACCATCTAGACCTCATTTGTACAGATCATGACCAATGATGACATACCGGGATGCATTTCAAATAAGGTATCTTTTCTCATGGCGGTTAAAGTTATCGAGAATGATTTGGTCTTGGAGATAGGAGAAAAGGTTTTTATATAGAGATGAATCATGACCAAAAATAGTGCAGATCATGTAGGTTTTAGGGGAATCATATGCAGGATAAGATAGTGCTTCCACTAGGAACTCGTAGTGTAGCTCACGTTCAAGCTACTGTAATAAAGTAGATAGTGTTGCCATTGCATCGACAACCTTGTTCTTTTTTCTAGGTATTTTCTCAAATGTGATAGATATGAAATATTTCTTTAGATCATCTACCATTCTCTTGTATGGGATTAGCTTTCCATCTTTCATTTGATACACATCATTGACTTGGTGTATTACAAGTTGTGAGTCTCCATGAATGTGTAAATTTTTTATCCTCCACTCAATTTCTATCTTAATGCCATTAAGAAGAGCTTCATATTTAGAAATATTGTTTGTGCAAGGAAACTTGATTCTAAATGCTTTAGGGATTGAGTATCCTTGAGGAGTGATGAACAATATGCCTGCTCCAGATCCATTTTGTGTATAGAAGCCGTCAAAGAATAACTTCCATGCTCTAGAAGAAAGATTCATAATAGAGGAATCTGGGAATTCCATTTGCATTGGTGTATCATCAAACAAAGGTGTGTCAACTAGTTGATCTGCAATTAATTGGCCCTTGATAGATTTTCTTTCAACATATTCAATGTAAAATTCACTTAATAACATCACCCATTTGGCTAATCTACCCGTGAGGGAAGCTTTGCTTAGGAGGTACTTTAGTGGATCAATCTTAGCTACCAAATGTGTGGTATGAGCTAACATGTAGTGTCTCAATTTCTGTGATGCAAAGATCATAGCTAGACAAGATTTTTCAATCATTGAATAGTTCTTCTCATATGCTACCAATATTCTACTGATATTGTAGATAACTCTTTCCTTTTTATTCTCATCATGTTGTGCTAGCAATGCCCCCAGTGATGTATCTGTTGTGGAGACATATAAGATCAATGGCTTCCCTTGTATAGGAGGCATCAAAATAGGAGGATTTGATAGATATTTCTTGATATGGTTAAAGTTCTTTTCACATTCCTCATTCTATGCAAAGGTCACACCTTTATGTAGTGTCTTTGTGAAAGGTTGTGATATGTCTACTAGCTAAGATATGAAGCATCTAATAGATTGTACTCTCCCTTGTAATGTTCTCATTTGACTGATATTCTTGGGAGGTTGCATCTCCATGATAGCTTTGACCTTAGCTGGATCTACTTCAATGCCTTTCTTTGAAACAATATAGCCTAAGAGCTTTCTAGAAGTGACACCAAAAGCACACTTCTTAGGGTTCAGTCTGAGACTCAACTTCTCCATTCTATCTAGTATTTTTCTCAAATCATTTAGATGTTCAGATCTTATCATAGATTTTCCAAAGTATCATCAACATAATCCTCCATAGTTTGATGCATCATGTCATGAAAGATAGACTTCATAGCTCTTTGATATGTAGCACTAGAATTCTTCAACCCAAATGGCATGACATTCCAACAAAAGGTACCCCACACACATGTGAAAGTATTTTTATCTTGGTCTTCTAGAGAAATTTTTATTTGGTTGTATCCAGGAAAACCATCCATTAAAGAATACATCTCAAAGCCCACAGTCATGTCCACTATCATATCAATATTAGGTAATGGAAAATCATCCTTAGGACATGCTTTGTTTACATCTCTAAAATATGTGCACACCCTGATTGATTTATCTAGTTTAGAAATAGGTACAATATTAGAGATCCATTCAACATAGTTAATAACATGGATGAATCCATCTTTTTGTAGTTTCTCTAATTCAGCTTTTACCAAGAGTGCAACATGAGGATGCATCTTTCTCAATTTTTTCTTGATAGGTTTGACCCCTGGAGCTATAGATAAATGGTGCATTATAAGATCAGGATCCAACCCTGGCATTTCTGAATATTTCCATGCAAAGTTGATCTTCTTTTCTGTCAGGAATGTGGTAATTTTTTGCTTTTCTTCTTCTGATAAGGATTGTGCTACATGGATCAATTGTGGTTCTTATGTTGTTCCCAAGTTGATAGATTGAGTGGGCTCAATTAGAACTAGAGATCTATCATGTAAATGACTCAGAAGGACATCAAATATCTCATCCTTAGGCACCTTAGAGAGGTTTTTACCTTTGGATACATCTTTTATTTTTACTTTTGTAGGTTCTGAGACTGCCGCAAAGTAGTTTTCACCCTCAAAACTCTTTTTCTTTTTCTTTTTACTTTTTTGATTTTGACTAAGATACTTGATGTCTAACTCCATTCATGCTAACACTTGGTTCACTGATGGAAGTCCTCATAGGCTCAACTGCATTGAGGTAGCAAGCAAGGGCATAGTCATTTGGAAAGGTATAAATACCTTGGCTCGGATTTGTGGAGGTTTGGTCAAGAAGTTCAGGATATTGGATAGTTAAAGTGGTGAAAGATTGGTAAATAGTGTTTATGGATATGGATTTGTCATCATTGGTCCTAACCTGACTCTTGAGTTCAAAGGTGATACTACAACTCAAAACATTCAATTCGTGAATAGGCTCAATGTCATTGTGGGAGTCTAATTCATCCATAGGTGGATCAAACTCGTTAAGTTCATCATTTTGCTCTAGACTTACATTGGGTTTAGGTGCATATTGGTGAATAACATCAACATGTTTTTCTATGATAAGCTCATCTTCCTCTGGAATGGCTCCCCATTCATAGTCATTTGATTCCTCGTCTATGCCTCTAGGAAATTTAAGAACATGAGTAAAGTCAGGATGAATACCCCAACAAGGGTTACCCTCAGATTCTGATTTGAATTCATACTCATGGGAATTTATTTCAGAATAACTACCACCTTCTTCTTTGTTTGTTTGATTGCCTTCAAGATCAGCTGGTTCTTGTGGTGCAATTGTCTCTTGTTCTATAGTAGGTTCTTGTGTTTCTACTACATTGATTATTTTTACTAGATCATCTTCAACTTCAAGAAGGTCTTTAATTTCTTTAGGCAAGTGCTCATAAGGAGTGAGCTCCTCAGTGGTGGTGTCAGAGGCATCACTATCAGATTGTTCAATTGTTTCTTCCTTTAGTTGATTGGTTGTGGATGGCTCAATCTATTCTAAGACATGTGGGGAGTTCTTGTTAAGATAGAAAGGCTTCTTCTTATATCCTAGGCCTATTGTATCCTTTTTTGTGTGGCCATGATGGTCAAGAGGTGATAGAAGACCTTTACCTTGCAGTCCTAGGGGTCCTTTTCCAGTATATCCCATTTTTGTAATCAATTTGTCCCCTGGTCCATATGACTTCTAAGGAATTTTGCTTGAAGTGGAGTCACATTTTTGGACTGATTGGGATTGAGGCTCATCCTTGTATAACCATGCAAGCACAGCTTCATCTTCCTCAAACTCTTGTTTAGATACTTGTTTTGTGACAAAGCTTCCATTAAATATGACCTGGGATTCTTTAGCTATAGGTTTCACTTTGTCAAAAGGTTGTCCATAAGATTTAGGAGACAATGGGAGAGATGTGAGAGATAAAAATAGGTTCCATTGTGTATTCTCCCATACCATTGTCTTTGATTTTGACTTCTTTAGAAATGTCTTCCATTTTGGATGTTGAAGCAATATCCATCTACTTAGTGGAAGATTCTCTGTTATTAGGAATGAGTTTATCAGCACTTTCTTTCAATGCATTGCAAGTTGTGTCTAGGTCAGCTGGAATCATCACCTCTACTCCTTTATAAGGAAATTTCACACATTGATGGTATGTGGAAGGAATAGCTTTCATTTCATGTATCCAGGGTCTCCCTAGAAGGATGTTTTAAGCCAAAGGTAGATCAAGAACTTGACATATGGTGTCTCTAATAACAAGTCATGTTCTGATAGGCAATACAATTGTTCCTTTGGAGGATCTTTCTTACTCATCATATGCTTTGATAGTTATCTTCTTCTTAGGATCAATGGTAGCTTCAGAGAATCCCAATTGTGTGATCAAGTTGTAAGAACAAATGTTGAGACCAGCACCTCCATCTATCAACATGCATTTGACACGATGGTTTTGGATCAAGACTTCAATATGCAAGGGTTGGTTATGTGGATGACTCAAGGAATTGTCATCTTCCTCTGAAAAGGAGATATACTGTGGAGACGTTAGATGACCAACCATAGCCTAGAATCTATCTAAATCAAGGTTGTCAGGAACATTGGATTTGAGCAAAGCTTTGTCTAGAATGGCTCTATGAGCTGGAGATATCTAAAGCAACTTAAACATTGAGATTTTAGCATTGGTATGCTGGAGTTGTTGGACAATACTGTATGAAGTTGGTCTTGTGTCTTTAGGATTTGAAGATTTAGATGTAGCCTTTTGTTTAGAAGCAGATGAAAGATTGAAAGGCATCTTAGGGACATTTGATGAATCTGGGATTTGTCCTTGTAGATGCGCCTGAGCTTGTGATCGAGTAACTGTGTTAGCTGATTGATTTTCTCTATCTCTTCTTACAATTGTGATGACATTGCAATGCTCAGATAGGCATGGTTAGAGCATATTGATGACAACATTGTTTCCAGAGTAGGCATAATTGAATTTAGCACCCATATTAGGCTGAGAAGAAGAATCTTCTTTACCATGTTTCAGAAATGGTTCCATGAATGTTGTATGATCATTGTTGCTCTTATGATTGTCAATCATGATTTCTCCATTATCAATTTTGTCTTGTATGATGTGTTTCAAGTGCACGTAGTTATTAGTTTTATGACCCTTATTATGGTGAAAGTCACAGAAATCATTCTCTCTCCACCATTTCAGTTTAGGTTTAGGATCAAAGACTTTTATCTCAGGCAAGTAAATGATGTTGTTAGCCAATAGAGTTTTCATGGCGGATTCCAAGGACTCTCCAAGTGGAGTGAATTTTTGGTTAGGATCTGTAGCCCAAGGTTTGTAAGTAGATGGCTTCTTGTTAGATTCTGATGTTTTAGCTTTGAAAGCTTTAATGGCTTGGGTGCCAATAGTGAGATTGAAAGCGGGTGCCTTAGAAGGGGCATGAATAGTATCAACAACATCATCTATAATGATGCCCTTATTCTTGTTCCAATTTTTGCCTTTGTCTTTAGAACTAGATCCAAATTCATACTTGTCCTTTTGAAGTGATATGTCTCCTTTTTATACAAGTACTTTCTCAATTTTAATAGCATTTTCTACCATCTTATCAAAGGATGTATGATTCTTCATTTGCAAATGGCAGTTAAATTCTGGAACAAGATTGTTGATGAAGATTTCCAGCTTCTCAGTTTCTGGAATAGGTCTAGCATATAGAGAAAATTTCTTCCTCCATCTTTTTAGAAAAGTCAGGAATGGTTCTCCTGAGTTCTATTTCAGATTGCAGATGTCAATCATGGTGACCAGATGTTGAATGTTATAGGATTATTGTTGATAGAAAAGTTTGATTAACTCCTCAAAAAAATTTATTGTAGGGGGCATTTTTGAGAACCAATGAATAGCTAACCCTCCCAAAGATCGAGGGAAAACATGCATTAAGTAGGTTGGTTCATACATAAACTCCATAGATTAAGTACATAATTCTCTGACATGATCTTGATGATTAGAGTTTCTATCATACTTATCATATTTAGGCATTTCCACTCTTTTTTGGAATGGTGGCATGTACAAGTCTTTATCAAATGGAAAAGGGCATAGAGCCTCCATGGAAAACTCCCTAGGTTCCTTTTCTTTTTCAAGTTTATTAAGTTTGACTTGCATGGCATGCATCTGTTTCATCATAGTAATGATTGGAGTTTCTTCCTCATGCATAATGATATCTTCAACATTAAAGTTGGGAGGAAGTTTAGCCCCTTGACGAGCTAACTCTAGAAAGTATGTTTCTTTGTCTTCTTTCAAGAAATCCTCATCATTTTCTTGAAGTCATCATCATTTTTATATCGAGCAATTTCAAAAGGTGTGGGTTCTTGATCCATACCATGTTCAGAGTGATGTCCTTGAGACCTGTGGTGTGTCCCTCCTTGAGACATGTTAGGAGTTTTAGGACTTCCTGGAATAGATTGATGTAGAGATTGTTGATTGACTCCTCGAATTGATGGAGGGGGTATGTAACCAATTTTTAATAGAAGATTTCCAAGACCGTCATCTTCATAAAGACCTAAATTGTAGAGTTCGTCAAAGGTTGGACCCACATGAGTAGACAAAGGTAAGGTATGAGATGCTTCTCCAGATTTCTTGTGTGATGAAGCTCTAGTTTCCACCATTAACCTTGGGTGAAGCAAGAGAGCAAGATGAAGACAACTGAAGAGTGACTTGATTCAAGAAGATTGAATGACACAACCTTGTCAAGATTGAATTGATTGAAGATTAGATTGGATGTAAATGAAGGATATTGTGCCACAGTAGTATGGGTAGATGCCCAAAAGATGGTGAGCATGAGCTCACAACATGTAGCCATTTTGTATGAAGACTAATTTTGAGGATAATTTTGAGAAGGTTTTGACACAAGATGAAAAAGACTCAAATCGATAAATCAGAAGGCTAAATCAGACTCACGAGACCACTTTAGGTAAATGATCAAATTCTTTCTAGTTTCTGCTCTGTTCCTGACACAGTGAATGTTTTGACAAAATCTGGAAATAGGCTATAAAAACTAGATTCCTAGCAAATTTGACCAATCTCTGACAAGTTTTTGAAAATTCTCAAATGAGTTCCTGTTGGCTCGTACGACATTGGGTATACTCTCAAATGAAAATTGACATGACTTGTATGACAATTGCTACCAAGGATAATGCTCTTTTGATTTTTGGTGACAACACTCCTACGACATCGTACTGGATCCCGTATGATAATACAGGGGTTATGAAATGACTTTTGCTCAAGAATCGTATGACAATCTAAGACTATGGGACAACTTTTGACTCCAGAGAGGAATTTCACTTCAGATTTTGCAAATTTTAGGTTTGTAGTTTCAGTTTGTTGGCAAAGTTTTCTGTCCAATTTTGAAGATATGTGTAATAGTCTGTCTCAAATAACCATTTAGATATCAAGCATGCAAAACAACAAGCAAGGGAAGCAAGAAATCATCTAAAAACAATAAACAAGGGCAAAAGCAACCTTGCGCATGAACAATCAATAGTGACTTAATGTGCTAATCCCTAGGAGTGCTATTTGTATATGTTCCAAAAAAAATTTCAATAACGCACATATTCCTAGTAAATGAAAAATTTGGCCTCACTAGGGTTTGTAGTAATGGTCTGACTCTACAACTTTTGTGATCTCAAGAGGGTGAACTCCAATCCAGGTACACCAGGGTTTTGACACAGACCAAGAATTTAATCAATCAAGATCTACTAGGGAGATATGACAGCCCAATAAGAGACCACACCTATGAAGATTTCCTCCATAACGACATTTATATAGAGGTTGCTGCTACCATGACAAAAATGGCTATTACCGCTTGAGGTTCCATCCATGTGGTTGACCCAATTAAGGGAATGTCCACTATGGTTAACCCTCTCTAAAGGTGACTCACAAAAGATATCACAAGGGGACAAGATCGGATTCAAGGATCTGGGTTTCTGGTACTATCCAAAAAGGAAGTAGAACATAATCCCCTAGCCTCTTCACTTCACCAAAACAAAGTAGATAGATTGATCAGACATGCTAAGACTGAAATTATCTCACAAAGATCTATGATGTCAACCGCTTATGATCCATCAACCTCTCTGGAGAGAGAATGTATCAATCAAAGTTGAAGACTCAAAAATCTAGTAGAATGCAAGACAATCTCAGTATCCTCCCTACCTACAATGGGATCCTTCATCAAGAAGAGCTTAGCATGCGTGAACAAGCGAAAGAAGGCCACTCTCTCAAGATCATCCACAAATAGTGTTCATAGGGCCTATTTACTATGTGTAACAGATATGCAGAAAGTAAATCTATGTTTGTTTTATAGCCCAAAATTAAGTCTGTGATATGAAAGCAGGAAAAGTCACACAAGCTTGACATGTGAGAGTTTGTTTTATGTCTGAATCAAAGTGTTATAAGATCGTAGTAGAATACCTGAATTCCTCACAACACGCTTAGTAGATTTTACCTATTTTAGCAATTTAGTTGCACTTTTTCAATCAAACTCAGCAAATATCAGTCAAAAATAGAAGATTTCAATTGTTAGGGTTAGCTGTTAGTCCAAATTTGAAAATCAAATCTGAAAAACTACCTAAAATTTTGAAATGACAATTGAATATTGGTATCAAAACTCATATGATAATGGGTTACCTCCCAGACGACAGTCTGGAAACTTGTACGATAATGGATGTCTTACCAAACGACAATGTAGCTCTCAAATGATAATCTACAGTTGTTGAAATGAGCCTCGAAATACTCAACTATTGTACGACAACCAATAGCCTCTGGTATGACTTTCTAACAAAATTCATACGAAAAATGTACGGACACAGAATAAAATCACAGAATTAACCAGAAAATGATAGAAAATAGATAGAAATTGAAATAGAAGAGATGGAAACCTATTTTAGGGCCCCACGGTGGGTGCTAGAAATGTGTGTGTGAATTTTGTACCTAGCTATGAACACAACACTTCAGTAAAACATTAGAGGTTAGCAAAATCAAAATCTGACAAATAATTGAAACTAAGCTAACCAGGCAATTTACTACCTTCTAGTAGGTGCGAGTATGATGTTCTCAGATTGAAATCAAGATCAATGACAATGCAACACCTAAATGAAGGATTTGAATGCAAAAGAATGAAAAACTATATGAATGCAGATTAATCTATATTTTTGTATTTTCTATGCAATAATATGAAAAACTGTATGAATCTAAGCTAGATGAATGAAATCGACTGCAGATTTAATCTAAGAATGATATGAATACTATGATATGAGAACTATGCAAAAACTATGATCAACAATGAAAGATCTCACAAATCGCATGTCACGAGTGTTTAATCCTTCAATCGCCAATTCACCATAGTAATTGTGCAAATTTGAGTGTTGATAATTATGAAGAGCTGAGCCTTGATTTTATAGAAATCCAGGGCTTGAGGATGCATTGAGAAAAACCATAAATCACTCTTGACAAACTCAGGTTGATTTTTGAGTTATCAAGAAATCAGAGATAATTAACTCACAAAAATCATGCAAAAGCAGTGTTTAACTCAAAATAGAGTTTAGATCAAATTTCAACTCATCATCAAATGTTGAGTTTCAATTTAAAATTGATTGTTAATTTCTAGTTGCCTACTTTTCTGATTGTGCATGATTTATTTATAAATTAATTTAAAAATAAAGTGATTTATTCTCAACTTAACTGATTTTTGAATTAAAACAATTGATTTATGGGTTAATCAATTATTAAATCAAACTTTATTCTAAAACTATATTATTAAATATTGACAATTGACATTAATTAATTAAATAAGAATTTAATCAATTAGTCATAAGATTTTAGATTTATTGTCAAAATTAAATAATACAATTTAGGAATAAATTTAATTAAATAATTAAGTGGCAATATTAAATCTAATTAATTAAATATTCAGAATATTCAATTAATCAAACTTTAGGCTAAATAAGATTTATCACCAAATAATTATTAAATCAAAGATAATTAGAATAAATAAGAATATTGCTAGGAATATTCTCTGATGTAGAATTTAGGATAATCAATTAAATTCGATAATGTGCAGATGTGCCTTAGGTTAGGACTTTTATATCGATTTCATTTGCATTGAAGATGTAGGAGGTTAACGAACCTATAGCCCATTTTTGGGGTTTTACATTGGATAGTGAAAATATCCTATCTGTTACTATGATAGTAACCATATATTCACACTTGCAATGTATCTTTCTTTATATCAATAAAATTAGCATTGTTATAGACCAAAAAAAATAAAAATAAATTAATTGAAATTTAATTAAATTAAATTTCATACAATTTAAAATTAATTTTTAAATTAAATAAGTATTAAATGTTATTTAATAGTTATTGTTAAAATGAATAAATATTAAAATAATTATTATTTATTAAAGTGGGAAAATTAATATTTATTAAAGGTTCTTTTTAATTAATAATATTAATATTTATTAATGATGGAATTTTTTTAATTGAATATGAATTATATGGTAATATATTAAATGTTATTTATATTTACAAGATTTAATATCATTATTGTGAAGATAATTTATGGCGTTCTATTTGCACATTGACACTTTCATTTAAATACTTGTTTTAAAACAAACATTTATCATAAAAATTTATATGAGCGTAGTTATGGTCAAACCAAACTGTAGTAGACAACTGACTATTGTATTCAACTAAGACTTACATTCTGATTTGGATGATTGGTGTATTTCATTGCTTTATTTAATAGTGTTATTTTGGGAAAATTATGTTGGCTTTATGAATGGCACACCAAAGGTTGGGAATTGATTTCTTTACGACTTGTGTATTTTTAGTGTATATTTGTGAATTTATATCTTTGCTCTTTGGTGTTATGTTGAGAATATATATAACTATTTTGTAGTCTTGATTGGATCATGTATGGTTCCATGATATTTGTGAGTGATCTCATGTGCTTATTGTGTTCAATCTTTACTTCATTTGACCTTAAAAGGTAATGACCATCGTTACGATTGAATCTGATTTACTTGGTCACCTTATATTCTCTATTATGATTGTCCTACGTTTTGGATGATTATCTTTATGGGTTATGCTACTTCATGTTTGGAGATGGATGTCATTAATGTTTTGATTATTGTTGGTCTTGTGATATAAGACTCTATGGATTGTTATTATATTTGAGATATCCATTATGGGTAAATGATCTATGGTAATGTATATATTGAGATGGAATATTTAATCCTTGTATAGGATGTATTGTTCTCTACTATGCTCCATTATTTTACTTTGGTGATTATCATGGTTATGATTTATGAGAAGCTTTTGTGATTTTAGTTCATTCTTCTATTTGTTATTTTTGGTTGGAGCATTAGGGTACGTTATTTGAGTGTATAGATGGGAAGTGGCTTTTTTTGGAGGCACTAGAGCCCAAAAGTGGCTACCTAGGTATCCTTTGCAAGTTACTTAATAAATTGATAACTTAAATAAATTGAGAGTTTAAAAAAATAAAAATAAGATGTTTGTGCTCCTCACCCATGCCTTGAGCGCTAGTACAGACTAGGATGGTTTGTGAGAAGATGTTGGTTGCTTGCATGGATTGGATGAGGCATAGTTGGTAGCCTTGTCTATATGAGAGGTTACTGATACCCCATAGAGTCACTAGGGGGTGGGGTCCAAAGAGACTGCCAGGGTAACTCTAGAGTTGACTCATGTGATGACACTTTCCTTTATGCATCTTAGGTTTCCTTCATGTGTCGGTTGCCTCTGGTTGAGTATGTATTATCTTGTAGTTGGTGTTGTACCTTTTTGAGATAGTGAGCTTCCAGAATCCCTTTCCTAGGTGTTGTATTGTGTTGGATTTTGGTATTTGATATCTGGGTGGGATTTTTTGTTATCTCCTTAGCATGGTGTGAGTGGACCTTTGGTTCCACGTGTTCGGATGGTAGTGATTCTTTTACCATTTGATATTTTGATGCATTTGTAGTAGTTGCATCTTCTTTTTTATCATTTGAGACTTACTCTTATCTTTTATTTATTGTAGTGTACTTTGTACTTAGATTATATTTACATACCCTGTGACTTGTGCAGTGGATATGGGTTATCATGTATACCTCATGGTTTAGTTGTATCTGGGTATTCTTTTATGAGATGATATACTTGTTGGTAAACAGATTGTTCTTTTTGGATTTAACTCTTCATTTGCCCAAAATCTTCTTAAGAAACAATGTGAATACGAACAGTTGGAAAGTTATTATCCATTCAACTAACTTTCCTCAGAATTTTAATAGGTACAGCTCCCTTATGTAAAGATATGCAATGAATTTGGTTTGTTCTAAATCCTAATGGGGTATGTTCTTGACCAGAGAACATAAGAGGTAACCAAATTAGCCCTCAGTGAGAAACTAATCCAGGCAATGATTTTGATTCTAAACTCTAACCAACTTCAGGATTTCATAATACTTATGAATTCACGCCAGTGGGAATGCAACGATGAATCCTATTTGAATAAATGAAAATGAAATGAAACAACATAGAAGAATCTAATCTAAAATAGGACATATGAGTATTTTCCCAACCTCCAAGTAATTCTCTGATTACTGTCGATTAGTTGCACTAAAGAGTAGAAACAGAAATCCGTCTATTTTCTAATTTCAATCCAACTTAAGGAAAACAAACATTCAAACTTACAAAACCATGGAACAGTAAATAAATGGCACAAAACACATTCCAGATTGACTCCACAACAAGATGTATTTCACACCAAAAATTACTCGACCATTTCATTGATTTTCAAATTATTATATATAGGCTTCAAGAATTAAGCCGTTACAAAATCCACCGAATCGATTCATATTCTACAAAGTCAGTAGATGACAAGTGGCCATTTATCGATTATACAATGTATATCAAAAAGAAAGGGGGGAAAGTTATTTTCCCTTCATTGGCTTCTTTGCCTTCTCCAACTTAGCCTTATGAGCTTTGGTGGTTGCAAGAATTAGAATCATCCTTTCAGAATCAGGAATGTACATGTTTTTCAATCTTATGAGCCAACAGGCATGATCTTTCTCTATGTGTTTTGTAGTATCCTTTTGGGGTTGCATTTTCTCCATGGCTTTATATATGCATCCACTGAGTTATTGAAGATCAGGTATTCTATCAAGGTGAGACCTAGATAACTCTACAAGTTGGTCCAAGTAGTCGGAGAATGACTTCTGCATATTGGTTATACCAATCAAACTCTTTCCATCTCCGCTAGCTTGAGACTCAAAGTGAAGACCTGTCAAATATACAAAGATTTTACTTTGCTCTTTGGTGACTTCCTCATCGGTTTCCTTCATTCCTGCCTTTACCTTGATTATCATCTCCATTTTGAATTCTACCCCTTGGAGCCATTTGATAAGAGGTTCATCCCCTTTTTGCAATATGTTGGCCTTGATTGCATCTTTAGTCTTCATCGTGACTAGCCAATGCAGTAGCACCATGCACTCTTCACATCACAACCTCTCTACCGTGAGTGTCTACATATGTCCTTTGAGAGAATATTTCTCTGCCTCTAATTGTAAAAAGACATTTTCAAGTTGCTCGATGGCTACCAGACCTTCAGACTTAAATCACTCAATCCACCTCCTGCCAATATGCTTGAAATGTCTATCCTCTTGCAATTTGGCAAGTATTGCTTGGTTCTCAGCTACAGTAGGATCGAACATTGTTAGAGAACCAGGTAAGCTTGCTACTGGAGCAACCAACTGCTTGATGAAGTTAGTCATTTCTTTAATTTCCTCCTTGAGTCGAGTCTTAGTGATTTTGAGTTCTTTAAGCTCTTCCTTGATCAAGACGTTACTAGACTTCCACAAGTCTACTTTAGTATCATGGTGGGTGAGCCCCATGTCCAAGGACTAGAGTGCAAAGTCCACAGCAGTAAGATCTTCAATTCTTCCATCCTTTAGAGGCTTGGCTATTTCCATAGTCAGGTGTCTTGTGTCTGGATCTCGACCAAGAGTGGTCATAGTCCTAGTCTTCTTAGCCTTGTTTACGGTTGAACCTGATTGCATCTCTTGTGAGAACATCTCACCACTGGAAGAGCCTTTCTCAACCCTTTTTCTTTTTTGCTCTAGAGTATTCTCGAGCCATGATTCTACACTTGTAACTTTTGTTGCAGAAATCAAATCTTCAATAAATAATTTCCTGATAATAGGAGGGGAGGATTTAGGCTTGGAAGTGAAAGGATTAACCTACGGAGAAGAAATGCTCTTTTCCTTTTAAGGAGACCCCAAGTGCTCATCTGTCTCATCAATTTTTGAACTACTACTATCATCACCAACCTCAATAATGGTAGGAGCCTCTTGGGTAGGAGTTTCACCTTGTATCTCAATGGTTCCTCCTTGTGCTTGCTGCTCTGGTTCCATGGCTCCAATAGTTTCTTCCGCCGACTTGTTGAATTTCTCAACTTTGGCTTCTTCATTCAAACTGATGACTGAAGATGAACCTTCTCCATAAGTCTTCTCAATTGGAATCTCTTTTTTGGGTGGTTCATCATCTCCACCTGCTGGTTGAGTTGGTCCTTTGGCTATAGATGACATTGGCAAAGAGGAGGATGTAGGAGCTCTTGCCGACTCGACTACAGGAGCTTGTTGAGGAGTAGGCTTCCCAGATCTCTTTCTCCTTCCCATCATCCACTGAACCCACTTATCGATTCTCTTAATGACTTTAGTCGTTAAGGTCTCCAAATCTTCTATAGCTTAACCTTGAACTGGTTCTGAGTTCATAGGATAGGGCTTGATCTGATCTCTATATGTTTCATTGAACATGTGTTCTCCATCATCAAAAATGCCTTCAACATTAATGTTGACATTGAACAACTTGATTTGTTCAATAGTCAACCTGGAGTAGAACCTCTCTCAACTCTCTAGCTCATCCTTACAATTTGCCCAATAATCTTTGATTTTGGGGATGTGCCTAACCACAGTGCCAATTTGTAGATAATTTTTGGCATAACTTACTGGATCAAATTGCAGCCTCAATACTTCATACATTTATGGCTTATATCTGCTCTCGAATGTCTTCATCACGTTCTTAGAATTTGATCTTGATGCACAGATATACGCTCCAATAGTAACAAGGAATTCATAACCTTTCTTCTTAATTCTTGCACTTATCAAGTTCAATCTCAACATCTGCCGAATCACCTCTATAAGCACAATCATGTCATCAGGGTGCATTGGCAGCTTCATGGGAAAATCATCAAAATGTGCAAGATGAAGATATGAGAAACTAGCAAATTGGATGAAGAAACTCCCAAATTAGGTGATGACTTCCATGGCCTCTGGAGAGAATCTCCGCTCTAGGCATCCTTGCAACTCTCTGCATAATCTCATTGTAAATGAGTCATTAAATTTAATGAACTTGGCATAGCTATTTTGTAACTTCAAATGAGGGAAGAAATCATAAATTTTCACATCATCTTCAAATTCTTCTATCCTAGGGAGTCCCAGCCATACTTCCAATGTAGCTAAAACATAGATCAAACAGGAAGACGTATAAAATTTGTTCTGGTACTTGGCGAGACTCAAGGCATTGGATAGATTTTCACTTAACACTTGAGCCCAGTCTACATAATGGTGCTCATCACATATTACCTGGACCAAGAAGAAGTAGTGTTCTATGAAATTCAATGTGTCACTTTCACCTTTTATCCTGTGAAGGAGCACTATGATGTCGATGATATCGGCCTTCAGATCTATCCCAAAAAGTGTCTTTGGCACTTTTCCCTTTATGCTTCTGGCCTTTCAAAACCACTAGTTCATGATCTCTTTCCTCCACTTCATCTTCTTCTCATTATATTTTGAAATTGCGATCAAGAAGTTCATATTTGAAAATTCCACTCGCTCTGGGATACGGAAACTATTTTGCATGGACTATCTGTTAATGGAGATGAGTACTGTGTCATATGGTAGTAAAATCTATTTTGTATCTGGGTTGAATCTAGTTATACATTCCTGGATTAGTTTGGGATCTTTTACTGGAACAGGAAATCCAACAGCTTCGACCAAACCACTAGCTTTGAGCTTCTGTGTCATGGAGTGGAGATTTTCTTCGTTCAATATTCTGTGTAGATTTCCCAGATTGTAGAATCTGAGGGATGTATCTATCAAATTATTCCATTCAGATGTAATCCTATTCATCCCATCAAAACCCAAGAATCTAGTGGCCATAGCTTTTAATTATGCCTTTGATTTACTATTAGGAAGCTTTGGGCTATGTTGGCAGATGATTTGTAAAATTGTGAGGAATAAAAGGCATATGAAAAAGATGTGAACAAATGGTAGTTTTTGACTGATTACTTGAGTCTTTTATAAATAGCTTGCTTCCTTACCGTTACTTTCCATATCTCACACCACATGAGTGAGAGATTTTCAAAAATATCTATCAAAGTTCTAACGTTAAGATTTGAATTAAATGCACCTTATTAACGGCCTTAGGAAATCACTTTTACCCATTTGAAATAGATGTAATGGTAACTTAAATGATGTAGTGGATTTTTACTTTTTTGCTTCTCTCAATTCAACGCCTTTGTCAGAAAACTCACTTTGAAGGTAGAAACCCGACTGTGGAGAAGCTAAGGAGTGATTTTCTAAAAATTTGCAACTGACCCATTTCTTTAGCAATT
The DNA here is from genome assembly GCA_027943335.1 of Chamaecyparis obtusa. Lineage (NCBI taxonomy): Eukaryota > Viridiplantae > Streptophyta > Pinopsida > Cupressales > Cupressaceae > Chamaecyparis > Chamaecyparis obtusa. The sequence goes on from BSBK01007279.1 coordinate 244,949, forward strand.
TCTTTTAGATATTAAAGTGGGCTATCTTCATCATAATAGATCATTTAATCCCCATGATTTCTTATGCTTATTTCTTCACAAGTTGTCACTTCTCAGAGACCGCCCTTCTTAGGTGATTTTTCAATAAGGGAGAAGCTAAAAACCAATTTTTTGAAAAAGGTCTCTTACTCACTTTCTCATATTCTGAGACCGTTTTATCCACTGCAGGGACTCAATCTTATTTCCTCAAAATCTAGATGTTTGGTTTTCGGGAATCTCTGATACACTTTATAATGTCCTTTGGAAAACAACTTCTGTAGGAAAAAATCAGCAAGTAGAGAAGTTCATTATAGCTTCTCCACCAAGCTACTTTTCTGGACCAAACTTGTTCTTAACTCAAGAATCTTGATCTCTGGGCCTTGTCTATGTGCTTGATGATTCATGTGTTCTCTTCCTATAGAAAATTACCTTCATGGGTCAAAACCCACCGAGGAGAAGGCGATTTTCAATTTTTCGACAAAGGGGAAAAATGTTTTTTAGAGCTTCACATCCATATGAATACCATCGACCCAACTGAAAGAATAAAAGTCTTTATCAAATTAGGAACTATAACTTACCCATTCCTAGGATGATATTAAAAACCATCTCGACTTAAAAGCAAAAAGAAGCATGAGGGGGTTGTTGGCAATTTGGCTAATGTGGATGCATAGATGTTGTCATTATGGCAACATATGATCTCTATTGAGAGCGCAGAATCTAGAATGCAAGTATGGAAAGTTGAAGGAAGAAATTGTCTAAGTATGGATACAGTGATCCTGACAGAGCACCCGATGAAGATTTAGTTGGCGACATCCACTGGAGCAATATTTTTGTTTGCGCAGTTAACTAAAGCTTCTACAAAGTATGAGGATACCCTATCTCAGTGCGCATAAATTTTGGAGCAGTATGGACAAAGTTATTCGAAGTTTACCAAAGATAGTTTTTGCAAACAAAACAGTTTTGGAGACAGTATTGGCGAAAGAGTTAAGGGATTATTTTTGCTTGTCAAAATAATGACTTAACATTATGAAGGGATGACATCCTAGATGTTTACTCTTGGATAAATATTTTGGAAGCTGACCATGTAAATTTATTAGCTCTAATAACTCATATATGAGGCATACTTGAAATGTAATGAAAATATATGTGATGTGTAAAAAGAAAGAAAAGATAACTTGTGATAGTTGTATATTGTGATAGCAGCAAAGGCTATTGATGTGAATTTGTAAGTAGTACCATACTACAGTCAGAAACATTTTGCATTACCTGTTTGGGCAGTGAGCTCAGCTGGTGATCAGGTTTTGTAATCTAACTCCTAACAGGGTTAAGGCTTCTAACAAGGCCTAAAGTCCTTTAACCAGGACAGATCTACTATATATTGTAAATTGACTCCTAACAGGGTCCAATATCCCTAACAGGATACTTTTGATTAGTGATCTTTGTGGGTACCATCCCCACAGGGGTTTTCCCTTGGCCAGGGTTTCCTCGAGAACATATCATGTGTTATGAGTTCTTTCTATTTACTGTTATGTTTGTTAATCAGCTTGATAATCTTTGTATGCACTAAAGTAATCTATTATATCCATAAGTGGGCAAAAGAAAAAGTTTGTGAAATACTGATTCACCCCCCCCTCTTAGTATTTCCTATTTCTAACAATTGGTATCATAGCACAGTTACTCGAAGAAGGAACATTCAAGGAAAGCTTAGCAGCTTGAGTAAGATCTCTATGGATATGGATCAACTTCAGAAGAATCTTGAAGAAGCTCTTGAACAGATTGATATGCTTACTGATGAAAGAAACTCCTTAAGAAGAAAATATGAAGATGCAAAGAATGCTATTGACAAATTAAAAGGTAAGATTGAAGATCTGAAATCTGAAAAGAAATCTGATATGCTTGTTGAAGATTGTGATGAATTAGAAAAAGAAAATGAGATCCTTAAGCATGAACTAAAGATAGTAAATCTGAAGCTTAGTATGAAAGATGGAAATTTGAGATCTGATAATGAAAAATTGAAAATTGAGAATGAAGATCTGAGATCAAGACTTGAAAAGGAAACATCCGAATCTAAAAAAGTAAAAGTGCAGTATGTGGAACTTGAGAAGTATAATAAAATTGTGAAAGGTGAATTAACTCAATCTAAACAACAACTTGAAAGGCTATATTCAAATAGTGATAAGACTGGAAAACAAATTTCTTTTGAAGAACCATTCTTTGATAGGACTGGATTTGGATTTAGTATGTTTAGAACAATCCATGAAAGTAAGAAGCCAGATCTGAAGACATCAGAAAGTGTGGAGGAAATAAAGCTAGATGAGAACACATTGGAAGATCCACCTAAAGAAGAACCACCTAGAGAGAAAGAAGAATCAAAATAGGAAGAATCATCTAAAGATATGCAAAGAGAATTCAAAGGTAGATGTTTTGCTTGTAATACTATTGGACACATGAAGAGAGATTGCACAGGTAAGCAATTTAAACCTCTTAATGGACATTGTTATAATTGTCATAGTTTTGGACACAGAGCTAATGAATGTAGAAGACCTAAAGTAATTTTGAATAATTATGATAGAATGATTGGGAATACTAACAATGAAGATAAGAAATCTATTGAAGAAATGAATCAAAGAAAAGTAGTAGTATGTTTTAGATGCAGCAAAGTAGGACATATTGCTAGAAATTGCAGGTCACAGATTAACCAGCAAGGACAGATATTTGGAAACAATGGAATCATTTGTCAGATATGCAACAATTTTGGACACTCAGCAAGAGTTTGCAGAATGAACAATGGAGGTTATCATCATAACCCTAACCCTAGGAACAATGCAAGAAGGAATGAAAATGCAGGAAACAAAGAGAAAGGTTGTTGTAGCAATAAAGATGAAGTAAAATTTGATAAAGGCACAGATCAAGGAGGTATATTCAGCACTGAAAGTAGTCAGGAAGGTAATGTAACTAATGGTAAGGATGAATCTTTACCTGACCCTTCTTTAAGTACTAAAATTATGTAAGTTTATGTAGTTTAGGACTTAGGATTAGTGTAGATTAGGAATTTGAATGAGTTAAGTTTTGTGTAGTTAGATATAGGTTTATTATGTTGTACTAATGCTATGGTTAAGTGCACAAAAGAAAATATTGTGTTTTGCGAGGTCGCAAAAAGTTTTATGGTTGCAGGTTTGCAGAATCATCTTTTTGAGGTTTTAGCGGCAAAATGAATGAATGCGATGTCAGATCAAGTTAACGTGAAGTGTTATAAGGTTGAAATCGAAGTTATCATGATTACAAAGTGATTGAAAAGAGATTTGAAAGAAGAAAAAGCGAGTTGAGGATGATTTGAAGAAGTTTGGAAGCAGTTTGCAACGTCGATCATACCGAAACCCTAGATTTGCAAAGTTGAGGTATTTTTTGATCTTTAATCAGTTGATAAGATGGATATTTCTATGGTTCGTAATGTTAAGGATAAGAATAGACCTAAGATTAAGAAAGAACCAGTAGAACCAGCTAAAATTGATAACAATCTAGCACTATCATCCGTACCAGATGGAGTATTGCACATTGAGAATGTTAAAGGATATTTAGGTTGCAAGTTTGAAACTTTGGGAGATGCAAATTTTAGTGATGATTATAGGAAATTGTATAATCAAGACATGTCAGTTAAACCAGCTTATGGGAACCTAGAGAACAATGAAATTATCAAATATTCCATAAAGTATGAATTTAATGATGAGGAATGTACCAAGATCATTTTAAGTAGAATCCACAATGGGAAATTTTGGATGGAGGATAGAGTTATTGATATAACTACTGACCTAATTCATGATCTTACTGGATTATCAAAAGCTAGAGAGATTCCACTGAATGAAAAGAACATGAGAAAGATTGTTTTAGACAACACTGGATCTAGTTATAATGGTAGAGGAATTGCGATAAGTAAGATTAAGCAAGATGATGTTAGGTACCTTTGCAAGATCCTATCAACTAAATTCTATGGTAGTTCAAGGGAAGATGACATGGCTGCAGGAATGGTTCATGTAGCTTATCTTATGTGTATTGAGAAGAAACAAGTAGACCTATGTGAAATTTTGAAAATTCATTTATTTGAGAACTTAGAAAAGATTAAGAAGGCTAAGTACACACAATTTAGGCTTTCATCTCTGATAACCTATATGTTTTTCCATATTTTGAGAAGATTTCCTTACACAGTTGATTGGAGTGACAATGTGAACACAATGGAAAGAATAAACTCAGTCTACATGAAGCACCTTTTTGATAAAGTCAATGACAGTGTGAAGCTTGTATTGAAGACTCTTCAGAATATTGTTAAGAACAAATCAAGGATTCCTCAATCCTTAGTTGAAAGGCATAAAGATGACATTTGTTTTATGGTAGACACTAATTTCACCTACATTGAAGTAGTTGAGCCTAGAATGGAATTCATAGACCCTCTTGGCTATGAAGTATCTGAAGCAGAAATAGTAGGATATGTGAATAGACTATTAAAGTGTGAGTTGGATGGTCATGCAAATAGGTTTGGAACCTATGAAGAGAATTTCAACTCTGCAATAAGTTTGAGAGAAAAGAAGCAATCTAGTAAGAGAGTTGAATCTACTATGAAGAAAATACTAAAAGAATCAGGTATGTCAAGTCATGAGTTTGACATAGCTAAGAAGACTACAGAAGCCTTGAAGCAAAGTGAAAATCTTGTAATTCCACCTCAGGCATCTAGTGCAGATCCTGTTGATCCTATTGCAGTAAAGGTAAAAGTTGAAGTACCTGAGAAAGATGAAGGAGATAAATCTTTTTCTCCTATTCCTAGCAAAAGAGTAAAAGTGAGTGCAACAGGACTTGGCAAGAGATAGAAAGTGATTGTACCACCTGTACCTAGAAATGTAGTAGTAATTAAAGATGATGATGAAGTTTCAATCAAGAAGAAAACTTGGAAACCAAGAATTGAAAGAGTTAATGAAGATATATTGAAGCATGGAGACTTCACTAAGATAAATAAATTCTATGATCTATATGGATCATTTGACAGATTGAATTTTGAAAATGCAATGATTACACATATGATTGTGACAGATAAGAAACTTAGCACTATTCATGGTAAGATCCCAGAAGATTTGTATAACAGACTTGTGAATAGAAAATAGAGAGCACAAGAAGAGGACATAAAGATGAGAGAACATGTAATCAGACAGTTCTGTGAAGTTGAGGATGAAGATCATTTGAAGAGATTCTTAAAGTCTCTTGGAACTTTATTGAGAACTAAGAGAAGAACAATCCTTATAATGGGAGGCAAAAAGGAGGAAGTACAGAAAGAGATAGAGCAAGCAATAATGCAAGTTCTTGTAGATATAGTTGCATGAAAGCATGTTGAATCAGACCCTCAGCAGAAGCAATTAGAGGAACCGCATGTAGAGGAAGTTGGTATTGAAGAAGTCCCATCTTCTTCACATATCAATATTGGCAAAGAATCAATGGACATTGAAGGAACCAAAGTGACACTAGAGTCAGATGATGTAGTATTTCATGATCTAGGAAACATTGTTGACAATTTGGCTTTAGAAGAGCAAGAGAAGATTACAGAATCAGAAAAGGATATAGAGGCAGTGGAAGCACCGGTAGTATCAAAATCAGTTCCAGCAGAACAGACAGTTAAAGGTAAACAAATTTTGACAGAGGTCACTACCCCTAGTGCACCTGACAGTAAGAAGAGACAAATTGGCTCAATTTTTGAAGACCTTGGAAAAGAAGTTGAAGATGATGATCAACTTGAGTTCATCACATCTCTTAATAAAATTATTGGAAAGAATAAGAAGGTGAAGGACCTTGAAGGCAAAGTTAGAGTTTTGACGGAGAAACTTGAGAGTGTGATCAACACTAAGGTATCTAAATCAGATCCACTTGAGAAAGCTAAAACAATAATAAACTCTTTTGACTCTGAATTTTCTAACTTAAAGGATATTGCTAGAATAAAAGTTCAGGAAGACTTTGAAGCAAAAATGCAACAAAACTTAAGTGTAAATATTCGAAATGATATTGGTAATTTGGATGTATGCATAAAGAATTTAAGGAAACATTTTGAGACTAGAAAGAGTTTGTATATACAATGCACAAAATCAGAAATCCTAACAGCTAAAGAAGATAAGAAGATCAGAGAGAAGATAGATGCAATTACAGCTGAAACAAACACCTTGTCAAGCCCAAATGTAAAGATAAGTTCTGTAGAGAAGAACATAAGGAAGTTAAATGATGAAATCAGAATGTTAGTAGAGGAGAAGAATAGAAAGATGCTCAGGATTAACATCTTGAGAGAGCATATCTCAATCAAGACCTCAATTGTTGAAGACCAAATTGAGCAGTGTCTTTCAGCAAAGACATCTTTTTAGAAGTTTAGCTTCAATTCCCTGCAAGCTTATCAGACAATAGCATACGGATGGAGTACTCTACTCAATGTTGCTAAATCCATCAGGAAGATATGGGAGAAATATTTTGAATCATGGAAGTCAGAGTTTGGTGACTGTGTTGCAAGCCTACCGGCTTTGCAATAGCTAATATCAAAGTATTAAGTTTTTTTTTTTTGAAATTTTTGTACACCCTATCCTTGTCATTGTTGTCAAAGGGGGAGAGATAGCAGAAAATTGAATATATGTTGAGGAAGGATACTCATAGGGGGAGCTATTATATGGAGTACAATATTGTATATGTTTTGTATAACTTTTGGCCACAATTTTGTGTAAATACTTTGAAGTTTTGTTTGCACACTTAGCCAATTTTCCCATATGTTGCCACCAATGACAAAGGGGGATATTGTTGGCAATTTGGCTAATATGGATGCATAGATGTTGTCATTATGGCAACATATGATCTCTATTGAGATCACAGAATCTAGAATGCAAGTATGGCAAGTTGAAGGAATAAATTGTCTAAGTATGGATACAGTGATCCTGACAAAGCACCCGATGAAGATTTAGCTGGCGACGTCCACTGGAGCAATATTTTTGTTTGCATAGTTAACTAAAGCTTCTATAGAGTATAAGGATACCCCATCTCAGTGCACATAAAGTTTGGAGTAGTACAGACAAAGTTATTCAAAGTTTACCGAAGACAGTTTTTGCAAACAAAACAGTTTTGGAGACAGTATTAGCGAAAGAGTTAAGGGATTATTTTTGCTTGTCAAAATAATGACTTAACATTATGAAGGGATGACATCCTAGATGTTTACTCTTGGATAAAGATTTCGGAAGCCGACCATGTAAATTTATTAGCTCTAATAACTCATATATTAGGCATACTTGAAATGTAATGAAAATATATGTGATGTGTAAAAAGAAAGAAAAGATAACTTGTGATAGTTGTATATTGTGATAGCAGCAAAGGCTATTGATGCAAAGTTGTAAGTAGTACCATACTATAGTCAGAAACATTTTGTATTACCTATTTGGGCAGTGAGCTCAGCTGGTGATTAGGTTTTGTAATCTAACTCCTAACAGGGTTAAGGCTTCTAACAAGGCCTAAAGTCCTTTAACCAGGACAGATCTACTATATATTGTAAATTGACTCCTAACAGGGTCCAATATCCCTAACAGGATACTTTTGATTATTGATCTTTGTGGGTACCATCCCCACCGGGGTTTTCCCTTGGCCAGGGTTTCCTCAAGAACATATCATGTGTTATGAGTTCTTTCTATTTACTGCTATGTTTGTTAATCAGCTTGATAATCTTTGTATGCACTAAAGTAATCTGTTATATCCATAAGTGGGAAAAAGAAAAAGTTTGTGAAATACTGATTCACCCCCCCCCCCCTCTCAGTATTTCCTATTTCTAACAGGGGTTATTCGATAAAGACCGCCTATCCTAGGGAAAATCTAGACTTAGACTTCAGTTTATTATCCCAAAACTCATGACTTAATCTAAACACAAGGTATCCACTTTTGTTTTTAAGTGGGGAGAACAAAAGAGGCGCAACAATACTTTAGTTTCATTATGTGGAAGATTTGAATGGTTATTATACTTAATATATTAATTTATATTTACGTAATTCTACGTCAAGGAACCCTTGCAATTTGTAATATTTAAATGAGTTACACTTATGAGTACGTATTGTCTTTATGTTATATTGCTTTTGCTTTGTTATTCATTATTATTTGTATATTATTAAGAAAAAGGATATTTTGTAAACTTAGTAGCATGTTTTAGGTTAATTTCTCATGGGTTCCCTAGCGGGGCATTACAGGTATTAGACTAATGAGTCCAAAGCCCAGTTCCACAAATAGCTAAAAATTCACAACAGAATTAATGCTAGTGCCAAATAGGTTTGAGCACACTTTGTAAATGTTTACTACTAAATTAGTTTTGATGTCAATGTGAAATAATCTACTACATAGTGAGGGCTACACACACCTTTTTAGACAAGTATGGATGGAATATTAAAAGCAAAAAAACCTAGGAGAAATGTTGTTTCCTAACAATAGGTAAACAACTAGGCTTTACACCCCAACTCAGGGACATGTTGTCCTGACTAGGCAGCTATCAAATTCTATTATCAAGACTCATTTACTTGTCATCCTAGGGACATATACTTAAAATGGGACAACACAACATTTGCAGTAAGATTCTTTGAAGCCATGCCACTCTAAATACAACAAAGGAAATGTTGAACTAAATGTCAAAAAATAAATGCATCAACCATCTTATCCATAACTTTCCATGCATAAATCCAACCTAATACCTCTATTGAAACAAAAACTCTTCAACTAGCTAGGCCAACTGCTTTTTTCTATTTTGGCTATAGAAATAGTCACAAATTTGTGTTTCTATGGCTATAGGAACAATCAATTACCAGATTAATAGAAACAAACTAGGCAAAACATCTAAGCTAATATACATAAAACAAATAAGAGGATTCCTCACCAAGTGGGCCCCCTTGGAAGAGTACTCCTGACTAAAAACTATATCTTTAGGAAATAAACATCAAAAATATTTTCATTCATCCATATCAAGAACACAATAGTGATAGAAATTGCTTCTTATTTAGAAAGTACAATAAATGAAAAAGTGTATTACATCACTCAACCAAACCAATTTCTAAAGAAATATGGGATATTTTATAGAAAACATGAACTAAAACTAATGGACTAGATCAACACCCCAATCCCTCAAATCTAGGGAGAGTGCTTGCTTTTTATAAAGGCTCAAAAACTAGGTATAATTCTGAACCCAAGGATTGGACATCCGACTGAGTAGTTTATCATCCTTATAAAAACTCATTTAATATGTCAACCTAGGGACCTGTTACTTGAAATGGGCCAACAAAATATATGCACCAAGTTCTACTTAGTCACTCATTCTACAGTTGTTGTAGGAAAGAAATGTTGAAAGGAAACTATCTTATGATTGCAAGAAACAAATACTAGAATGGAACTTAAACTAAAGCTGCAGAAAAGTAAATACCAAAATGGAAATTATAGAAGTGAAGGTTCTAACAAAAAATGAAGACTCTTGCAAACTATGCTATAATGCTTCAGTTGTTCCACTGCTTTGGTTGTAGGAAGCATTAGCTAGCCTATGGCTTTAGCTGCAAGAGCAGTTTGACACTTAACACTGAAATAGTGGAAATATAGGAAAGTGAGTTTAACTAAAATAAATCTAAATAACTATGGATCTCTCACCAAGTGGGCCCCCTTGGATGAGTATCCCAAACACAATTATGCAAAGTTAACTCTCAACACTTCATTTGTTCATCGATTGAATAAATGAGTACATAGATATACAAACCAGAAACAACATAAAACTATATTGCTAATAAAAACTGATGATTCCCTCATTCTCACGCAAGGGTGGGGCTTTATTTAAAAGGAAAACTTCTATCAACTAACAAATCATGCCACATAAATAGGCAAAAATTTTATTACAACACTACTAACACAAAAGGAGGAAAGCTATAAAACTGGAACATATTAGATCTAGAAAAGAGGGAAGAGTTGTTGCGACATCAAATCTAACTTCCCACTCTCTCCTAGATTTCCTCAGAGAATTCAACATGTTGCCTTTGTCTTTTCTTGGCAACTGTCACCTTGATCATTAGAAACCTTTTGCTAGTGCTACGTTAATATTTCTCCACTGGAGTTTGCTAAAAGATCCGGTTGAGCATCCAATATATGAGTGTGCTTCACCTAGTCAAGCCAACGACTACTATTTCAATACGTTGCACTTCAAAGGTTAGGATAAAGACATTCATGGTAATAAACACCAAAATATGCATACATCATTTACGTTCAAACAACTATTTTACTTATAAAAACATAATCATAACTCAAAGAAAGTAATATAGTATATTCATCCAAGTGTAGCATTTTAAGTATGTTTAAACCATGGTAGCAGTCTAGTGGCAGCATGCCATAAAATAACAGAACTGATTATAAAAGTCTCTGAGAAAATATAACAGAACAAGGAAAAATACCTAGCAAAGACTATCCTAAGGTCTCTAAAGTATGGCATTAATATGCCTCATCATTTCCCCCAATAGAGACTAGTGTCGATCCTCAGGCACTGAAACATTTTTGATCTTCACAAGTACCCTGAGGTCTCCTTCCTAAGTCTCACCAGTTGTGGAACTACCCACTCACCAGTAGAATCCATTTGTTCATTCTATCTTTATTCATTAACTCATCTCCAATTTCTCATCAATCTCATTATCCACATAGCTATATAGTGGCCATAAAAGAAAAGGAGGATAGAAGGTGATGGGTAACCACCTCTCTGGTCGTGGTTGTCATCCCAACTAAATGTACCATTGAACCCATTGTATTGTAGCTCAAAAGTTAATGAGACTATGGGGCTCTTCCTTCTTTAAGGCCATTGTTAACCTAGCCCATCTTTGTTGTAATCCTTTTGCCACTCGGTGCCCTTTTACTAATGATAACCTTTCAAATTCTACAAATACTTATTCCCTATTATCTAGAATTCTCCTTCTATATGTGGAGTCATTTAATCCATAAACTATTTCCAGCTAATTACAATACAACCTTCGGGGTGAAGCACTCTCTAGATGTAGGGGAAGTGTAATTGATCATTCAATTTCCCTGTATTTGTTCAACTTCTCCTCGTAGTTGATCTCATTTCTTACCCAAGATAGTAGAGAGGACAAGTGAATATCACCAACAAATAGTAAAGGATTCCAGTTAGTATTAGAGGGAATGGCATGATTATGCATCTATAGTTCACACAAAATATTCCTAATAAAATCTAGTGGTGCTTCATATGTAGCCACAAAGTATTGAGGTGTTCTTATGTCTATGCTTAGATCTCTAAGCACCCTCATCAATTTGAACATTAAAAACTACTCCTTTAAACATAGGGCATAAACCCTATGAGGTGGCCTACATTCAATTAACTTAGGAATTAACTCTGTGACTGAAACCAACTTTCCTTACAGAAGTTGAATTTCCTTCTTTTGCATTCCTATTTCCTTTTTCAATTTATCCCTTTCCAATTCCCACATGGATTTTGCATACTGCAATTGCGTAAAGTAATCAATAGATAGGGAGTGTATTGTTACCTTTCCTTAATTTCTTGGTGGAACTGAGTTCACTTGTATTTCCTCTTGACTTTCTTGTTGAACCTAATCTAGTACTATTTCTTCCTGATTTTCTAGTGGAACTAGCACCGATGCTACCAGAATATCATCCTTCTGAACATTCCCTGGATAAGAAGAAGATACATCAGAGATTTCTTTTTGTTTTGCTTCTTTTTGTTCTATTGCCTTGCCCGAAATTATGGCCGCAGGATCTTCCTCCATCATATCATGACATTTTGTGAATGAACTACCTGCTTGTGGTTTTTCTTCCATGGGTTCCTCAATAGGAACATCAGGAGTAGAGCCATACATTGCATGGGAGTCCTTCCCTATTTGTTTGGTGTTCAAATGAACATTGCATTGAAGTGGAGTGTCGACCGATGTGTGGGACATTTTTGTGGGGTCTTTTTCTATGTAGCAAGGGTGGCTACAAGAGGAACATGGGCATCATCCATAACATATTCAACCATTTTTTCTTTGTCCTTCTCCTTATTTTGGGTATTTAGTTCTACCTGTGGATTATGGGATTATCTAGGAACCTCAATTTTACCACCCTCTAAGTTAGGGTTTGGATCATCTGTTGGCACATTTTCTTTGTGAATTCCTCAAGTGGAAGGGTTTTCCTATGCCTTTTCTAGAATGGAGGACTCTACATTCTCAGGAATGACCTCATCAAGAATATTTTCCTGCTCTTCTTGATTTTCAAGTTGTGGCCCTTTAGGTTGTATCCCTTCACCATGTAACTGCACATGAGGTGTAGTGATAAACACATCCCAGGTCATGGGAGAGGTATCATGTAGAGCTCTTTCTACCAAGAGTTTTATTAGACCATGGTGGGTGATGGTGTTTTGCCTTCCCTTCCTAAATTCTTCAGAACTATAATTCAACAATGAATATAAAACATTGGGGACATTTATCAAGCAGCCATGCCGCAAATGACTCGAATGCTTGAAATGAATGGTATGCAAGAAATAAAACCACCCTTCATAGGTAATGTACCTTATGATGTGAACTGCTAGCTGAGGGTACTCACCAAGAAGAGATGTTCTTCTAGCACCTTGCTTTCTTTATTCCAATGCAGTATCTGCTAGCAAAGAAAATTCTTCTTGGACTGTGCGCGCATCATGGCTATGTGGAAAGGCTTCACCTGTGGTAGAAATTCTAGAAACTTCTATGATTCATGCATCTAAAGCCTCTACTCTTAATCCTTTTACATAAGCGACCCCATTTCTATATGTCTACAAGAATTCCAATGCTATGGCCTCGTCATGACTACTCAACCGTACAAAATATGTGATCCATCCTACACGGTTAAAAACCTGAACCTTGGCTTGATATTGCAATAAAGATGCATGATTAGTTGGCTCATAGCGTATAGGTTGTCCACCCATTCTGCTTGCTGAGAACTTCTACAACCTTAATTCCTTTAATTCCAACATCTTCCCTAACAATTCCTCTTGCCCTCTATTCCACCCAGTATTCAATTGAACCAAGGCTTGGTGATTATCTAGAAAAGACTATCCTAGCTCACTTAATGGGTAGTTTAGTCAAAATGACAAAGGAATTCTGAAAAATCATTTTGAAAAACTAAAGCTAGAATTTCTAATTTTTAAAACACAAAACTATAGGGAATTTTGGATGCAGGGTTGTTAAATCAAGGACTATGTAGTAGAGGCTTGCAATTAATAATGGTGAATAATGGTGATCTTAAGTAAGGATATTTATTACATCACACACTAAACTAACTACCCCCTATGAAAAAAGATGTAGGTGTCCTCACATGCATGGTTTAGAAGTACAATGGTACTTGGATAAATTATTAAATTAATTACAATGCAAGTTATAATAATGTTAAAGTAAGTAAAGAGCATTTGAAATAATAAATGAATGCATACCTAAAATATAATAATCGTAAATGTCAAAATTTGGAAAGATTGAGTAACATGTGCCAAACAAAAAGTAACACATTGTGTAATGATGATGTGACAGATGAATGAATATGGTAGGTAAAGTTGATGAGATTTGATGTGATGGTTGCTTTATTATGGAAAGAGATAGTTTCATGGGAAACAAAAAATTTATTATGAATACATACGTGTAGAGTCAAAGTAATGAATGGAGGAAGTTATTGGCTACATGAGAGTCTTCAGCTAGAGGAGTTCCATCGGATGCAAGAAAATCTTCAGCTGGAGGAGGTCTATCGGCTATAGGAAAATATTCAGCTAGAGGAGGTTCGTCAGTTGCAGGAAGTTCATCAGCTGCATGATCTTTATCTACTACAGGGGGTCCAACTGCGGTAGGAGAAATCTCAAAATGCCACAAGAAGTTGACCTTTGTTTTTGGCTTATGGTACATACAAAGTATGTGGCCATTCACCAGCAACTTGAAATGTACAGGGTTGATTGTTGATAACTGAACCACACCATTAGCATACACACATTCAATTTCATAAGGACCAAGCCATCTTGTAGTAATATTACCTTGTGTCTCCTGATATCAGGAGTCATACAAAAGGGCCTAATCACCAAGAATAAATAGTTTGTAGAGGATATGTGAGTCATTCCACTTTTTGTGCTAGATCTGGACCATCTCAGTCTGTTGCAGGGCTACCTTTCTCATTTCATCTAGATGGTTGAGCTGCAAGATCTTGTTGCATTGCGCTACTGGAAGATCAATGTTCAGTTGTAATGTAGTATGCAGGGTCTTGTGCTCAAATTCTATAGGCATTACAACGTTCTTTCCATAAACCAATCTAAATGGAGTAAAACCAGTTATTGTCTTCCATGTCATCCTATATGTCCAGACCGTCTCTTGTAATCTTGTGCTTTAGTCCTTTTTATGTAGTTGCACTATTTTTTTCAGGATTTCTTCTATCTCTTTGTTTGTGATTTATGCCTACCCATTCACCTGTGGATGATATGGACTTGATTTCCTATGGAAAATATTATATTCATTCATTAGGGCAGTGATCAGTGTTGATATAAATTGAGAACCCTGATCAGTGACCAATTCTATGGGTACACCATATCATGTAAAGATTTCCTCATATAATAACTCGACTACCTTGTTATACCTATCACGCTTCATGGATCGTACCTCCACCCATTTTTTTACTTAGTCTGTGCACACAAGAATATATGAGTTATCAATGGATGAAGGACTAATGGGTCCAACAAAATCTAGGACCCCATTTATCAAATGGAGTGACTACCACTTGAGGAAAGAGAGGCATTTCATCAAACTTTGTTGGTCACCCCATCTGTTGGCATTGATCACATTTCCTTATGCATTTGACTGCATCTTTATGGATGTTTGGCCAGTAATATCCAGTGTTCAGTATCTTTATTATTTTTCTTTTGGCTACAAAATGCCCTCCACAGGGCTCATCATGATAGACATAGAGGATGTCATAAGTCTCATCCTCCCTAACACACCTCCTCAATATTTGATTAGGGCCATTGTAGAATAGGCAATCAACAATCCATTAAAAGTTGAAAGTATTTTCTATTAGGAGTCTTTTCTTTTGAGGAAAAATAGGGAGGTACCTTTTGAGATACTAGGTAATTAGCAATATCGGCATACTAAGGGGTTTTAGCTAAAATGGAGAACAGGTGATCATCAAGGAAGTTGTCATCAATGATATTTGGTTCATCTTCATTCTATAATCTTGAGGGAAGTTTGCAACCACATTGCAATTGCCTGGCTTATCCACTATTGTGATGTCAAATTCCTGCAACAGTATAAGCCATTTGGCTAATCTTCCTGTGATAGAAAGTTTGTTAGTGAGATATTTTATGGCTACATGATCAGTATGCACAAATATTTGGTAGCCTGTGATGTAGTGGAAAAATTTATTTAGAGCATAAACAACAATCAAAAGCTCCTTCTCTATGACTGTGTAATTCAATTTCGCTCCTTGCAAGTTTTTGCTAATAAAGTATATTACATGTTCTACCATACCTTATTTTTGTCTGAGTACAACTCCTACTACATGATCTGAGGCATCTGTATGAATGTGGAATAGTAGTGCCCAGTTAGGACCCCATAGAACAGGAGCCTGAGTAAGAACTAACTTCAGCTGTAGGAAGGCTTTATCACAACTTGATGTCCATAAAAATTCTAAATCCTTGGTGAGTAGAGAATGCAGGGGACTGGCCATTTTGTTGAAGTCTTTAATGAATCTTCTACAGTAGCCAACATGTCCAAGAAAATTTTAGACATCTTTATGCTTGGTTGGTTTGGGAAGATTTTGAATAACTTCAATTTTGGCAGGGTCCACTTGGATTCCAACATCAAATATATAGTGACCCAACACTTGTTAGATATTGCTAATGCATGGAAAGGTGATTGAGACATTTTATATGTTTAATCACTATGTTACTAAATGGGCACTCATATTTTTGTCATCTATGTTTTATCATTGATGTCAACATATGTTTCTGTCAGAAGAACAGGTTGGTTATCACAGTGTACGGACACTGTACAAATATTTCAGATGTTGCAAAGTTAGATGAGAGTTTAGGAAGGTTTTGTGATCTTATATCCAAGATCACATCATGTAAAGTTTCATATTGGATGAGTTACAGATGTTTTGGTGAAGACTAGTCACTAGACTGTGACAGTGAGAAATGATAGAGTTAGTCTCTTTGTTTCTAGTATATCTTCTAGATGATATGGATTCAAGGTATGCGAGCTTGAGGGATGATAGACAAGGTAATAAAGGATTTTCATTGGTCAATGCAAGGTATGAAATGCTTGGTGACATCAGCTGTGGCATGTGTTCTAGAGAAGACCTATTTAGAGGCCGACTTAGGAGATGTAGCATGTGTTTTGCTTGGCAAACATAAATTAAGGATGTTGGTCCTTAAATACTATAATGTAATCATTGTATACTTGTTTTAGATACTGTGTGTATCTTAGAAAGGGTTTATGTAATTATTTTTAATTAGGAAAGGCTTATGAGACAACTTGATCATGAGAATTGTAATAAGGTATAAATGAGAGGTCTTTTCTTTGGAATATATATAGATTAAAAAAGGTGATATAAAGAGGTTGTGAAAGCTGCGAGCTTGTGTCTATTGTATGTAGAGTAGAGGTTTACTGGTGCACTTCATTGGAACTAATCAAGAAAAGATAGTTGATGTCAAACAGTTCAAAAGGATTGTGTATTTCTTCATATACACTTGTGTTGTGAACAATGAGTTATGAAGGTGGATTTAACCTTCTTTGGGTAGTGAGCCTTGGGAAGTGAGCCCTCCCTTTCTTCTTGACTTCTAATAGGGTCTATCCTCTAATAAAGACTATGTACTATAATGTTTCAATAAGCTCCTAACAGGGCTAAATCTTCTAACAAGGATACTATACTCTCAGTACATCATTTGTGGGTGCTAATTCCCACTGGGGTTTTTACCTTTAACAGGGTTTCCCTGACACCAAAATATTATGTTATTGTGTTGGGATTTATTGTGTTCATTGGATCTGATATTGCTGCTACTTAAAGTTTAAAGTTTAATAATATTCCATACAACTGATTCACCCCCCCCCCTCTCAGTTGTATTGTGGACTGTTATTCCTAACAATTGGTATCAGAGCTACTGGTCCTTAGAGAGAAAGCTTAATAGCTTGAGGTGATCTTGGATATGGTAGTCTATAGGAAGGATGGTCCAAATTTTGATCTTGAAAACTTTGACAGTTGGAAGAACAAGATGCAAACTCATCTGCTATGTTTGGGCATCGACTATTAGTTGATCACAAAGACTAAGGTAGCTATAAAGACTGAGAGTGATTTACCATCAGCTATTGATGATGAAAATAAGGTATTCATATACATGGTCACAAGGGAAGCATTAATAAGCACACTATCTGAAGGTGATTTTACTGAAGTTAAAGACTTGGATTTAGCATATGAGATTTGGAGAAGATTAGAAGCTTTATATGAAGGAGACAAATATACCAAGCAAACAAAGTTACAGAACTGGAAAACCAAGATGGAGAAGCTACCAATGAAGGATGATGAAAGCATTAGGGCTTATGTTCAAAGGGTTACAGAAGTTGTGGTTGGAATCAAAAATTGTGGAGGCACTTATGATGAAGAAGAAGTTGTTGTGAAGATCCTTAGATCATTGACACATGTATACAAGTTCAAGGCTATGTCTATTCAATAGACTATACCCTTAACCCCAAATTTTAGTAGAGAGATGTTGATTACAAAGCTAACTACCTTTGAGGCTACTAAAATGGGAGATTCAATACCTAAAGTGGAATCTGCATTCAAGGCATCTGCACACAAGAAAATGTCTGCACTTCTGAGCACCAGTAGTGAAGACCTAAAAGAAGAGCTTGGTGAGTATGTCGAGGAATGGGAACAGATAATGGTAGAGGAAAGAAAGATGGATGAACTTGTTGCACTGATTGCTAGAAGAGAAAAGAGAGGTAAGGGAAAATTTGAAGGCAAGTTACCCTTGAAATGTTTTTCATTCAATAAGGTGGGTCATTTTACATCTAGATGTCCTACTAGAGTTCCTAAGTACAAACCTAAGTTTTTCAAGTCTAAAAGGGATAAAGAATGTTATTATGCTAGTGAAGGAATTTCTGATGATGATGATTTAGATTATGAAGAGATTGGATTTGTTGCTATTAGAGATGAACCAATGCATGAGGAAAAGGCTTTAGTATCTCATGTTGACAAGAAAACTGAATGGATAATAGATAGTGGTTGTTCACATCATATGACTGGAGATAGAAATAAGTTTGTTAAATTAATGAAGTATGATGGTGGTGTTGTGAGATTCAGAGACAATCTTCCTAAACCTATCATAGGCATAGGATCTATTACTTTGAATGGAAGGACTAATACAGATAATGTGTTGCTTGTTGATGGACTAAAACATAACTTGTTGAGTGTTGGTTAGTTAATGGATAAAGAGTTTCAATTAAGATTTGTTAATGGTAAATGTTTTATCAGAAGTAAGGCAGGTAAGTTGATTGCAATTGGTACTAAATCTAGAGGTAATGTATTTGAATTAAATACATCTGGAGCCTCTTGTTTTGTTGTGAAGGTAGATGATAGCTGGTTATGGCATAGAAGATTTTGTCATGTTAATTTTGATAACATTGTGAAGGAAAGTATGGCTAATGTAGTAAGAGATCTGCCAAAGATTGTGAAACCATCTAACACTATATGCAGAGAATGTGTTATGGGAAAACAAACTAGAAGCAGTTATAAAAGCAAAGCATATACATCAAAAGGAAAGTTGGATTTGGTACATACAGATGTATGTGGACCTACAAGGATAAGATCATAGTATGGTGAAAGGTATTTCATTCTTTTTGTTGATGACTTTTCTAGAATGATGTGGGTTACTTATTTGAAAGAAAAATAAGAAGTATTTGATAAATTCAAGTTGTTCAAAGAAAAAGTAGAGAATGAATCAATTTTAAAGATTAAGTTTCTAAGGTCAAACATAGGTGGAGAGTTTACTTCAAACTTATTTAATTCATACTGCAAAGAGCATGGAATAAAGAGACAGAAATTAGCTCCTAGGACTCCACAACAAAATGGGATAGCAAAGCGAACGAACATAACTATACTTGATGCTCCTACAACAATGTTGCTTGAAGGAAATGTATCTCATGTACATTGGAGAGAGGCTATTGGGACAACAATGTATACATTGAACAAAATTCAAATTAGAGAAGGTACAAGTAAGACTCCTTATGAATTGTGGTTTGATCATACTCCTATTGTAAAATACTTCAGAATATTTGGTAGTAAGTGTTATATCAAGAGAGATGATGAGATAGGAAAGTTTGATGCTAGAAGTGATGAAGGAATTTTTCTTGGTTACTCTACCAAGAGTAAGGCTTACAAATGTTTCAATATGAGATTAAGAAAGATGATTGAAAGTAACAATGTAAAGATAAATGAAAAGTTTCAGATACAAGAAAGAATGTATGACAGTAATTAGATTACAAAGATCAAAGAGGCTACTATTGTTGTTCAAGAAGAACTTGTTGAGGCAGAATGTGAAAAAGAGACTTGTGATGTTGACACAAGTGAGTACTGAGGTTCCTAAGACTCTGAGGTATGTAAAGAATAACCATCCTGAAAATCAAATTATTGGTGATTCTAATCAAGGATAATGACTAGATGAAAAGCTAGAGAAGAAATTTGTTTGATTTCTCAACTTGAACCAAAGACTACAGATGAAGCATGTAGAGATGAATCTTGGATAAATGCTATGAAGAAAGAGTTAGATCAGATAAAGAAGAATAACACTTGGGAATTGGTTCCTAGACCTAAGAACAAAAATGTAATAGGAACAAAATGGGTTTTCAGAAACAAAATGAATGAAGAAGGAACTGTTGTAAGAAACAAAGCAAGACTGGTATGTAAGGGATATTCAAAGCAAGAAGGCATAGAGTTTAAAGAAATAGTTGCTCATGTTGCTAGAATAGAGGTAGTGAGATTGTTCTTGGCTTATGTTGCACATAAAGACTTTAAGGTATATCAGATGGATGTGAAATCTACATTCTTGAATGGGGATCTTGAAGAAGAAGTATACATAAAACAACCAGATGGATTTCCCCTATCTGAAGACAGACACATGGTATGCAAGTTGAAGAAGGCACTATATGGACTAAAGCAAGCTCCAAGGGCTTGGTATGCAAGGTTGGAAAAATACTTACTTCACCTTGGATTCAGAAAAAGGTAATGCTGACAATAATTTATACTTAAGAATTAGTGAGGATGGAGTTGTGATAATTGAAGTTTTTGTTGATGATATTATCTTTGGAGGCAATGATGAATTATGCAAGAAAATCTCTAAGGAGATGGAAAATGAATTTGAAATTTCCATGATACATGAAATTAAATTCTTTCTTGGACTACAAATAATTTAGAATGAGAATGGTATCTTTATTTCTCAGACTAAGTATCTCTAAGAAATGCTAAAGAAGTTTGGAATGGAAAACTGTAAACCAATAGGAACACCCATGGTGACTGGTAATAAGCTATCATATAATGATGAGACATAATGTATATTTTAGACCAAGTATAGATCAATGGTTGGAAGATTACAATATCTGACTCATACCAGACCGGATATTGCTAATGTTGTTGGAATTGTGGCTAGATATTAGGCAGAGCCAAAGGAGACACACCTAGCTGATGTGAAAAGGATATTTAGATATCTAAAAGGAAAATTTGAATATGGCATGTGGTATGATAGGAATGATAGTTTTGTACTTCATGCTTATACTAACGTTGATTGGGCAGGAAACATTGATAACAGAAAGAGTACTAGTTGTGGTGCATTTTTTCTTGAGAAAAAGTTACTTTCATGGCTAAGTAAGAACCAAGATTGTATAGCTCAATCTACTGCGGAATCAGAGTATGTTGATGTTGTTGTTAACTGCACTCAAATTTTTTAGATGAAGCAAATTCTGAAGGATATTAGAATAACTTTTGATGAACCAGTGGTTATCCATTGTGATAACACCAATACAGTGAATATGTCAAAGAATCTAGTGATGCACTCTAAAACCAAACATATTTCTATCAAATATCACTTCTTGAGAGACAAGGTGGTAGAGAAAGAAATAAAATTAGAATATATTAGTACAAAAGAGCAGATTATAGACATCTTCACAAAGTTGCTGCCAAAAGATACATTTGAATATCTCAGAGGTATGCTAGGGGTTCAGGCCCCTCCTAGTCAGAATTAAATGATGTAGAGATGGATCAGTCTAGAGGTTTTCATAGCCTTATCATATTTTGGACTGAATGTAGGGATCTACTCCTCAGAGGGAGTGATCATGGAAGAAAGATGTTGGAAGATAGTTGATGATTCATGGCACCCTTTTCCATTGTTGTTAAAGGGGGAGTGTTTCTATGAGAAAATCCCTACTGTATGGGGAGATTGTTTGTATCATTGTTTAGTTGTAGAACTTTGGATTGATATAACCTTGGGATGATGGATTTTCCCATACATTGACATCAATGCCAAAGGGGGACATTGTTGGATATTTCTAATGAATGGGGAGGTGATTGAGACATTTTATATTTTTAATCACTATGTTACTAAATGGGCATTCATACTATTGTCATCTGTGTTTTGTCACTGATGTCAACATATGTTTCTGTGAGAAGAAAAGACTGGTTATTACAATGTACGAACATTGTACGGATGTTTCAGATGTTGAAAAGTCAAATAAGAGTTTAAGAAGGTGTTGTGATCTTATATCCAAGATCACATCATGTAAAGTTTCATTTTGGATGAGTTACATATGTTTTGGTGAAGATTGGTCACTAGACTGTGACAGTGAGAAATGGCAGAGTTAGTCTTTATATTTCTGGTATATCTTCCAGATGATATGGATTCAAGGTATGCAAGCTTGAGGGGTGATAGACAAGGTACTGAAGGATTTTAATTGGTCAAAACAAGGTACATAATACTTGGTGACATCATCTATGGTGTGTGTTCTGGAGAAGACCTATTTGGAGGCCAACTTAGGAGATGTAGCGTGTGTTTTTCTTGGAAAACATAAATTAAGGATGTCGATCCTTAAATATTGTAATGTAATCATTGTATACTTTTTTTAGATACTGTGTGTATCTTAGCAAGGGTTTGTGTAATTATTTGTAATTAGGAAAGACTTATGGGATGACCTAATCATGAGAATTGTAATAAGGTATGAATGAAAGGTCTTTCCTTTGGAAAAGATATGGATGAAAAAATGTGATATAAAGAGGTTGTGGAAGTTGTGAGCTTGTGTTTGTTGTATGTAGAGTAGAGGTTTACTGGTGGACTTCATTGGAACTGATCAAGCAAAGAGAGTTTTTGCCATACAGTTCAAAAGGATTGTGGATTTCTTCATATACACTTGTGTTGCAAACAGTGAGTTCTGAAGGTG
This sequence comes from Chamaecyparis obtusa, assembly GCA_027943335.1. Classification (NCBI taxonomy): domain Eukaryota; kingdom Viridiplantae; phylum Streptophyta; class Pinopsida; order Cupressales; family Cupressaceae; genus Chamaecyparis; species Chamaecyparis obtusa. Next base: position 267,460 of record BSBK01007279.1, read on the forward strand.
GATTTAAAGCCTGCAGGGAATAGTTATTAGAGGAAAAATTCAGGGAGTCTGAGTTCGATCCATACTGATTATGCAGGATGTTGGTGATTACTTTGTCTTCTTCCTGGAGTTGTAGGAAGGGATCTCTTTTCAACATCATTAACTGAGACACTGAGTTGATAACTTCGGCTTCTTCTCCTATGTCAGGCCATATTGGTGAGGCTAATTCCATTTGAGATTGGGTAAGAGGATACAAGACTAAAGTCTTGGTATGTTGACCATCAAAGATGGTCATATCCCTTGAGTGACATCTGATGTAAGTATCAGTAGTTTCTAACCAAGGTCTACCAAGAATAATTGGATATCTCCCTAGTGTGGCTTTGGGTGATATGATCATGAAATCAGCAGGGTAAGACCAAGATTCTAGGTCAACAACTATGTCCTCCACCATACCATCAAGCTTCATAGTAGAGTTTTTTGCAAGTTGTAGGAAAATAGGTGTAGTCCTGAGGTTGGTGATACCAAGTTGTTGCACTATATCCCTAGTCATGACACTTATAGTGGCTCAAAGATCTATCAATGCATTTTTAATGGTTGTCCCATTGATAATGACCTCGACAACAGGGCTACTAGGGTCAGAATATTTTGGGATGGTAAGCTTGTTGACTTGGTGGCCAGCACCTCCTTGGAGATTTGTGACATGGCTTCACCACCTCCCATAGATTGGGTTAAATCTGACATTTGTATCAGGCATTGATAATTCAAGCTTTTGGTGCAATGGAAAATGATTCCAACAATTGGTATCAAAGCCTTGGGTCATGAGTTTGAGTCTCCCTTCAATGGGTGACGAAGGCTCAGTCGGTGCTAAGGGGGAGATTGTTGACTTGGTGGTCAGCACCTCCTTGGAGATTCGTGACATGGCTTAACCACCTCTCGTGGATCGGGTTAAATCTGACATTTGTATCGGCATTGATAGTTTGAGCTTTTGGTGCAATGGCAAATGATTCCAACAAAGCTTTCCTAGCATGATGTCAGCCAATTTACCTAAAACATGGACAGTTGAGGGGGCCTTTTTCTTATGGCCAGGCTTCTTGAAACAAGCTTCTTTGGTGACTTTTCCATATGTAGGGATATCTTTGATTGCTTGAAATAGGGGTATTTGAACATTAATATTCTTTAGTTGATCAAGGATGTTAAAGGTTGTTTCTTCAACAGCCTTTAGATTGCTATGTTGTAGTCTTTGTGGAAAAGGAGGTGCAGTATACTGGTTATTCTCAGGTGTAGATTGAGAAACTGGTGGAGTAGGAATGTGTTCAACTTAGATAGGCTCCTCATGTGGTACTTCAATGATAATTGGATGCTCAAGAGCAGGTAGAGTAGTTCCAGACCATAGGAAAATATCATCAAGTGTGATGGTATAGGTAAGATATTGCATGGGGTACTGCATTTGGTCAGTACCATACACACTTTGTTGAGGTGTAGGAGGTCTATTTTTTGGGTTTGGTTGTGGGTGTGTAGGAATTTGTGTAGGCTTGGGAGGTGAATTATTGGTTGCTAGTGGTGGAAAAAGTTCTTGCTATTGTGGAGGCTAAGGAGGTGGTGGCAGAAATCCTTGTGGCTGATTTGGTCATTGTTGACCACCTCACCACTATGGATTTTATTTCCAATTACCCTATGGTGGCTACCATTCCCCTTGGGATTATTTCCAATTCCCTTAAGGGTTTTTCTACTGTGGACTAGGGTAATTCTACCACATATTCTGGAAATTATTCTAGGGAGGAGTTTGATAATTCATGGCAGGCTGCCATTGAGTATTATAAAATGGATTACTGAATGTAAGTGGGTCCTGAGGCATACCTTATCTTTGCATCCATGGTATTCATTGAGTGATGAAGAACAACTGCTCATCCACTGGTTCAATTGGTTTGTAATCAGTTGGCATTTGTGTAGTCTCCATGTTAGCGACCAATTTGCACTGGTAGTCTCTCTTCTTCTATCTACAGTGGGGACAGAATTTAGCCAACATGGCCTCTGCTTCCTCATGCTTCTTTTTAGCCTGCATGGTATCCAGTTGTGTGGTCATGTTGTTAATGGTGTCTTACTTGAAATCAAAGACAAGATGTGTTATCTCTATTCTAGAAGCCCCTGCACCATTTGTCTTTCCCAAAATGGACCTATATCCCCTTCCTCTCTTACCGGCTGCTTTGGAGTACTTAAGGCATATCTTTCATATATCATCTGATGTAGATTAGGTGATATTACCTCTAGGCATCAGGTCCAGTGCCTTTGTGCATCCATCATGTATGCCTCTCAGAAAGAGAAGCTTCTGGGATTCCTCATTAAGTGTGTGTGTTGTGTTCTTTTGTAAGTTGAACATGAACTGTGAGACATAATCTTTGAGACTCTCATCCTCTTTATGTGTCATCTTAAAGATGTCTTCCCCTCTCATATCATTTCCTTGATAATACTCCTTGTATTTGAGGAAGAAAGAAGCCCTTATTTTGTCCCAATTATGAACAATATCTTGCCCTAAGCTCATGAACCAATGTAATTTAGACTCCTTAAAAGTCACATGAAATATTTTAAGCCTATGGGCTTCAGTGGTGTAGTGATAGCTTCTACAAAGGATATCAAACTCGAAAAGAAAGGTATATGGATCTTCTATCACAAGACCATAAAATTTTGGAAGGGCAGAAGAAGGTATGTTCTTGAGGTTGTTATTGTCACGTTGGTTGATGATGGGAAATGGAAATGTGGTGGGATTTTCCATCCTTGGTGGGTTTCTAGGGTGAGGAGGAGGTGGATGATGAGGGTGAAAAATGAATACTTGCAAACAATTTTCTTGTTCAATAGGATTTTCAGTAAAACAGGATCATAGATTAGCAAAGGCCTCAACAAATAGATTGATTTTGGGTTGCTCCTCAAAGGTAACAAGGAGTTCTTCTTTAGAAGATGAGGATGAGGATGTGGTTTTAGGAATTTCAATTGTAGCATCAACAAATGAGCCTTCTTCTTTGAATGGATGATTGGATTGATTTGGCAAGTACCTTCCTCGGGCATCTCTTCTTCTATTATGCATGCAACTAGTGTGAAGTGATGCAAATTGTCATGTTTCTCAAGATGAATTTTATTCTACTCAAAGAGGTAAATGAAAGTGTGTGATGATGATAATCACCTTCATGAAATTAAGATCAAATTCGTAACAATTCTAAAGCAAATACAATGCAAATCTATTTAAAAATGAAACTAAGATCTATAGCATCTCATGGCTCTCTAGAAAGATGTGGTAAGTGGAGCTCTCAGCTCAAATCTCCACTAGTGACACTTCTAAAATGAGAATGTATGTTGTTCTATGCTTCTACAATGCTTCTATGATGATGATTTTAGCTCAAATTGACAAAAGTATAATGCAAATGCTCTAAATGCTCTTAATTGCTCTTAGAATGCTCTTCAATTGCCTATAGTAACAATGCTTTGCAAATGAATTTCTAAGATATCAATTGCTCTCAAAATGCTTCATACTTATAGTAAATTCCCAAGGGTAGTGGGTGGAGTGAAGTAATCATGATTTACCTTTGGTTGAGTCAAATACTTTGCTTTGTTCATAAATGGGGGGACAATTTAAATGTTTGTCTCAAAGCTTTGGACAAAAGGACAAGATTGAGTGGTTGAGATTGAAACTTTAGAATGAGTGATTGAGATTCATCCTTTTTGAGTGATTTGTGTCTTTTTGTCCTCAATTCTCATTGGTTGCTCAACTTTGTTGAAAGATATTAGGAATTATTAAATTCAATTAATTAATTAAATTTAGCCATGTAAGGGTAATAGGTTCATTTTGATTTTTGATTTAAACAACTATACAATTAATTGATTAAAATCAATTATGTAGTGTTTTTCACCCCTTTCAACTTTGATTTAATTATTTAACCTCATTATTTGATTTTTCCTTTGCTTTAATTGATTTTGTCCAACTTTATTTAATTATGTCCATTTTAATTGATTTGATCCCTTTTTTATTGAATTAGTGCATTTTGATGATTTTAAGTCATTTTATTGATTTTTGCAATTTAAAAGCACTTGTCCATTTTTGTGTGTCTAAAGAAAGCATAAATGAAATAAAATCCTAGGAATGGCTTAGTGAGAACTAGGCTTGGCATCGTCCCCGACAACGACACCAAAAATGATCGCTTTTTATAAAGGCTCAAAAACTAGGTATAATTTTGAACTCAGGGATTGGACATCCGACCGAGTAGTTTATCCTCCTTATAAAAACTCATTTAATATGTCAACCTAGGGATGTGTTACTTGAAATGGGAAAGCAAGATATATGCACCAAGTTCTACTTAGTCACTCATTCTATAGTTGTTGCAGGAAAGAAATGCTAAAAGGAAACTATCTTATGATTGCAAGAAACAAATACTAGAATGGAACTTAAACTAAAGCTATAGAAAATTAAATACTAGAATGGAAATTATAGAAGTGAAGGTGCTAACAAAACATGAAGACTCTTGCAAACTATGCTATAATGCTTTAGTTGTTCCACTGCTTTGGCTGCGGGAAGCGTTAACTAGCCTGTGGCTTTGGCTGCAGGAACAGTTTGACACTTAACACTGAAATAGCAGAAATGCAGGAAAGTGAGTTTAACTAAAATTAATCTAACTAATTATGGATCTCTCACCAAGTGGTCCCTCTTGGATGAGTATCCCAAACACAATTATACAAAGTTAACACTCAACACTTCATTTGTTCATTGATTGAATAACTGAGTACAGAGATATATAAACTAGAAACAACATAAAACTATATTGCCAATAAAAATTGATGATGCCCTCCTTCTCATGTAGGAGTGGGGCTTTATTTAAAAGGAAAACTTCTAACAACTAATGAATCACGCCACATAAATAGGCAGAACTTTTATTACAACACTACTAACAGAAAAGGAGGAAAGCTATAAAACTGGAACAAATTAGATCTAGAAAAGAGGAAAGAGTTGTTGCGACAAAAAATCTAGATTCCCACTCTCTCCTATATTTCCTCAGAGAAATCATCACATTGCCTTGGTCTTTTCTTGGCAACTACCACCTTGATCATCAAAAACCTTTCACTGGTGCTGCACTAATATTTCTCCGCTGGAGTTTGTTGAAAGACCAAGTCGAGCATCTAGTATATGAGTACGCTTCCTAGTCAAGCCAACAACTACTATTTCAATGTTCTGCACTTCAAAGGTTAGGATAAAGACATTCATGGTAATAAACACCAAAATACACATGCATCATTTATGTTCAAACAACTATTTTACTTATAAAAACATAATCATAACTCAAAGCAAGTAATATAGTATATTCATCCAAGTGTAGAATTTTAAGTATGTTTAAACCATGGTAGCAATCTAGTGGCAGCATGCCATAAAATAACATAAATAAGTATAAAAGTATTTGAACAAATATAACATAACAAGGAAAAAGACCTAGAAAAGACTATCCTAGGGTGTATAAAGTATGGCATTAATATGCCTCATCAGAGAGTACTTTTATTAAAAACTAGAAACTAGGAACAAAAAAGAGTGGAACAAAGTGGACTCTGTCCCATCCATAACTTGAACCAAATCTTTTCCTAAATTTTCTCTATAATTAGGCATGTAATCAGTTAGGAAGATAAATGTTCTTCCAACCGTCTTAAAGAAATATTCTATAAAAGCTATAGCTAGAAAACTTGTTGACTTCTTCCTTCCTTGATATCCATTGACTGCTTCAGAATACCTGTCACACCTTGATGTCCATTGACTTATCAAATAGATGCATTCAAAAGGTTAGTACTATGTATATTCTTGCACAAGCATCAATATTTCAAATGCCATAATTATTCATGATAATATATTTATATTACATTAATAAGTGTCATAGCTTTTATCAAAAAGGACATTAATATTGTTGGATTAGGTATGGAAATGTGAGTACTGAGAGGGGAGGGGTGAATCAGTACTGTAAAACACTTTTAAACTATTTGAACTTTCTTCCTTAAACATTTACCAAATCCATAACTTTTGCATGCATCATATAAAATATATAAAAGAAAACACATAACTCATAACACATTCATTTTGGTATCACATAAATCCTTGTTAAAGGATAAAAACTATGATGGGGATGACACCCACAAAACTTTACTACTGCAGTAAAAAGTCTACTTGATTAGAGCTACAATGTTAGCTATTTCTGATAGCTTACCTTGTTAAGAGTATTAACCTGGTTAAGAGTCTTAAGACCTATTAAGTCTACCTTGTAAGATGATTTTACAATTATAATCTAAGAACTATACCTAGTTACAAGATTTACAATATAAGATTTGTTAAGATCTGCTCGGTTAAGAGACTTTACAATTTTGATTACTCTTTAATTAGTAACACAAACTTTTCTGTTAAACTTGCATCAAACATATGCATATCATACTCTTTATGCTCACTAACTTATTACCTCGTACTGTGTACTACTCATAATATCAATTCAGTGCTCGGTAGATTCAACTCTGAATCACAATCACTTTTTTCTCTTTACTGCTATGTACTCGATGGTTTCTCTGCTCATCACCTTCTCTTCAATCTCTACTTCACACATACAATCACCCTTCACGTATGCATATTGATCTTCACATTCTGATTCATTTAAATACAATTCTAAAAGTGGTGCTACATGTTCTAGAATCATCTCTACAAGCGGTGCTAGCATTGGTTACTCCTCCAATGCATATATCATACTTTATTCTCATTGGAATATCTTACCTTGTAATCATGTGTAATTATTATGTTTACATCTCCAATGCTCTGACATATAATCTCTTTGAGATTTGTAAACTATTTTATGTTCAGTGTCCAAATTCAATGTATCAAAATATTCTCCTTGTGTCGGCCTGCTATGCTTGGTAACACATTTTCCTCTAGTTCGGTAACTATCTTATCTTCTTGGTTGGGTTGATTTTGTAGCTTAGTATAGCTTGGTTCTTAGTTCTACCTTGCTTGGTATCTAAACTTTCTTTTCCTTTACCAAATTTATTTGTTCCCTTATTTCCTTTTACCAAATAGTTTTTCTTGCTTTACTGACATGTCTTTCCTTCATTATCGAATGAATTTGACAATCAATGTGACTTCGTCATGACTAATGACAACAAAATAACTCTTCAGAGTATCAATCTCCCCCTTTGGCATTAGTTTGGTAACTTTTTTAAAAACTTCAAAGTCATAAAAAAAATTTAATTTTTTTGTCCTTGTCCATATATCCACTCATATATCCATTCCTTGGTAAACTTGTTACTCCCCCTGAAGTATTACTTCCTGAATCATATTTTAACATATTTATTCATCCTTCTTCTATATACATATACTATATTCCCATTTTACATATTTTCCCCCTTTTTTAACAAAAATGCCAAAATAAGAACTTACTTCTTATCAGCTGTGGGGATCTTGTCAAAAATAGATTTGTACTTGGCTTGAGCATCCTTCAATGATGCCTTCCATGTATCCTTAAGACTCTGCAACACTAGGATTTTCTAACTTAAATCAACAATCAAACTTACCATGATGCCCATAGCACTAACATCTGGTGCGGTGACTAAATTTTTGGCCTTGAGTACAAGTTTCTGCAATGATTCAATATGTGGAATAAAAATTATTTGGAGTTCCATAAGATCCATTTTTATATGATTCTCCTCCTTTCTTAGCTCATATTTCACTCCATCAAGTGCTTCATCCTTTCATAATATTCCTTTATAGACTTAGGCTTGGTGGAAACTTTTGATAATTGCTCGGTGAGCTCCTTTTCCACATTATTATCCCTCTCTTTTATATCCTTTGTAAAATTTGAAATTAAGAAAACTTGTTGAAATAATGAAAGAATTGTTTTCAACTCAATTTCTAATTCATTTACTAGCTCATAAAGAGTTACCTTATCTAATGCAACTGATTGAAGGAGTTCTTCAATCAATGCACTCTCCAATTTCTTCTTGTGTACTTACATCTTATATTTTGTTGTATCAGTACCAGGCTAGTTTACTTGATTTATCAGTTCTCTTAGCTAGCTATAAATTTCTCCTTTTTCATTTAGTGGCCTTAGGTACAATCTCATGCAATATTCCTTTAAATTGCTCCAAAACATCAATTTTATGCTTCTTTGTTATCAGCTTGTCTTGTGCAGTTTTCTTTTCAATAGATCTCTGAGCTCTGAAAGTTCCTTTAGACTCAGGGTTGAAATATCAACCTTGGGAATAACTATAGGTTGGTTGATATCAACCTCCTTTACATACTTCCTCTTCTTGGATTTTCCTTTAGAAGTAGGTCTTCTTTGCATCAGATTGTGTAGATGTATCCTTAGTCTTGTCTTCTTTTTCTCTTCTTCTTTCTTTTCTTCCTTCTTCTCTTGTTTCTCGTCTTTCTTATCTTAATCTTTTTCCTTTTCTTTTTCTATTTCTTTTTCTTGTTCCTTCTTTTTCTCTATGGTCTCGGTAGGAGTTACTGATTCTTGATTTTGACCTTGTGCAGTTTTGGTCTCTTTTGTTTCCTCGGTCTCCTTTGTGGTAGTCTCTTGTGCTGGCTCGATGGGGGGTCTCAACATCAGTAGGTACAAATCTTTTTGCCTCTGAGATAACTTCCCCTATTTTAGGAAAATTTAAAACCTTCTCAATTATAGGATCTTCTGCCATCATCCTTGCCTTGGAAGAATCATCAACATCCATTTCCTTTGTTTCTATGGCCTTGGTTGCCATGATATCTTCATCAGATTTTATTGTCTCATTAGGGTCTTGATCTATTATGTCCTCAATTATTACTTCATCTTTGTTTGTTTTCAAGTCAATTGGATTAGACTTTCTCTTTTGTTCTTCAATCTCTTCAGTTTTAAGTGGATCAATAGAGAAAATCTTTCTCCAAAGATCATCAGTGTCCTTTTGAACCTCTTCAAGCTTACAAACCATGATGCTCAATGCTCTACCTTTTACTCAGAATCTTTTTGATATTCTAGCAGTGTGTCTTTGATTCCTTTCTTGGTTAGGTCTGGGACTATAATACCTAGGGACCTTTCTCTCATTTCTTTCTCAACTACTAGAGCATACTTCTAGGACATCTAGCATCAATTTTATGATATAGCTCACCTTAAATGCTTGGTTCCACTTCAATTGGTGTTGTTCTGAATTTATGTAAGGTGGAAATGCCAATCTCTTCAATTTTACTTTTTCTCTTCATCATTCCTCTTTTCATACTTTAATTGTTTTAGAACTGAATATCCTCCATATTTCTCAAGTGTCTTGAGCAATTCATCAAGACTCTTCACTTTAGGTACTTTATTTTGTACAACCTTAAATTTTCATATGTCTTCAGATTTGATGTCACTTTCTTGTTGCAACTTTATTTTCCTTGTAGGCCTTCCAATAGCCTTATTCTCTCTAATGCAAGTCTTTGTTATCTACTTTCTTCTTTTCTCTCGGTGTAGAGGAAGACCTTGTTGATGGTCTAACACCAATTGGGCTAGGGGTCTCTTTCTTTACTTTTGTCTTCTTCCCCTTGATCTCTGACGGTTCACTAACCTCTTCACCTTTAGAAGCTATACCTAGATTCTTTGACAAGGTGTTTATCATTTTTCTTGTCTTTCTGATTGTCGTAGGTATCAAGATACCTAATCTTATTTTCACTTTTACTTCTTCAAATGTACCATACCAAGTTGCAATTATGTCAAATCATTTCTCTAACAATCCTTTAATTTGAATAGAGGCATCATCAATGTTCATCTCTTATCCCATAGGTGGCAACCACTCATTTTTTGGCTCCATAGCTCTTATAATACATGTGTCAGTGTCAACTTCAAAACATATCTCATCTTTATATTCTTCCACTAGTTGTGGTGGAATCCTAAATCTTTTATGCATTCTTGCTTGAAATTAAAAAAAAATAGTCATTTAGGACCAAATCAAAATTATCTCCAATACTTTGAATATAATCATTAATCTGGTGTGTGATCGGTTTGTCTGCTTTCCAAGTTACTTCACTAACTTTAGGAAATAAATTCTGAAAGTAGAAGAAAATACATACCAAAAGTGGTCTGAACTTCAATGTATTTGATTTTTCTTTCTTGATGGTATTAATATTATCATCCAACTACTTCAGCAATACCTCACAAAGTTCTATCTTCATATCCTTCTTAACAATTATATATGTTATGTCAACTACTCCACAAGGTGCACTATCTACCCGAGATTACTGAAATATTTTGTATGATATGATATTACTTACAAATCTCAACTCAGAGTCATCAATAGTAGATATCTTCAATCATCTTCCATCCCATTTCTCTCGTGTAAGATCACATAGCTTATTCTTATCAATTTTCTTGTATGTCCTTGGTCTATCACTGACCGAAAATCCTATGACTATGTGCAAAACATTTTTTTTTTATCTTTACTGGTCCATCGAGCCACATGAACTGATCATGCACTTGGCTTAGTACTATCCTCATCCATTTGTGTTTAAATACTATTGGTGCGTGCATATCATGGACCAAACCCTTGGTTTCCAAATGTGTGTGGTCACTTTTCATTTTTCCATTCACACACAAATTCTTGTATGATGTGTCAATTTATACTTGGCATATATCTTCAATTTTGCAGTGAATGAAGGTGCAAACATCTTCAATTAGTATAACCCTTGGTGAGATCGATGACAGTTGTAACACCCCACCAGGGAACCCAAAAGGCTAAGGCAAATATCTTGACTAATTTTCTCTTTTTGAATTTTACTTACTTAAATAGATATATCATATTTTAAAATTAAGTTAAGATCGGGCATCCCTCCAGGTTCCCTAACATTGTTACCAATGTTATTATCACAATTTATCCAATGCTTCACTACTTGATTAGATACATACATGAAGCCATCAATTTAGAGTTACATAAGTTACTTATGCCATAAGTATACAAGTTAAATAGTTTACTTTTATCCATTCATCTTATCCTATTATGACTATTATTTGCTATCATCTTCAACACGAGTATATGTCTATGCATCACATATAGGTGAATTGTTTACAACAAGATTTAAACTTTTAAATCACATCTTATGACCAAGCATTTGATTATCCACTTTTCCTAAAGTTACATGTGCAGAATTAAACTTATTTCTTTATAGATTAAAATTCGTAACAAGGAACTATTATTGCCTTTATCTAATTCCACACTTACTTAAGATTATATCATTAACTTTCCATATCATACAAGGAATTTATAACATACATTATTTCAAATACACTTTATTTGAACATCAAATATGACTTTCAAGGCATTTCCTTGGAAAATTGCATCTTTAAAGATAACAATTTTAACCCTTTACTTTCTCCTAGAGATACCCTTTTTCATATCTTTACAAATCACATAGACTCTCAAGTCTTCTTTAGGAGCTCACAAAATTAGTACATAAGATATCATTATTTTGGAAGCTACATAGAATAATCACTTTTGTAATACAACATTTTGAAATGAAAGATATAATGAAATGATCTTCAACATCTTTAGGCAAGGATTGAATGCATGTCATCCATGAGACCACAAAAATTACCTCAATATATTGCCATCCAACCACGTGGATCCACAAAGGTCCACTTCCCCATGCTAGGAGATAGAACCAAAGTCCACATAGGGAAACTAGGGTAGTCTAAGGTCGAGGGACAACCACCCAAACTAGAAACAAGAAGAAAAAAATAAAAAAGCACAAGAGAGGAGTTCCCTAGGATGCTAACTAGGTGAGTTTCATTTCATAGTCCTATGTGTTGGGAAACTTCCTAGAAGTCATGTACCCTGGCGCCCTCATGTGGCTTGCCCCAGTAGCTGAAATGACCTCAATACTCCAACAGGACCTATGCGGGCCATTATCCAATGTTTAATATTTTAATATTTTTAATTAATCCCTTACCCATTCCCATCCAGTTTGAATTATGTTAGGTTTTCTTTTCCAAACTCACCCAAAGGTTATCTTTCTGACCTCCTCGACCTGGATCCTATAGTGAGCCACTCACCTAGGGCACCTAGGAACCCTACTCATACAAAATCCATCTAGGGAAATTTTGGATTCTACAGCAAGACATCCCTCCCTTGGTTTCTCGGTTATTTTCCTGTGATCCACATTATCAGGAAAAACCCTACCCCAAAAAAGTAGTATGATGACAGAAGAAGAAATAATATCTCAACAAAACTCCTTGGGGATGCTACTTCACGCACTTCTATAACATAGAGAAACATAAGAAAAATAAAATTACTATAAACTATAAACTAATAAATATTGATCAGGAGAATAATGTACTATAAACTAATAAACTTGCAGGGACCTATCAATCAAAGGAGAAGACACAATAATCTTGTCTCAAAATAGTGACAAGATAAATGCATGTTTAAGTGTTTTTGAATCTACTCTTTTGGGTTGGTTGAAAGAGAGATATTGGTCAAGATAGGAGAAAAGTGAGTTTAATATGTTTCCTATTGGTTGGAAACATAAGGGATGCCTTTTATGTGAGATTTTTGTGATTGTCTTAGTGATATATGCATGATTATTTTTAGAAACATATGTATGATAGTCATAAAAATATAGTTTAGGTGTGTGATGCATAACTTTGGTTTTCACCATTGGATTTTCCTAAGTTTTGGATTTTTTTGATAAAACCTAATTGTGCACATTCTCACTGGAGAGATTTGTTGAATAATGTATGGTTCAAAAGTTATATACAATAGAGTATGAGTCTAGGAAAATAAACCAATAAAATTATTAGCAGATCAACAAGTAAACATTCACAAAGACAAGACACTTTCCCTTTTTCCTCTTGAAAACACAAAGGTCCTAAACCCTCATAAATAAAAAAATCCAATTCATAATCAATAGAACATGATAGAATATAAAATCATATCTTTTCACAAGTCCAACAAGGAAAAATCTCTTTTCAGAAGACATAATTCATTTTTTAGAAAAGAAAAAAAAACACATAGTACAGAAACCAAAACACTTTGTCCATTTTCAATTATTATTTTTTTAATTATATTCTTAATTCTATTTTATCCCTTAATTCTATAGTATTTCAATTATACACACACACGAACAGATTTAAGATTTATAGTATAAACATATATATGTTTACTTATAGAAAGTTCAGTGGAATCCAAACCCTACGTAAGATCCTGCAGAGATATTCCGTTATAATATGATTGATTCTAGATATAATTTCCTCTTACAAGCCTCCCAGATCCTCCAGTTACGCTTCAGCACTTAGAGAGCCTTTTCTATCCAAAATTTACAAAAAATTTCCAATCTTCCATTATTTTTCTGATCACTTCCTAGCCTACTACCTTCTTCCTGATTCCTTTTTTTTCTCCAAACTATAAGAAGGATCCCCTATAAATAGACCTCTAATTAGTTGTAGAGGTTATGGAGGTCGATTCCCATGAAGCAACATCTCCTTAAAGTTAATCAATTAATATTTTAATTAACTTATATATAACTTACCTTAGGTAAAACTAACTTACCTAACTTTCCTCCTGTGAATTTACTACCTGTCAAATATTAATAATAATATTTCAAGCATAATCAAATCATAAATAATATATAACTTTTATTTATTTTTATTTCTAAAAATACACTTAGTATTTATTTGAATATAAAGTAATGGGGTAAGGTTCTCAAGGAAAAAGATAATAATATAATTTTGTTAGCAAACACACATAGATAGAACAAAAAATGGCTCTGCTCGTGAAAAATCAGGATCACAATCTGAGGTTTTCAGACGTTTGCAGGATTAATATTTTCAATGTGGAATCACTGGACAGGCAATTTGACTTCTTTCGGCTAAGGAAATATGCAGCCTCTAAACAATATGGCAATAGAGAAAGGCTCAGGAATCATCAGGGCCCTAGTTTTTCTTCTCAGAACAACCATAGTTCTAAGACAAATAGAGTCTCCAATGATCATTTGAATCATGAAAAATGTTTTCAAAAAATTCCCATCTCAGAAGAATGGAAAACTGCATTTCTTCAAAATGCTAGAAGAGCGAGGAACAAGAAAAATCATCAGATCCACAATCTTAATATTCCCTCTAGTAATGCCCGACAATTCCAGATCCCTCTTAGGAATCAATTTGAACATCTTCAAACAAATGACTTGGAGCAGAGTGCCAAACGCCAGAACATTCCCCTACATTCTCCTCCACATCGGTGCCCGAACTATCTAGGGTTTAAGAATGAGCATAGGTTAAAAACACATCCCACACATATTGCTCAACCTTATACTCCACCTCACAAGAGAGATCAAAATGAGATCGACAAAATTTTATGCCCATTATGCATTAAGGTGTCATCAGATAAATACTCACCCCCACATCGGAGACCTAATCCTTATCACGTAGAGGGAGTGAAAACCATTAAAGGGATTCAAATATTTACAGAAGGTCTGTGGAATCAATGTAAGTCTTTTGGGCTTTTTGGTAAATGGTTTGGCTCTGGGAAAGCTTTCACAGGCATAAAAGATTGGCTTCAAGCGGCCATCAAATTACAAGTAAGTATAAATTTTCTCTCGAATTAATGTTTCTATCTTGAATGCGAGGATTTATTCATTAGACATAAACTTTTAAATGAAGCACAAATTTTCTATCTAGGGCATGGAGTCAAATTTTTAAAATGGGTACCCAATTTTACTGAGAATATCTTCAATAACATTGTTACTCCAAAATGGGTTAAAATTCCAAATATGCTTGTAGAATTATTACATAGTAGAATTATTTATCAAATTGGGGAAATCTTTGGTGAAGTTATAGGTCTCGAGGAGAACTATTTGGATTCCTCCGAGGTTAAAATCATGGTCAAAACCTTAGACTTATCTCTAAACCCAAAGGCTATAAACTTTATTAGCAATAAAACTTCTTATCATCTACTCTCGGAACATTTCAGAGAAGATATTACAAAAAACATCCTCTTCTTCTTACATAAGAAATTAAATCAAAAGAAATGCTTAAACACATCAAATCTTAAAGAAATTCTAGAGCAGAAACCAAAAAAATCTTTCAAGGCGGGAAAGGCTTCAATATTAAATGTAGAAGAAGATAAGGGCTACCCTAGGTTCCTAATTTCTATAACAGAGCTGCCAAAAATAATGTTTAATAAGGTCTCAGGAGGTTTCTACTTTATCAACCTCACCAGTAAGCAGGTTAAGGAACATTTAAATGTAAGACATTCCCCTATAAAAACAAATTGCAAACATGGAACAATTAATCAAGACTGTTTAACAATAATCAACAAAGAAAATAAAGAACTGGTATTAGGAGGAAGTGTTTCTTTAGAAGCAGATCAAGTCATAGGAAGGGGATCCAAAATCAACACAGGCTCAAAAGCAAGATCTTCAGGGTGTTTATCAGAAGCTAATAGGTCCTCAGTAACAAATAACCAAGAAAAAAAGAAATCAAGCTCCAATTTGGTCCAGGAAAACATTGATTTCTCACTCTTATCCAATGATGAGTCCAGTGATCCTGAAGAAACCAATAGGAGGAATGATATACTAATTAAAGAATTAATGAAAGTGGATACATCCTTATCACTCTCAAATATCTTAGAAAAAGCAACAATATCCCTAGAAAAGGGATGTGATGTAGTTACTGAATATTATGCCACAGATGAAGCATGGTCCAATGAGCACCAAGACCTGATTTTCAATCTAATACCCTTAAATTTCATAAAACCAGACTCGGAAGAGTTCAAGAATCAGTACAAAGTAAGCATTAGTAATGTGAAGGAAGATGAAATCAAGGATTTTTTGGGTTTTAATGTAGGAAATTCAGAGAGGCGGAAGGAAACCAAAGACATAAACTCTGGGTGCATGGAGAGAGAGATCCCTCAAACTAATGACACAAAAGCTAAGGATTCGGATGAAGATCCCACAAAAAGTCCCTTTATGAGAAAGAAAGGGGTTAGTGATTGCTTATCTCCAAATACTAGGAACATCCACAATGAGGATCAGATAGAAAATATAGAAAACTCAAAATCTAAAAAAGAGAAAATTGAAGAAGAAGTTAATATAATAGCAAATTATATAAGGGAAACATTACAAAAGGAACTGATGGAAGAATTGTTGGATGAGATTTGGGACCCAGAAGATTATGAGCACCAAAGGAAACTCCTTGTCGAGGATATCAATTTGAACAATGTCAACTTAGAAGTTTCTATAGAAGAATTATTAATAAATTTGGAAGAAAAGGAAATGAAGGAGCATGTATCTCTAGGCATAGCTCAAACTATTGAGACTAATATTTCCCCGGATTATGCAAAAAAAACCAAGGAAAAGAGGAAGAAGACCTAATGCAGAATTAAGGGGCTTAGCAGGGGAAGCTGTTGGACAAATTAAAATAACTTCTATTCTAAATGCTGGGAAGGGGAAGAGCCTTCCCAAAGCACCATGAATGTCCTTTCATGGAATGTTAGGGACATGAATGCCCCTAACAAGAAACGTTTAATTAAACGTTGCATCAAAATTCACAATCCAGAGATTATGTTAATTCAAGAAACTAAGCTAGATAATTTAGAAATAGGAAATTTTAAAAAGAAATTAGGGATAAGGGAAATTGAAGCCTCGCTGGCTAAAGGTGCATCTGGGGGCCTAGCAATTATTTGAGACCCTCGAAACATTTCAATAAACATTTTAGAAAGACAACAATATTGGATGAGCGGAATGGTCAGAAACTTAAGACTTAATCTAACTTTTAATCTAATCAATGTGTATGGACCTATTCAAAATAAAGATAAACTTATAGTTTGGAATGAGATAGGTTCCTATTTGGATCAAACAAGGGATACACTTTTCTTTCTAGGTGGAGACTTCAATGTAATTACTAAGATTTTTGAGAAAAGGGGAGGAGTGAATTCCCTTCCATCAGTAGATAGGGACTTCATACAATGGAGGGACAGTAACTCCCTCCTCAAAATCCCAACAGAAGATAATTCTTTCACATGGAATAATAGAAGACTAGGCTTCTACAACATTGCAGAGAAATTAGATAGATTCTTCCTTAAAGGAAGCTTAGCCAACTATGATGTTTCACTTATGGAAAACATCATTCCATTATCTAGATTAGACCACTATCCAATTATCCTCAACATCCTAACACAAACTAGGCCAAAAAAAAAGTGCTTTTAAATTTGAACAAGTATGGTTAAGGGACCTTGATCTCTTGAAACTCATAGAGACCTGGTGGTTAAAACCTCAGATTGAGGGCTCTAAGATGTATAGATTAGTAAACAAACTCAAATGGATTAAAAGAAAACTATTGGAATGGAATTCATCCAAGTTTGGCAACATCTTTGAAAAGAAATAAGAACTTGAGACCGAACTAGGAAAAGTCAATTCTCAAGTTATTAAGGAAGGTATGAACGATGACCTATACCATAGGGAGAAGGGTTTACTAAAGGATTATGAGGAAATCTTAGCTTGAGAAGAAATCCTCTGGAAACAAAAATCAAGAGAAACTTGGTTGGAAGCTGGGGATAGAAATACAAAAAAAATTCACAATAACACCAAACAGAGAAGAATAGCTAATAGGATTTCTTGTATCATTAATGAGGAGAGTAAATCTATTAAGGACCCCAAAGGCATAGCTAATGAATCAGTAAACTACTTTGATGACATTTTAAATAATAGGGATTCATTGAATTTGGGATGTTAGATAGAACTACTCCAAAATATCCCTAAAGTCATAACTAAACAACATAACCAAATGCTAACCAATAAATTTACAATGAATGAAATTCATTCTCCCTTAATGCAAATGCATCCAGACAAATCTCTAGGACCTGATGGCTTCTCAGCCATTTTCTTTCAAAAGTGCTGGCACTTTATTGGGGAGGAAGTCACATAAGCATTAGAAGGGGTTAGAAATTCAGGTAAAATTCTTAAAGAAATTAACAATACTTTTATCACTCTTATACCTAAAAAAGAAAAACCAACTAGCCTTAATGATTTTAGACCAATAGCTTTATGCAATACTTTATATAAACTGCTTACTAAAACAATGGCCCTTAGACTCCAGAAACTTCTCCCAATGATAATTAGTGAATAACAAACTGGGTTTGTTCCAGGAAGATCTATCTATGATGGGGTAATCATAGCTCAAGAAGCTATTCACTCTATCCTTAAAAACAAAAATCCAAGTATGCTTATCAAACTAGACATTAAAAAAGCATATGACAAAGTAGACTGGAGGTTCCTTTGTAAGAGCATGGAAGCCTTTGGCTTTGCTAAAAGCTAGATTAACTTAATTTTTGAATGCATTTCTACTCCTATGATTTTGGTCTTAGTAAATGGAACCCAAGAAGGCTTTTTTAGCATATATAGAGGACTTAGACATGGAGATCCAATCTCCCCTTTCCTATTTATAATCATGGCTGAAGTATTAGGTAGGGCCATATCAAAGGAAAGGAATAATGAAGCCATTGAGGGAATTTCCATTACCAGTGACTTGGAGCCTACTACTCATCAGCATTTTGTAGACAACACTCTTTTATATGGAGCTAGCAAAAGAAGTGAGGCAAGAACCTTTAGGAGGATACTGGAGACATATTCAAAAGCTTCTGGACAAGAAATCAATCCAGATAAATCAAATATTTTCTTTTTCCATAC
Source organism: Chamaecyparis obtusa (assembly GCA_027943335.1). Taxonomy (NCBI): domain Eukaryota; kingdom Viridiplantae; phylum Streptophyta; class Pinopsida; order Cupressales; family Cupressaceae; genus Chamaecyparis; species Chamaecyparis obtusa. Next base: position 286,115 of record BSBK01007279.1, read on the forward strand.
CGATACAGGAACTAAAAAAGATATCTGTAAAATCCTCAACTTTAAGGAAGGTAAGCTTCCATGTAAATACCTAGGTCTCCCCTTAGTTAAGGACAACAGAGCAACAAATATATGAGATCCCATTATAAACAACATTAAAAACAAAATGAGCTCTTGGAAAGGTAGATGGTTGTTCTCTGCTAGCAGAACTACCATGGTTAGGTTAGTTTTGGCTGCTATGCCAACTTATCATTTATCATGTATGCACCTGCTTTCAAACAAAAGAACAGAAATCACAAAGCATATAAGGACATTTTTTTGGCAAGGAAGCAATGAAAATAATAAAATCCTGCTAATATCATGGGAAAACATTTGTAAACCTAAAGAGGGAGGAGTAGGCCTCAAAAACTTAGGGGACCAAGGGAAAGCCCTTGGAGCCAAATTATTATGGAGACTCTTTAGAAATCCTGAGGCAAAATGGGCAAAAATACTTATTCACAAATATTTGAAAGATTATTCACCCATTAACATCTTTAGAGAATCACACCCCCCAAAAGGTTTGAGGATTTGGAATTTTATGATGGAATGCAGATTTATTATTTTGGAAAAATTAACATGGAGCCCAGGGTCAGGGGAGAATGTGTTGTTCTGGGATGACTCTTGGGGAGGTTATGAGGTAATATCTAGGAAATTAAACAACCCTTCCCTCATTAATTCATTAAAGGAAAAGAACGGTCTCTTTCTGAAAGATGGGAATTGGGTCTAGAAATCCTTGAAAGAATATGGGGTCTCGGCTTCTGAAGAATCAGCAATCAGAGATATTCTCAAAAATAGAAAAATCATGTTAGATAATACAAGAGACAAATTAGTTTGGGATGGTTCAAAGACAGGTGAATACAACACAAAGGATGGGTACAGGCTCATCTCCCAAAGTTACAATAGACCTAAAACCTCTCTACCTATTCACCTATGTTGGGGCAAGGAATGCCCACCAAAAGTAGGTTTTTGCACATGGCTAGCTTTGAACTATAGACTTTTAACTGCCGATCAATTTAGGAAATTAGGTTTCTCTGGTCCAAGCAGATGTCCTCTATGTGAAAAAGATGAAGAAATTGTGGACCACTTATTCCTGAATTGCCCTTTTACAAATCAAATATGGAAGTGGCTGCAAGGGAACTTAGGGTGGTCCTCTGCCTTTCCCCAATCCCTTAAGGATATGTTGCAAGCATGACCAATCATTAAAAAAAAGAGCATTTTTGCAAACTTATGGGCTATTTTCCCATCTATTTCAATATGGGAAGTTTGGAAAGAACATAATAGAAGAATTTTCAGAGAAGAAAAGTTGGAGTGGGAACAATTAAGCAATAAAATTGAAGCAGCAATCATAAAAAAAATGATTAGTAATACAGTCAAAATCTTGAAAATAGATCTCAGAATGAGTCAGCGGGATGGAAGAATGTGTGGCAAATGCGAAGGATTAGTCTTACCACCTTTTATAGGCTCCAATTCTCAAAATAAATAGTCAAAAATAAATGAATGCATATGGAGACCTTCAAAGAATAGATGGCACAAGCTTAACTTTGATGGTGCATCCAGAGGTAACCCTGGAACTGCAGGCATTGGTTGTAGCATTCACAATCATGAGATGGCAAGGAAATTGCAGCACTTTCAGCTCCTATTGGGGAAGAAACAAATAATTGGGCAGAACTTTTTGCTCTTATAAAGGGTCTTCAAAAATGTGTTTCCTTGGGATTACTGCATTTTGAAGGTGATTCAACAATTATTATTAACGCACTAAGGAAAAAAGTGACTCCAAATTGGAGGTTGAATTCCCTTCTCTCCCAAGCATTGACCCTATGTGAATCCTTTCAAGAAGTTTCAATTAATCATATTTACAGAGAAGGAAACAAGAGAGCAGATGAACTAGCTAACCTAGGGGTAGATGGGATAACTTTGATATAAGAGGACACTATTGGCAATAATAGTAAATTAGGGATATATAATACCTTAAAAGTTTCAGGAACCCTACCCCCTTCCATCTTACAATGTTTAGAATTTTAGCATAATATAAATTTAAAGCTATAAAGTATTAAGGATCCCTTAGAGCTAACCTCTAATTATACTAGAGTTCTCCTTTAAGAGGATCATATTCATCATCATTATTTTTTTTCCTTATAAGGAGTATTCCTTTAAATCCACTTTTAACAGTAGTAATTTGAGGTCCTTTGTGTGAACAAGCCTTTCCTTAGATCTATTTCTCTAAAGGGTTTTTTTATAGGCGGCCTTGGATTGGGATCACTTAAGGTTCTATATGATAGGGTATTAGAAATGTCAGTTGTGACTTGTTTAGTTTTCTTTTCTTTAGCTTAGTTTCTTCATTTTTTTAGCCTTTTCAAGATCATCTTTAAAGGTACATATCTCTTTGGATTTTATCTGAGCTATATCGGTCTTGTATATTTCTCAATAGATTCTATCTTTCCCCAATCTTTTAGTTTGATCCTCTTTTCTTTTTTGCCCCTCAAATCTTCCATGTCTCTTTTATTAAATTTCATAAATCAGTCCCATCATCAATTGCACTCTGAAATTTTTTAATTTTTCACAAAGTGCAAAGGTGGTTTTTACTTTTTATTATTTTTATTATCATCTTATTTGTCATCTTAGTTGTATCTCCTTTTAGATGTTACATTTGTCACATCCTCCCTTCCCCTTAATCTTTTAAATTTTGCTCAAGCATTTTTTGTCTTTTAGGTAGATACGGAAATAAGAAGACCTTATGGCTTCCTTTAGAATAGCTATTGCTTGGGATTCCCATCCCTTTAACTCCCTTGAGAAGCTTTTAAAAGGAAAGCGAGGAGAACTTAGTTTTTATCTTGCAGCCTCTCTCAAGCTTTGTAGAGATGTCTACCCCAATTAAATTGAGAAGCTTTCATAGCAGGATCAAAAAAATCTTAATGATCAAATTCAGCATTGTATTTAGAGCAGTTTCAGTGATTCTGGGAAGTGAATTTAAGGAAAACTCAAATAAGTATCGAGTCAATTCTGATATCCTAGCAATGTTCCTAGCCTCGGCCCTCCAAGTAGATCCTGATATTGAGACTATTGGGAATCTCTGTCGATGAATCTTCAAAAGAAAATATCTAAGAGATTTGGACAAAGTTTTAAAGAGCATTCGAATAGATTTAACTATTCTGAGACCTAGCAAGTATGAAAGGAGTGTTGTGACTACCTTTCCTATTCTTGAAATGGAAGATTAGGATAGATACATAGAAGAAACTCACTCCATAAGACAGAATCTAGATTTTTTTGTTTTTCTTCACTCACCTACGCCCGCCACCTGAGGAAAACTAGATGAATGGTTTTATTGTGGAGGCTGGAATAGGGATGAAATTGGTAAGAGAAGATAAATACTCATCAACATCTTCATGCTCTTCTGGCTAGGATGAGAGAAGCTAAGTCAAAAGGAAACTTTGTAATCTTTCTCTTCCAAACAAGGAAAGCTTCTAAAGATTAGGAATTTTCCAAGCTTTGTCTAATTGTAGATTTTCATGTTTAAGTAATAGGTCATATATATGTGCTTAACAGGAATTCTTTGTTGTCCTTGCTTAGTTTTCATCAATATCTGAGATGGTTTAGTTGAATCTAAGACTAAATCTATTCAAGTAAGTGTCATTTTCTTTCCAAGTACACTCAACCTTTGTTTTCAGTGTCTTAATGAGCAATAAACATTCTAGCTTTAAATTAAATTCTGTTTAAATATGATTAGCCTCTCAGCTTAACTTAGTATCAAAGATCCATCAATCCAATGATGTGATAAGAAGGATAACACATATAATTCAATCATGTTTACTCATGTTAAAGGAAAAATTAATAGATCTAGCTTTGTACCAGTTCCAATAATAGAGCAAGCTAAAACAAACACTCTAGGGGTAGGTTAATTTAGCATATGATTAAAAGCTTCTTATGCAAGCTTTTGATGAGGGATTGTAGGGTTGGAATAGTATAGAAAGCTCTAACAGGAAACGAAGGATTTTTTTAAAGGAGATTAAGCAAGTGTTTATTTATAACTTTGTAAGTATCCCCTAAAATCATACGGAGGCAAAATAATGGTTGAGTAATTCATAGTATAAGAGGGTTAAATCTCAAGTACTTCTTTAAAATCATAGGATCTATGAGGAGTAAAAATTTAAAAGATTGGTGTCCTAGTCCTATAGGGCAATGTTTCTGATATAAGTTCCTGAAGCTTTTTTAACATGACATTATATTAAACAATAGTTGATAGGATCCTAATCCCACTTTCAGTTTTGAGGTTTTGACGTCATAATCTCAGAGGTATACTTTACACTAAGTACCAAATTGTTGGTTTACAACTATTGTTATATAGTATGGCCTATAAATTTTAATTCTCCTCCTAGATATCCGACTAGTATTTTAATTTCTTATGAACTAACCCTACATACCTTTTTCACTATATCTTCTCAGATGGGCAGATTAAATTCATAATAGTAATAGTATTATTATTTTTTAGTATTAGCACCCATCTTTACTAATCATTTCCAATAGATTTGTTTTAGACTGCCTCTCTCTCTAATAAAAACTGTAATCATGAATAATTGAGCCTAATATCTCCTGAAATCTTCGTATCCATTTTCGAATCCCCAGGACAAAGTACTTGGCTTTCATCAACTAAATATGTCATCAATATCATTGTATTTTTTTCATTTATCGAAGCATCACATAGAATCATCATTTTCAGGCCAGCTCCCCCCTCTTAATTTTCACATGATCTCCTCCAGAACTTTCGACATAGCATTTAACCTCGATCCAGGCCTTGTCATGGTAGCAATTTAGTCTCTTTGAAAATTAGCAGGTTTTCAGAATGGATACTAATGTGATTACTTTCTCTTTTGAAAAGCGTCAGATGGCATTTCAGGGGCCAATTCTTCCTGAAAGATGGAACAATATCCTAAAAGAGATCCCCAACGACTGTCGTAGGTCCCTTGAGAAAAGCCATGGTGAGTTTTACTTTGATAATTCATTTACAATTTGAGTTAATGGTCATATTGTTGGATTGTTCATTTCACTCGTAATTGAAGCTGGATACCCCAAAGAAGAAATTCTCAATGTCACCAGAAAGGTTTTCAAAAAGGATATTCTGGAAGGCCTTGAGGCTGCTATTTTGAGTATAGACATGAATAAACACATCCCAATCCCTGAAGTATATATGATAATGGAGGAAAACCAATTACCCTTAATCCCAACCTCTCAGAAATGCCCTATTCTGGTTCATCGAGAGGAGGCGATCTTTGAAACTTTTTGGCCAGTGATGAAAAGGAATAAGGATTTTGTAATGAAATCCATGCTAGGAAAGCCTATGACCTTGGAATGGATGAAGGAATATTGGCGGGCAGAAGGATATGAAATCCCTAAGGATTATAATGAAGATGAGGAGCACAATATATGCTTTATTGGGCTAACAGTAAAATGAAACTCCCGAGCTAGGAAACTCTGTGACGCAGATGAGGAAGCATTGGTGGTATATAAAAAAATGAAGTAAGAAGTAGCCTAGAAGTAGTCAAGACTGTAAAAATTAACGTTTTTTAGATAACTATAATGAACTTTGGACAGTCGTAGTTTTTTGGGTATAATTACTACGATTTTATTTTTATTACTGTGGATATATGTCCTACCTTTGGTAGGGAAAACTATATACTACTTATACTCTCTTACAATTTGATAATGTTTATAAGAAATGCTTATAGTTTATGTTCGGAAGGTGAAGTATTTTTAAGGGTTCGAGGAGTACTGACTTAAAATAGAATGGTTTTCTTTCAATCAA
>BSBK01007280.1:0-145000 GCA_027943335.1 Chamaecyparis obtusa
TACTTATTTAATACTTTTATTGGATTGAATTCTTTCCAACAAATTTGCACTATTTCCCTCCTTATAACCATTGTCTTTTCTTGATTTTAGAGTGTTTGAGTTTGGTGTTTTGTAAACCATGATCAGTTGCACCTCCTTTTCAAATATTTTCTAGTGTTTGCTTATTTCACAAACTAAATTTTTTACAAGTAAATCAACGCCATTTTCATAACAGCCAATGGTTTCTAATTTAAATTAAAAAAAATTAAAACTTTTAACTTAATACCCTTGTCTTTAGCTTCAAATGAAAGACTTGGTTTTTTTAATGATTTTCCTTCCTCTTTAAAAGGCCACTTTCAGATCTGGTTATTATTCTTTTCTAAAATAAATCAATATAGTTCCTTTTTATTTTGCTTTTTAAAAAAATCTTAATTTAGTATATGAATAATTAAAATCCATTTAAACTTATTTAAATTGATTTTATTTTATAAACAGTTTTCATATTTATTATGTCATAATGAATAGATTAAATATATATTTATAAATAGATTTTCTATATTTATAAATAGAGTTAATTTAAACTTTATAAATAGATTTTAAAAATTTGTTATTTTATAAATAGACATAATCTATATTAATAATTGTCAATAGTGGCATGTTGTGTTGGTTAAGTTGTTGTGTTATTATTCTTACCATCAAGGTTCAAATCTCATTGGGGATGAGGTCTTCCAATTGTGGCCTCATTGATTCATAGCTCTAGGTCAAAGTATTTACCCTTTCTAAAAAACAATTAAAAAAAAATCTATATTCATTATTGGATTTAATGTAATATGGTTATACTTCTATTTGATTTTTATATTATTAAAAGTTAGTTTAAGTATATATGGTATCAAGATGATTATGTTGTGAAATTAATAAGCATATGTATTTCTTTATTACAAGAATTAGTACTTATCGTTGTTATTTATGTTTAGTGATAATCAAATCATGTTGTGTATATTATTGTATTTTAAATAGTGTGACTTGATAGATATTTTGTGGTTAAGTTGTGAACATCCTTATGTGTATTTGGGTTATCTTAATGATTTTATGATTTTCTCTTTTGGGAGTCAATATTAAGCTTTAACTTATTTTTTTATTTCCATTTTTTTCTTGATCTTGAAATGATGATTCGTTTAGTGGTACCACCCTTGTGTTTAGGGAACATAATACCCTAGTTTGATGTTTTGGATTATCTTTATTGTCAGAGGCTAGGATGTTATAGTATTTTGGTCTTGTATAATCTTCTTTATGTCCGAATGTATTTTCTTCACAATGTGATTTATCTAGTCACTTGATTTTATGACTATATGATCATTAGAATTATGACACTATTTTGATTCATCGATCTACCAAGGTTTGAGGAGATTGTTTCTTAGGATATCAATAATTCTTTCTTTTTACAAACCTATCATGTTCCTGCTATTATGTATTTTTTGGTGGACTCCTTTGTAGTAAGTTATATGGTAGCTAAGAGTTACTTATGATATTATTGTTTTATAGAGGCCTTGTTTATATTGTTTGGTACCTAAATGTTGTAATGAAATTCCAGTGATTTTCTAGGTTGTCATATTGTACATTTATATGAGATTGGCATTTGGACTATGCCACATATCCTAGAAGGATTTTATTGTGAATTCCATCATAAAAACTAAACAATGACCTTATCAATGTCCATATATAGGTTGCGCAGTTTGAGATCTTGATGTTGATGAGATATTCTTTTATTATGCTCCAAATACTTTTTTTTGTGGTTTCCTTGATTTTCAATGAATTTATGAGGAATCTTTTGTGGTAATTGTATTTTCTTATCTTTTGGTTTTGAGTTGGAGCATTATAGGAGGTTAGCTAGGAGCATAGTTGGGAAGTGGATCGCACTAGGTGTTGGGGCCCCCTAAAAATTAACTAGGGAAAAAGATTAAAAAGATAATGATTAGTGCCTTGCCCATGCCTTGAGCACCAACACAGGCTAAGAATGAGAGTGGGAGATGATGCATGTCCATCTGTGAGATGTATTGATCTAGCATGATCAAATTTCCTTGTCCACATGAAAGGATTTTCTAGTTCCACATGAGTTATCACTTAGGGACCAGGATTAGTGATCATCTAGGATAACCCAAGGGGAAGGGCTATGTGATGAAACTTCCCTATATGTGTCCTAGGTTTCTTCTATGGATATTTTGGTTGCCTCTGGTATATATTAGTTGCATCTTTTTTTTGGTTTCCATTGTAAGAATTTGCCTAAGGCAAATAATAAAATGCCAAGATCTAGAAGCTCAAGAGATAGCTCAAATAAGATAGATACAATGATATGATCAAATGAATGGATTCAATGATGATCAATAATCAAATGATAATGAATAAAAATAAAGTAGGAGTGTCTGAATATATAGGCAATGCAATAAGATTACATGATAAGGAGATGATAAGCTATCAACCACACTAAGTGGAATCACATATCCACCAAAGGTGGATCATCCTCCATTATACATCAAAGTATGTGAAACATGTGCAATAATGAGAGGATGATAGTGTGATAAGTGCACTAAAGGTGGATCTCACACACAAAGAGGTATGAGATGACAACTATCACCATCTAAAGTGGAACTTCTCCTTAAGCATGTGCTAAAATGAAATGCAAAATCCTAGGTGTCTCAACGACAACTAATATACAAATGCATTATCCTACGTAAACTTAAGTAAAGTGTAATTAGTAAATACTTAATTACACCAACTCCCCCCCTTAAGTGCAACTTAGGGGAATGCACTTAAGCTCACAATGCTAGATGACAATGCAAGATGGGTCCTGACTACTAGGCCATGTTAGGTACCCATGTACAATATGCAAGATCAATGCAATGCAATCTCTCATAAAGTGGAGAAAGAGGGAAAACCTCATGGGAAAAAACCCTCCCCTAAAAAGAGATATGAAAAAATAAGATGCATGGATGGATGGAGTAATCAAGACCCCCCCATTATGACATACATCATGTATATACAATAGAGAAATATGAGAAGGACAAAACCCCATATGAGGAAAAAGTCCTCCCATAAGAGAGAAGTAGTAGACGAAGAGAGACAAGGTAGCCCCCCCTCAATGTCAAATGCCCATCAATGATAGCTGCTCCAGGATGAATGTAGAAGCTAGTCCATGAATGTTAAACATTGTTCCTCCCTTTAGGAGAAAAAAATACATAGGTGTATATGAGATGTCTCCCTAATCTGTAGGAAGAAACCTCAAGATGAATGATGTCTATGAAAACTGCTTAATTGTCCTTGTGTCGATGTCGAACGTTGCCCCTTCCAAAACTGTTGAAAAGAACAAGTCAAGATCAAACAAGGATGGATGTAGAACATGTCCCAAAGAACCAAGTGTCTTCTGAAATGATAAAGATACCTCCTACAACTGTTGTACATAAGGATCCACAATCACATCAACCTCAAAAGACTAATCATGTAGAGAATGGACAAGAGGGTCAGAGTGTTCCCTCGCAACAACTAAAGAAGGATCTTCCCCATCAAATAGAAGATCTATATCATCAATGATGTCTCCCATGTTGGCAATGTAGGATTCCACAAATAAACTTGCAATGTATGTCAAGTAGTCATCCCCTACTACTATAATTGGAAGACAAGGTGTACCTTGTTGTGTTGAATCATATGGACCTATCACTATAGCAATGTATGCATGTGGAATGTTCTAATGTTTTGACCTTATTCTGTGTTTGTCTGAAGAATCCCCCATAAGTGAACTTGTTGAATCAAGAGTCTGTCAAATCCAATGAGGTCTAGTGGAATATGATGAAGGAGTATCCTCAACCTTAAGTGTACAAGAAAATGTGTAATCCTGTGTGTAGGGTTGAGGCTTTCTTCAAAGGTTGAAGGGGACTTGGTGAACAACACTGATATTTTTAAGTCTCATGGTCTGATTTGCTGCTTTCGGGGATTCTAGCCTAGCTTTCCTCAGCTGCATGACTGGGTGTCTAGAAGATGGGAACCAATATTATCAAATATTGTTTATATCTTTCCTATGGCAAAAGGGTTTTTCATAGAAAAGTTTGTTAATGTTGAGGATAGATCTAAGATCTTGTGTGATAACTTCTTTAGTTGGGAGGAGGACAAATTTATGCTTCTGGTAAAGCCCAGACACCTCGATTTCAATCTTTCATCTGGAGTCTTTAGCAAGATCCTTATTTCGGTTAGGCTCCCTAACCTCCCCCTTCATCCATGACATGATTCCATCCTTAAGGAAGTGGATGAGGCTTTGGGGGACTTTTTGATGTTGGATCATGATTCTTCTAATATTTTTCATTCACTTTTGCACACATCTTGGTAGAGCTTGACTCCTCGAAGGGTCTCCCAATTGAAATCAAAATTGAATCATCCTTGAGATCTTGGATCCAAAAACTTGACTATGAAGGTATTCCTTTTAGATGTCGAAATTGTTTTAAGACTGGTCACATTTATGCCCAATGTGGCTTGGATATCAAGAAGAAATCTTCTCCTCCTTGGTGGAAGGTTGTCTCCACCTAGCATTACACAATCCTAAAAAGCTCCTCTTAGCCTGGGAAGGAGACTGTTCCTAGTTTAGGTACTTAGGTGTCTAATGTGGTGGTGGATGGCTCGATCCCTGATCTGCCTCCTGCTGTTCCTGTTGGGTCTACTGTGGCAACGAGTTCTAGTCCTGTGCGCTCTTCTGTTGGCTCTAGACCTACTCTTTCTTCGTTGGATGGTGCCAAGATCTCTGCAAAGTGGTTTTGTGGGTGCTAGTTATGTTGGCCCTATTGGTGTATGTTTTGGTATTGTTGATCCTTCCATGGAAGGGTCTTTAGTTGGCCCTGTGTTGGTTGCTTCACTGACTGATTTAACACCACTACTAGGTGTTGGATCTTTAGTTTTGGACTCATTGTGCTGGCAAGATGAGGCTGCTAGAGTTGAAGAAGGTTGGATCACTGTTAAAGACAAACATTCTAAGAAAATCCCCCCCATTTTTTTGACATGAACCTTCAGTCCCAATCAAAAGGAACTAAGGTTAGATCCCTTTCCTTCAGCTGCGAATTTCCAATTGTTTATTTTGTGCAGCGGTTTGGACATTTTTTCTCTGGGTTGCTGTGTCTATTTCTTTTCATGACAATATTTTTTTTGGGGATTCTGGCCTTTTGATCTGACTGGTCCATTGTGTTTTGGGAACTCTTATTGATCAATCTTAAGTTTTATCTTTGTATAGGATTTTGGGGTCCCTTCAAAGCCTGTTTTTACCTCAATCAAAACTTACGACTAACTCGCATCAACTTCGTTGTGAGACCGAACATTGGAAAAGGCCAAAAGAGGCGTGAGAAGAGTGAGTTTGTTCTTTTTACAATTTTGGGAATGTGGAAACTAAATATCATTTTATTGTTGAATGTGTTGCTTACAAAGACAACATGGATAAATTTATAAATATTTTAACAACTTACGAGAAGCACATTGAAAAGTTAGGAGTACTCATTATCAACTTGCATAAAAAAATAACTGATTTACTAAATTTGATATCCAATAGACTAGCCCCTAAAATTAAAATTATCTCCTCCTTCATCATCCAAAATTGAAATCCACAAACATGAGTTTCTAAATGGACTCTCACATGCTATATTTAGCTTCGTGGGCGTTAGAACAATTTCTTTCCACGTAGAGGAAGTGCTGCTATAATAGAAACATAATGATTTGAATGGGTAAAATAAAATTACTTCGTCACTGACACGAACATCTACTCGGCCAAAAAGTTCAGAATCTGCCGTTCAAAGACGAAAATTATAGGAAAAAGCCCTTCCAAAGCGGAAATTTACAAACCCAAAAATCGACATAACTGGGTTTGAAAATTATTTAAGCCGGCGCTCTCAACTGGTAAATCCCCATTCTGAAATCCTCTCCAAGGTTTAATTGTTAAGTGACTGCTACAGAAGAATTGGAAGGAGGATTTACACTGTACATCAGACAAGTTGTCAACAAGAGCAGAGAGGTAGCTATGACGGAAAACAACAATGTATCACGGTATGTGAAATTAACTAAGGAACGGGACACCGAAGTGGATGACATACACCCTGGAGAACTTAATCAGCCAGTACATGTTCCCCAGGTTGTTTTACATTTCAACCTGCTTATCTATGACATGCCTGAGCTTTTTTATTTTTTGATTTTATATGGGCTTATTTTTGTTCCTGTTTTTAACACAATTTCGAGAATATTCTTAGTTCGAGGAAAAAAATTGCTTTTAGTACGTTCTAAAAGAATTTCCAGTATCGGTCATCTTATTCGTTGTGCAAATCATTTGGGTTGAAATCAAGTTTTGAGCATGTGATGAAGTAGATATATTATTCAATTTATGTTAAGGTTGAGTATGCATTTGCTCCTCCCAAGGAATAGGTTTTCCATTAGGTTTGGGTTCTAAATCAGTGATGTTACTCAATTCCACCGACTCAATAGTGCAAGCTAAAAACCAACTTGAACAAGTAAAGTGGGCATGCCCTTTTGCTGGGTCCGGTGAGATGTGACTGGCTATTGAGCATGAAGGCTGGGCTGATTCTTCCTATGTTGAAAATGTTGGTTCACATTAATGGCCTGGACTTACCAGTGGGTATCTCCTGCTGGAAAATTTCTCTGCTGCCAGGTTTTAAATGCGGCTATCTTAATAAACATGGTATAGCATTTGAGACTGAAGCCTTAAGGTCTCAAATTTTTTTTAAAAATGTGGTCATTAATTAAGGTTTTTTTCGCCAAGCAATTTGTTCACCTTCCCATCTTTAACATTGTTTCTGAAGCTTTCGTCTTTGGTTTTTTAATTTTAATTTTTCATTTTTTATGCCTTCCATACTTCCTTGAACATGTTTAATTATATTATTTGTGATTCTGATTACTGGAGTTATATAACTGAGGATTTGGTGGTTGCTCCTTATGCATGGTCTCAAAAAGAGCAGCAAATGAAGTTGGAATATTGAGAGGGCATTCAATTGTTTTACAAATTTCCACAAGTGAACTTGCATATCGTTTCCATACCTGTTGAGCTTCAGACCTGTTACACTACTTTTTTTTATTCTGCTATGTTATTGTATACAACTGTATATTTGTTACACTGCATGTATGATTGAACATGGCTTCAATTATTTTCATGGGGTTTAAATAAAATTTGATTAGGACTTGGGAGATTAGTTTATAGTTCTATATGCCCATTACGTATTAATAATTCATTTGGGCGGGGCCAGGTTTGCTGAAACTAATTTTCACGTCCAATTCCTGAGTAATTTGTATTTCAAGGAAGCTATGTTATTACTTGTATAGGTTTACTGTTCTTATTGCTGCAAGAAAATGATAAAACTGAAATGCAGATTTTGCTTTTGATTAGTTAGTCACACGTTCATGTCGGGAGTGTGGCCAGCCTCTTCCTGAAAGTTACGAGCCACCAGCAGATGAACTTTGGACTACTGGAATTTGTGGCTGTGCTGAAGATCCTGAAACTTGTAAGCATCCTTGAGTTTTAACATGTTTATCTTTTTCAATTCACTTAATCTGTTCAAAACTTGTATCACACATGCTTTTTTGGTGTAACCTTGATTTACTTTAGAACTTCCTCTTTATTTTGATTCTCTTTGCCGTATGTTGTAAATGCAATGTGAGAAAAATGTGTTTTTCGGGGTCCCTAGCATATCTTTACAGCCTCTAATAATAGTCTACGTGCTCTAGCAAATGCCTGCATCTGAATGTTGTACTATTAGCTAAGTGCTATATAATATTTTTATTAATTTTGAATGTAATCTTTTCTGCTGAATTTTTTATCTAAAGTTGAACAGACCTGTGACGATGCAGTAAGTCCTAAACCAACAGCAGTTTATTGAATAACTGATATAAAGTAATGAACGAGGAGACACGCTACATGGATATCCATATTTATCAATAGATTTGCAGATAGGGATGTGTATTAACATTTGTAATGGATCACTTGTATCTTCATATATAGCTATAGTAATTTTAGTATGTAGTTGAACATTTTTCCTATCTTGCTACAAATCTTTGCAATATTTGCAAAGATCTCAACTAACAATGAAGGCGATAACAATTTTTTTCATGATGGTCAAGCACAACTGTAGGGTTTGTGTATGTATGATTGAGAGGACTTTATGGTTTTAGTTTGTGGTGGATTGTGTAGAAGACTGAAACAGTTCTTCACTTTCTGGAGAAGAGAGAACAGGCAATGATGATCTCAAAGGTGCACATTGTTCCTAACTTCCTTAACTTCACTTTCATCTCTAGAAGAAGACGACTCCAAAGGAGATGTGGAATGGTTTACAAAACTTGTTTCACAGGCCAAATGAGCCATGAATTTTCATGTTGAATTGTGATTTAGTCAGATTCAATTCAAAGGATCTTGATTGTATTGAGGATTAGCTGACCTGCATCAATGGTATTTGGCAGCAGCTAGGGAATTCAGAGGAGAGAAAATGAATGATAATTAGTTGATGGAGATTGCACTTCAGAATCTAAAGCTGCCATTTGACGCCTTTCTCTCTACTCTTTTCTTCAGGGTTGCAATGAAGGATGTAAACAGATTCACAATTGATATATGGATTCACATTTAACATGCAGACTCATACTGGTAAGCAGATTCATACAGTTAAGCAAGTTCATACCCGGTATTCAGATTATAACTCATATGCAAGTTCGCATTTAATATGCAGATTATGTTTTAACTGAGAGTTCTTCCACATATTGTGACACCTTTGAATAGGTTTGGGGTGAATTAGATAAGACAGGTCAAGGTGCCATGACCTCTAAGTTTAATTTAAGTATAGATTGGCTGAATACTATTTCATATCTGAATACTATTTCATATCTGAATACATACTTATCTGAGATACAAAATATGGATGATATAATAATCTGCAGATTCATATCCCAAAAATCAGAATTCACATCTGACACAACACTATATTGATGACTCAAGCTGATATGTTTTCAGGTTTGTAGTTTGTTGTCCTGAGGATTAGAGACCTAAGGATTACACCCAATCAGATAAGTCTCAAGGGCAGGAGTAGAATAGGACTCATCAAACATGATCAGTTATCACTGTTATAAAAATAGGACCAGATTCATCCAAACCAGATTGATGTACAAGCACAGCCTCAAGAAAGGTTTGACTGTCATGCCATGGTTCTATGGGTCATTTAGGATCTTCTCCTATGCAGATTGTTCTATCACTTAAGGTAGGATGATAGATTCTCTTATTTAATTTCAGTCAATAGCAGATAAGAAGAATATAGATGCATTTGCATGCTAGAGGAATGAGGAAAGGCTGTATATGATGGAATCGATACATAAAATTCCTCTCTGCTAAAAGTGCATTGCACAGCAAGCTATATTTCTATTGTCACATGCTCAATAATGCACAAAAGAATCATGCAAATACTAAGAAGAATATTGGTTTGATCTGATAGAATTAAGAACCCGAGCTTTTAACTTTAGCAACTTAATGCATATGATGCATACCCCAACATATGAAGTATAAATTCCAATCAATGCCTTTCTACATATGATTGAATGATCCTTTCTCTGTCATAATAATATGAATGCATATGATCGAATTATCCTTTCTCTGTTATAGAACATGAATGCATATGAACAGAAAACGACAACAAGAACAGCAAGTTCCATGCATGCAATCCAAAGATCGACGTCCAATTGAATTGAAATGCATTAGAGAATGCTATGCAGATCCTTCTCCCCATTGAAGAGATCAAAGCTCAAAAGAAAATGGCAATCACAGGATGTAGAATCGCTACTATGAACTCGTATCCAAAGAGTAAAAATCCACAACCCCCGATAAAGAAAAGAATGCTCCCTAAATAAATGAGCCAGCAAGAAGAAGATGGGTACTCTTGCTAGCTCACCCAACTTCCCTCCACAATTCTAGTGAGAGCCAAAAGTGTTAGTATTTGATGGTACTGAGATAGGGGGTGAATCAGTACAAACAGGTAACCTACTAATTCAACCACAGGTCTAATTAACTTTACCAACAACTTCCAAATAACAAAACATATAACTGATGCAATGAAATAAAAGTAAATGACATCAGACATCCACACATGCATTAGACATAACACATTGATTTTTCTCGTGGAAACCCTCGGTTAGAGGCAGAAAACCATGGTGGGGATGACACCGACAAGCCCTTCACTGCAATAAAAAGGTTTTTCCTGTTAGGAGCTACAATTACCCTTTTCGAGGGTTCACCTTGTTAGGAGTGACTAGTACATTATTAGGAGTACAATGAGATCTGCTAAGATCTACCTCATTAGAGGATTTAAGACTCTTTTTGTGAGTCCACCCGGCTAAGGGATTTACAATAAAAGACCTGTTAAAGTCCACTCGGTTAAGGGATTTTGCTTGCTACAACTATTAGGGAACAACAAGTAATGATCTAGATGTAGCACTGCTTGCCTATCAGATCCAATTTGTTCTCTGCTCTCTGTAGCTGCTCTCTGATATGCCTTTGCTCAAAACCCTGATCGCAACCCTAGCAATCACGAATTTCACTTCATACAATCAACCATCAGCAACAACTTCATAATCCTTTTCAATAAGAGCAGTACCAATTATATACACAACTTGCACTGACATCAAATATACCAAAAATGAAATTCAAATACTTTCCCGCACACGCTGAAATGAAAATCTTGATGTAAAACACGTTTTACCATGACCGCATCGGCCAAAAATAAGATCTGCAAGTTATATCTTCAAGGTAGTCAAATACATTTTGACTTCTCCAATGCATCGTCCTAAATCCACCTCATTGCTTGCCTCGAGCATATAAATGACTGCTCATCAAATCCTTATTGTCTAAGACACGTCACCATAACAACTATATTCATTGCAATAACCATACCGGTCACCGATCTAAAGATCTACCACCGGTAGCTCAAGAACTTAGACTCATAAACCTGTAACCTCTTCTGGCACTGAAATGCTTGCATGCCGATTGTCCAAATCAGTTGCGGTTGCAAACATAAAGTGGTATGAGTATATCCATGCTATATCTAAGACCATGCCACTTAATTCCTTCTCAAACATCACCGCTACCAAAATCTCCATCTGTAGCTATTCTTCTTGTACACCACTCACTGCACTTAGCTGATTCCTTCTTACTGATTGAACAATGATCGTACCGATTGTCCCAATCATCTGATATGACTATGTTTGCATCAATGACAACCAAAATCATAATCACTTGTGACTACACACCAAAATCATCACAATGCCAACAATCTCCCCCTTTGGCATTGATGGCTAACATTGGGTAAAAAATATGTGTATCTCCTCAAATTCATCTTAACATTGATCAGAGCTAAAAATATATATATTGAATGACTCTGTAATGTCCCTTGTCCAATTTACTTGGAATATTGAGACGATGTTCTCAAATTTTTATTATAAGAAGTTTATTTTGTAATAACGTCAATATCCTTAACTCTTGGATTAGAGGTTTTGATTCAACTCCAATTGTTTTGCAATGAAAGTCAATATGTCGAGACTTACTATAATAACAAGTTGTATATAGAAACGTAAATTGATTTGAATATAATTAGTGTTCTTATTAGATGCTTGTAGGTATTACAGTGATTGAGTGTTGACTTGTGTGTGAGAAAAGAAATGATAAATCATAATTACCATAATCTCATGTGAATATAAAGTGCCGTGTTTTCCCTTATAATTCTAATGTAATGATTTTTACTTCTCCCTTAAATATCTTATAAGTCTCCTCTTTGATGGTTCTTTTGAACTTTGAATGTAGGCAGTAACGATGCCCAAGGCAAGTCGCTTAATATAGGGTAGGTCCTCCGAACAGAAAATAGAGAGCTAAAAATCCTAGTTGATATTAATCACAATAATAATATTGTCTTTTGTGGTTGATATCAATATCTCCAATGATATGTCTCCTGCGATTATGGTCGCTGTATAGTGATCTGCCTTTGATATCGACTATAATAAGATAAGATGTCTTCCATGCCATTCCCTCCCTGCATTCAATATATTTATTGCTTGTCCCATGTTGCCTTCTAGAGACACATCTCTTCATGATGGTGGCTTCCTAAATCGCATCCTTTTGACAATTGGTTAATATAGTAATCGTTGTCAATAACAATATTAGACAACGGGCTGGCACTTAATCATGTTAATGAATCACTGGTAATAATTAGCGATCAGTCTTATACGCGGTATGTTGATGTCATTAAGAACTGACAATAGTTAGCGGTATACAGTTGTTGTTATTCTTATTAATCACTCTCTTAATATTTCGAGACTAATCCTTTCCTTACTGCGATGTCTTATCATTCATTGTAGATCGATAGACTTAGTCAATATTCAGGTAACTTCATACGACTTTTATTCCTTAATCGATGGTCCCTTAAATCATCTTAATCACTATTGGAATTCAATCATAATAATTGATCGATTATCATAGTTGAGGACGTGTCATCGAATGACAATTATCTCCTGTCGTCATGACTCAAGATTGAGTTCAAATGTTGATGCTCTATGCGGTTATTATTAGTATCCTTTATTATATTATTATTTTAATATTATATTAATTAATATATTATTATTATTATTATTTTTTGATCGGTAAAAGGCTGAAGCCATATAAAGTTTTTTATTAATATAAAATTATTTTTCCATGTGACTCGGCTCGCTGCAGGCGCTGGTAGGAAAGAGTGGCGTTGAGAAAACCTCCAGCCTTGCCCGGGACCATAGGTCTTGTACTTATACAAAATTTACGTGGGCATACTCACGACTTAACAATTGTCGAGATTTGTTTAAATACATAGTTCCCGCGGGCATTCCCACGTCTCTAAAACAATCGGTAATTATCTAGAAATACAAACTTTCAGTGGGCATACCCACTGCTCGATAATATTGAGGTTTTAATGATACATCTATTACATTGCTGTTTTTAAGGATACAACTTTATTTTTATACAATTAGGTTGATATTTTTGTAGATATCCGTTCTAGAATCTTTAGTGACAGAGTGATTTAGGTGCCTGCTTGATAGTATCCTCCTGAAAACCACAGCAGAAATCTTCCATATCGTGTAGTTAAGGGCTTACATTATAATTAAGATTGAACAAAAGAAAGAGATCCAAAATTAAAAATAATATTATTACCTTCTTCCAAAGTTGTATTTTTAAGATACCTGTCTCGCTGAATGGGATATAATTTCTTAACCAACCCAATCATGCATCGATATGCTAAAGATCTTTACCAACATTTAAGATTTACAAGGCCTGTGATGTTTAAACATAAAATACTCATACAAAAGTCTACATCTCAACAAACATCTTGAAGATCTCTATAGAAGCTATGTTAGGCTATCCTTCTAAGAGAGGTTAATTCAGGGATTATCCAGATAAAAAACCAATCTAAATCCCTTAACCAGATATTAAAATAAAAAACCAGACATAAGGACCCTACCACTATGAGAGGTATAAGGACCCCATCCGACCTAAAGTTTACAGTTATCAGTGGAGAAACCTCTATATAAAAATGAACACAGGGCCTAAGACGAAAAAACCAACTAAACCTTATGGATGCTGTACTAGGCCATACTATCCTAGGGAGAAGACACTGTTAAGCTCAACCATCCGACAAACTAACCTGGGCAAGATCGAGAGAAAAATAATGTTTAAAGTAAGTCCTGCATAAGATGGGATACATCTACTAGTCAGTGATAAACTGAGGAGACCTAATGATAAAAAGTCAAGCCTTTGTGCCAAGGTTAATTCCGAGAATGCTGATAGACTAAAAAAACCTTCATCAATGTGCAAAAATATATATATATTTGTACATATATATATATATATATATATTTTTATCTATATATATATATGCATATATATATATATATATATTTGTATAAATATATATATATATATATATATATGTATATATATATATATATGTATATATGTGTATATATATATATATATTTGTATAAATGCACCTGAAAAATTAAGAACTGTATATGCTTGTAATAAAAGGAGATGCACTAATATAAAAAGAGATATATAAGTATATATATATACAAATATATATATATTTATATAAATTGCAACTCACGATCATGCTAAGAAGAGAATAGTCTGTTTTAATGCTTTTTCTGCGTAATGAAAATATACAGTATTCCTTCTTTCCTGGTCATACCTCAGAACCATACAATTCCGGAGTGATATCTACATCTCTCAGAGTATATATACAAAATAAGATCCAACATTTGCTGATAATTAGTGCAGTACATTTTTAATAACATAAATCGCTAAACTGTTTACAGTGCTGCTCTCTTTACTTTAACAAAGGATAAACCAATCTTATACTTATGCGAATACTATTTAAAGGGTAAATACTGCTAAAAATCTGTTAAAGGATATGTTGTCAAGCATTATTCAGCACAATGATGTTGGGCTATGCTGAATAATGGTTGAGCATATCTTACTGAAAATATATATATATAAAAGAAGGTATAGAGTCAAAGTATTCTAATACTAAGAAATATAATGCACAAAGAACAGTATGAAAGAGATGCTTTGGGAGTTTTATGATTTTGCTACTCCAAACATATCTATATATATAGATGTAGCTGTATATAGGTAGATATGCCTGAAGCTATATCTTTTTTATCTTGCTGGACTGGTAAAAAGGATTGTATTTGCTTACCATAGGAGGAGTTTTTGCCTTATTCAATTATGATAAGATCTTACCTTGCTGAATTGAACTAGGAGCCAGAGGACCAAGGTACGCACCTTACTGGTACAGATCTATCTTAAGAACAATTTTCCAGCAGGTACAAAAAGGAGACCAGTTTACTAAAAATAAGATTTACATTATTCTTAAAGGCAGTTTGTACATATCTTTGATATAACTTCTTCCAAGTAATCTTACCAATACATCTTAGCCATGGTTCAGCAT
The DNA here is from genome assembly GCA_027943335.1 of Chamaecyparis obtusa. NCBI lineage: Eukaryota > Viridiplantae > Streptophyta > Pinopsida > Cupressales > Cupressaceae > Chamaecyparis > Chamaecyparis obtusa. The sequence continues at coordinate 15,012 of BSBK01007280.1, forward strand.
CTTATCTATTCAAAAGTAAACTGTACATATAGGGAAACTATATATACATTTACTGGAAATTTAAACATTATAAAATACAATTGCGTAATCCATATTGTATATACATTGCTCGGCTATATTAATTACCAGTCACTATTATCATATTTCTGATATAACAGAGGCTAAGTATATTTGTACAAACTATTTCCTATATTCAGTTCCCTACTAATCTTTAGTGGAATTACTCGTTGGAATTGCAGGTAACCTTAGTGCAGAGCCATGCATGGAATATATTATTATTTTAATAATATATTATTATATTAATATTAGACCAATATATATTATATTTATTATTTATAATATTATTATTTATTTATTTATTTTATGTTTTAATATTATTATTAATCATTTACTAAATCTCTTCTAGTTTGATATATATATCAACCGTTATATATATTAATTTAATTTTATCAACATAATTATAATTATATATATTTAATTATAATTATATTTATTTGTTTATTTAGTCTTATATTTTAACATTATTATCATTAAATTCCATCCCGGAGAAGGGGACATTACAGACTCCCCCTGACACTATACATCTTAAACTCATATTCTAACATATATCTACAAATACATATTTTCACCAATCCTTACACTCCCCCTTTTGTCAACAATGACAAAGGTTTACAAATTGAAATGTGTTCAAATGAAATAGCATACCAGTCTCACATTCTATCAAATACATCTTTGAAGTTTGTCTTTGCTGTCTCCAATGACATCTCCCATGATTTCTTCAAATAATTCATTGCAATGATCTGCCAATGTAGATCAGATGCTAACTCTTCCATGGCATCCAAAGTACTCATGTCTGGTAATCCAATTATAGCTTCTGAATTCTTCACATTTTGCTGCATCACCTCTACTGTAGGGGCTAAGTATGATTGTAACTCAAGTAGTGTGATGACCCTCTTGTCTTGTTCTGCCTGAAACTTCTTCACCTTGTATGTGATCATTTTCACTTTAGCACTGTATTCTGCTGTAGAGCTTGTGATGGGATCAAACTTGTCAACTAAGTTGTCAAGCTCCTTTTGCGCTTCTTCTCTGCTCACCTCCAACTCCTTGGTGAAATCTGATAGTTTGGACACTTCAGTTTGTAACTAACCGACTTCCTTTAGTGTGACCTTAGTTTCATTCACTAGTCTTGAAAGTGTCTCCTTATCTTTAGCAATCTTCTCCACCAACTTCACTGTCCTTTTCTTCTCATAATGAGACTCTGCCAACTTCATTATTGCATTCTCACTGTCAGAAGTTTGATCAGCTATAGCCTTAATCAATGTTTCGATTTGATCAATCACTATTGCATCTGTGTCATACTCTGCATCAGGAATTAGACCTACTAGAATATCTCTAGCTGCCTTCAGTACTCTAGCTTTCTTCTTCTTTTCTTTGGCCTTGTCTCTTTGTGCCTTCAACATCAACTTTTTAGAAAACTTAAGTAATTTGTTAGGGCGCAATTTAGTGATATCAATGGGGGTCTGAATATCTTCATCTTCTTCTTCAGTCACCGGTTTAAGTTTCTTCTTTTCACTTGATTTTCCTAAACTCTGTCACCGGTTCTTCAGACTGTACCTGTACCTTTGGTGTACCCACTTCCATAGGACTTTCTTCAATCAGTATTTCATCTCCACCGGTTTGACCAACATCTTGTGCTTCAATTTCATGTACTTGTTTAGGGATATTAGAACTAACATCACCTGTTATCTCTTCAGGAGTAAATGTGTCATCAACTTGCTCAATAACTGGCTCATCAACATTCTACTGTTCATTAGTACCTTCTTGTTCCTTTTGTTCTTGTTCTGCTTCCTTTTGTGATTGCATCTTTTTCCTCCATATCTCCATAGTTTGATCATGAACACTTTGTGTGTCACCTACAAGTATTTTTGCAGCTTTGCTTTTGATCTTGAAATCTTGATGGTAAGCTTCAACCATGATCTTTGCATCCTCAAGCTTCAACTCAGAAGTTACTTGCATGAGTGCTCTCTCCATGATCTCTCTATCCAACTTAAGTGCTGCTTTCCATCTTCCATCAATTGATTTAAAGAGTTCTTTAGGTAGGACATGGTATAGTTCACTTGGAGTTTTGCAGAATTTGTGTAAGCTCCATACAATTGCCTCTTCTAACTTCTTGTCTTCATGAGTACATAATTCATATCTTCTTGCAACATTACTCATTCTACCACTCTCTATTATGTCTTTGACAATGGAATCAATAGTAGGGGCTTTTTTCTTACTGCTCTCCTTCAACTTCTTCACTTCTTTGTCTGAATCGGTTTTGGCTTCTTCATCTTCTGCTGTCTCTTTTTGCTTACTGACCTCACTAGCCTCACCAGATTTTCCTTTCTTCCTCTTATAGGTTTTCTTCACTGTTGATGTCTCCTCTGCTTTTGTCGATGTAATGTGAGTAACTTGTGTTGGTTCATCAACATCAATAGCTTCAGTAGTAGAAGTAGTACCAGCCTCTATATTTTCAACAATCTTTGTTAGCTTCTCAATCATTCTCCTTGTCTTCCTCTATATCACCTGTTTCTTTAGTTTCATCTGAATCTTAGGAACAACCTCTTCATAAGTTCCAAACCTAGGTGCGGTAGCATCTATAGGTTTAGATAGTAGTGACACTGCATGCAGTCTCACTAGATCACTGTCTACCTCATAACCCATGGCAGGAACCCAAGATGTTCTTGGTTGCACCGCTTGCAAAATACAAGTGTTAGTATCAACAAGAAAACAAATATGTTTTTAATATTCCTCTACAATACCGGTTGGGATTCTTTCTCTTTTATGCATTCTAGTTTGAAAATCCTTAAAGTAATCCCACATAACATTATCAAAGTTATTTCCTAATTCCTTTATGAATTCACTTATCTGTACTACCACCGGTCTATCTGTAGCCCATTGAACTGGGCCTCTACTAGGAAAATGAGTTTGCAGATAAAAGAAGATACACACCAAGATAGCTCCATACTTGAATGATTGTTTCTTATCCTTCATCTTGTCCATATTTACCATGAATTGACTCCTCAACATCTTGCATAGATCATATATCACATCCTCCTTCACCATTCCGTGGGTTACATGAATTAAACACCGGGCACATTGTTTAGACGACTTGATTGGTAAACTCTATATCCAATAATCATAGATGCGAATCTAACTTCTTTGTCTTCTATGTTGTTGATGGTCATGGCTCGGTAGTCAGGTTTAGATTTGGTTAACCAAGTAACCAAACCAGCAACAATCGTCCTAAGGGTAGCTGACTCACCGGTAGCACAAAATTCAGTTACTCTGTGAATGATCTCCTTCATGATCTTGTGTGGTCAATCCAACCATAGAAATTGATTGTGCACACGACTCAACACATATCGAATCCATTCTTGATGAAAGACATTAGGTATATCAACTGCATAGGAAAAACCCTTTGTCTTCAAGTGCTTGTGCTCGTCCTTCAACACATGACTCTCACACAATCCTTCATACTCACTGTTAATAACATCCACAACTAGTTCATCAATTTTGCAATGTATGTATGATCGGATGTCCTCGATCAATACAACTCCAAATGCTATGGAAGATAAGGCACCCATCTTATCGTTCTCGCTTGCCTTCATCAGATGTAGCTTGAATACGGGCCATGGCTCTTTAGCAATGTCAACCAAAACAGGGGTATCCACAACTCTTGGCATGATTCAATTCAAACGGTACACAAAAATCTTATCACAAACTAGAAAAATACCACTTGCTTCACCGGTTGGTGGTTCGTGAACAGTATGCAAATCACAACGACCGTCTTAAATCGCCTTAAGAAACTTCACAAGTGCGCGTAAGAAAGTAAAGTGACAAATGAACTCACTTTAACCCAATTTATCCTTGAGAAAATAGTCATTACACTTTAACGGTAAAACAATACATTCTAACAGTTGGATAGTGCCTTTATAACTAGTTGGTGCTTTTCTAATGGATATGAGCGGCTCCAATAGTTACAACTCAATCCGATCATCTCAGAAACATATATAACCTCAACTCTTCATTAGACTTGTCCAAAATACCAATATACAACTCAATATGTAAATAGATCTTAACGCTCTTGAATCAAGGGGATAGGTAAAAGATTTTTCTTTAAGTGCTCCCCCTTGTTGAACTCTGGTAGCAGCGACAGAGACTTTAATCACATTACCTGTTTGTGTATTTATGCTAACATTATGCTATTGCATAACCGAGCTTCAACCGTCGCCGGTAGTTCATTACAGTTGCAACCGACAACCAACTGTCGGGTTGCTTCATGCCTTCGCGTTGAATCATAGACATTATGTGTTTCACTTCCTGCACGGTGTGTTGTCTCGTGCTTCACTGCTGGCGAGCGTTTCCCAAGCACGGGCCTTCATCTATGTTTGTAACGGCCACAACGGTGACGTTTCACCTTGCTGGCTGTAACGCCAAGCAAGGTGAAGCATCACCTTACTCGACACCTTGTTCAGCATTCACTCTGTCTCGCTTGCGGGTCTTCTCGTGTGGTATTGCAGTGAATGAACATTGGAACGAAGGAAAGGAAGTTTAATGTGTGAGGTGTTGTTCGCCTGGTTTGTGTGTGACACAATACTGTATCTACCGTGTATGCATCCTGTGTGTGCTCATGGTACTTGTAACTGAGATAGTCTCACTGCAGGTGTGCTCTCGTTTGCGTGAACCATCTCACGGCTTGAACGTGTTCTCTCTAGCTTGGACAGATTCAAGCATAATCAGGGCGATCTGTGTATTTGAATGTGTGCTCAATCAGTGAGCCAGATTTCGTGCCGTATGTTCATCTTATGAACTGTGTTTTCTATTTGGTTTATCCTTGTGATCTATCTGTGTTAACGTCTTCCATCTCTGTGGAAGACTTCATGTATTGCATTTCATATTTCACATATTAATAAAGGAGTACTACTTTGTGGGCTGGGTTGTTTCCCTCTGCCAAGAGGGTTTTTCCTAGGATAATTGCAAGCGTGTGATTTGCATTCTGTTTTTGCATCTTTCTGGTTCAATCCTTAACATGGTATCAGAGCGGGTCTAGGCATTTCGATCCAAAATCAGAAAGACAAGAAATCCTCTTTCACATTTCTTCTTCCTGCTGCGCCATTATGGTCAACGGTTTAAAGGTCGAGGACAGACTTGATGGCTCTTCCAACTTCTCTTCCTGGAAGTTTAGGATCCTGATCGCTCTAGGGGAAAATGATCATCTTGCTTACATAAATTCTGATCCGGAAGAACTTGCTGATGATGCTGAGAAAGCACTGTGGAAAAAGAACAGAATAATGGCAAAGAAAATGATTATTGATTCTGTGAAGGATCATCTTGTCCCCATAATTTCCAACTTGTCTACAGCAAGTGTGATGTTTCAGACCTTGAAAGATCTTTACGAGTTTAACAATACCGGCAGAGCCTTGGCCTTGAGAGGTCAGATCCTTCACATCAAGATGGCTCGAGGAGAATCAGTCATATCCTACTTCATGAAAATCTCAGAACTCACGGACCAGCTTAGTACCATTGGTGACTCCATTCCTGACAAAGACCCAGTTATGCTTGCTATGAATGGTCTCCCTCACTCTTGGGAATCGTTTATTCAAGGCATCAGTGGACGTGACGATCTCCCTAAATTTGATAGATTGAGAGCTGACTGCATTCAAGAAGAATGCAGACTTGAGGCTAGAGGTAATGGTCGCAAAAGTCATCATGAAGATGATCAAGTGCAGGCAGCCCACACCTCTAAAGGAAAAGGAAAGAAACCATACTTCAAGTGATTTAGGAATAACAACTCTCATCCAAATTCTTCCCACAAAAGAAAGAAGGTTGATATCTCTAAAGTTCAATGCTTTAGATGCGACAAATTCGGCCACTATGCTAGGGATTGCACCTTAAGGCCGAAGCCTCAAGTCTCTACTGCATGTGTTGAAGACTCTTCTTCCAAGAGAGAATCATGTGATGAACCTGAGGGTTTTAGTTTCATCTCTGCCTTATCCAGCAACACTCCTACCAACAATGACACCTGACTGATTGATAGTGGAGCTTCACGTCACATCACCGGTTATCGTGATCACCTTTTCAACCTCAATGAAAAGGATTCACACCTTCAAGTGATTATTGGAGATGATGCTAGTTATTCAGTGAAAGGGGCTGACTCTACTTCTTTCCAACTTGATTCAGGCATTCCTCTGCACCTAAGTGATGTTCTATTTGTTCCTGGCATTAAGAGAAACCTGATTTCTATTTCAGCTCTTGAAGACCAAGGATATCATGTATCCTTCATTGATGGTAAGGTCCTGGCTTGGAAGAAGAACTCTAATTTCCTTTCAGCTCATGAGATAGGAGTTCGTCATGGCAGCCTCTACAGACTTTCAGCCCGGCCTATTCAAGCTCTTTCTCTTTGTTCCTCAAATCCAACAATTCTTTGGCACAAGAGATTTGGACACTTAAATTTCAGAACCTTGGCATCTATGGAGAAGGCTGTCATTGGTCTTCCTAAGTTGAAGAAGGATCATGAAGGTATTTGCAAAGGATGCACTCTAGGTAAGAATACTAAAAGTACATTTCATAGCAGTGAATCTAGAGCTAAAGGTATTTTAGATTTAATTCATTCAGATTTATGTGGCCCCATGCCTGTTGCATCCCTTAGTGGTTTTTGGTATTACATTACTTTCATTGATGATTTTTCTCAGAAGTGTTGGATCTGCTTTCTTAAGTCAAAAGAATCAGATGAAGTGCTGTCTCGTTTCAAAACATTCAAGGCCTTGGTTGAAAATTCCACTAAGAAAAGGATCAAGACCTTGAGATCTGATAATGGTGGGGAATTTGTATTCGGAGTTTTTCATAGTTTTTGTGCTGATGCTGGGATTAAGAGGGAGCTTTGCGTTCCCTATAACCCTCAACAAAATGGTGTGGCTGAAAGGAAGAATAGGACCATTGTTGAAGCAGCGAAAGCAATGATTCATGATCAGAATGTCCCTATGTTCTTGTGGGCTGAAGCTTGCAGCACAACTGTCTTTATTCAGAATCCCAGCCCTCATCAGATTCTTGGTAACATGTCTCCTGAACAGGCCTTCTCAGGATCAAAGCTAGATGTTAGTTTCTTCAGAATCTTTGGCTGCCCAGTAGTGATTCACATTCCAAAAGAGAAAAGATCCAAATTGGAACTTTCAGGCAAGAAAGGATTCTTTGTTGGCTACAGTGACTCTTCCAAAGCTTTCAGAATTTATGTACCTAGTCAAAGGCAGATTGAGATCAGTAGAGATGTAATTTTTGATGAAGACATGGCTTGCAATCTTCCCAAGGAATCTGAAGTTGTAGTTAATGAGGAAGATCTTGAACTCCCTCCAGATTCCACCATGGCTGATTCGAACTCTCCATCAGAGGTTGAGAGGGAGTGTGAAGATCTTGTTGATCCTGCTCCTCTTACTACACCAATTGATCCCACAGGTCCCCACTCTTCTTCCACCAATAAAAAGAGACCCCTATGGGCTAGAAATATTGTGGAAGAAGGTACACCTTTCGCAGCTCCTCGAGGGACTTTCAGAGAGCAAACGGCCTCACAAGTTTGCTGGTTATGTTGAATTGATGAGTCACATTATTTCTTCTTAACCTCCTAATGTTGAGGAGGCCTCCAAACGTCAAGTGTGGAGAGATGCTATGGTGGAGGAGTACAAATCCATCATACAGAATGACGTTTGAGACATTGTACCTAGGCCTCAAGACAAATCAGTTGTCTCATCTAAATGGTTGTTCAAGATTAAACATGCGGGTGATGGGAGCATAGACAAATACAAGGCACGATTTGTGGCTAGAGGTTTTTCCCAAAAGGAAGGTGTTGACTATGATGAGACATTTGCACCAGTGGCTCAATACACCTCCATCAGAACCATCATTGCCATAGCTGCAATTAAAGGCTGGAAACTCCACCAGATGGATGTGAAAACAACATTCTTGAATGGAGTCATTGAAGAGGAAGTCTACTTGGCATAGCCAGAAGGATTCATCATCCATGACAGAGCATCTCATGTGTGTAAGTTGAAAAGAGCTTTGTATGGACTCAAACAAGCATCACGTGCTTGGTATGGGAGAATAGATAAATATCTTTTGGGTTTAGGCCTTCAAAAGAATGTTGCTGATCCTATCTTATACTTGAAGCTTCAGGATGATAAAATTCTGATCTTGGTTTTATATGTAGATGATTTGTTTCTCACAGGCAGTGATGATCTCATCATCATTTGTAAGAAGGAGCTAACTTCAGAATTTGAAATGAAAGATCTTGGCATGCTGCACTATTTTCTTGGCCTTGAAGTATGGAAAAACTCAGATGGCATCATCCTAAGTCAAGGGAAATACGCTATTGATATTCTGAAAAGGTTTGGTATGTTGGACTGTAAATCCATGGCAACTCCTACGGAAGTGAATTTGAAGAGGCTTCATGATGATTCAATTAATTCAGATTTGGTTGATCCTTCCATGTATAGTCAACTCATTGGTTCTTTAATGTACTTGGTCAACACAAGACCTGACATATGTTTCGCTGTCAATACATTAAGTCAATTTATGTTTGAGCCAAGACACATTCATCATATGGCAGCCAAACATGTATTGAGATATGTTCGTGGCACCATTGGATATGAACTCAAGTACTCTTCTTGCACCAAGCTGAAGTTGTAGGGATTCTCTGATTAGGATTGGGTATGTTGTGTGTCTGATAGGAAGAGCACTTCAGATAGCTGTTTCAATCTTGGTTTCGTTGTGATTTCCTGGAGCAGCAGGAAACAATCTTGTGTAGCTCAAAGCACGGCTGAGGCAGAATATGTGGCAGCATGTATGGCTGCCAAAGAAGTTGTATGGATTCGCAAAATGCTTGGAGGATTGTTTGGACAACCTCTTGAGCCTTATGTTATCATGTGTGATAACCAAAGCTGCATAAAGCTTTCAGTCAATCCAGTGTTCCATGACAGGGCCAAACATGTGGAAATCAAGTTTCACTACTTGAGAGACATGGTACAAAGAAATGTAGTTGAATTGAAATACATTCCTATTGAAGAACAAACTGCGGACATCCTCACCAAGCCACTTCCAAGAGTGAAGTTTTGTTACTTTCGAGAACAACTTGGTTTAGTGGAAAATGAAGCTCTTGCTGAGAAGGCACCTCAGGCGGAGTGCTCTATTTCTTATATGCATTCTTCTCTGGGAGAAGTTTGAGGTGAAAGCCCTTGACCCACCCTCTGCGAGTAGGCAACGTGGTTAATGCATTCTTCTCTGGGAGAAGTTTGAGGTGAAAGCCCATGATCCACCCTCTACGAGTAGGTATGGTGGAGTCACCCTCTGCGAGTAGGCAAGGTGATAATACATTCTTCTCAGGGAGAAGTTTGAGGTGAAAGTCCTTGACCCACCCTCTGGAAGCAGCCATGGTGGGAGTCACTTATGTGAGCTCTAAAATTATGTTTATGATCTTTGAATGATCAGGTTGAACATTTTGTTGTGATTTTATACTATAATGAATGTTTTGTCATTATCATTCTTTCACCCTTTGGGATTAGTTATGGTGAACTTCTTTGGTTAAAGATAACTAATTTTAATGAACATTGAGATTATCTGCTGATGTTGTTTCTTTGCACTTGAGTGCATTTGTTTAGGTAAACTTCTCTGGAAGTATCTCTCTCGCTAAGAGGGAGTGTTGAACTCTGGTAGCAGCGATAGAGACTTTAATCACATTACTTATTTGTGTATTTATGCTAACATTATGATATCGCATAATTGAGCTTCAACCGTCGCTGGCAGTTCATTATAGTTGCAACCGACAACCAACTGTCGGGTTGCTTCATGCCTTCGCGTTGAATCATAGACGTTATGTGTTTCACTTCCCGCACGGTGTGTTGTCTCGTGCTTCACCGCTGGCGAGCGTTTCCCAAGAACGGGCCTTCATCTACGTTCGTAACGGCCACAACGGTGACGTTTCACCTTGCTGGCTGTAACGCCAAGCAAGGTGAAGCATCACCTTACTCGACGCCTTGTTCAGCATTCACTCTCTTGCTCACGGGTCTTCTCGTGCGTCTTCTCGTGCGGTATTGCAGTGAATCAACATTGGAACGAAAGGAAAGGAAGTTTAATGTGTGAGGTGTTGTTCGCTTGGTCTGTGTGTGACACAATACTGTATCTACCGTGTATGCATCCTGTGCGTGCTCACGGTGCTTGTAACTGAGATAGTCTCATTGCAGGTGTGCTCTCGTTTGCGTGAACCATCTCATGGCTTGAATGTGTTCTCTCTAGCTTGGATAGATTCAAGCATAATCAGGGCGATCTGTGTATTTGAATGTGTGCTCAATCAATGAGCCAAATTTCGTGTCGTATGTTCATCTTATGAACTGTGTTTTCTATTTGGTTTATCCTTGTGATCTATCTGTGTTAACGTCTTCCATCTCTGCGGAAGACTTCATGTATTGCATTTCATATTTCACATATTAATAAAGGAGTACTACTTTGTGGGCTGGGTTGTTTCCCTCTACCAAGAGGGTTTTTCCCAAGATAATTGCAAGCGTGTGATTTGCATTCTGTTTTTGCATCTTTCTGGTTCAATCCTTAACACCTCTAAGTCCAAAATAGACTTAGTTTGAAGATGAATCCTCTACACCAGAGGATGGTGAATTCCCTTTAGATGACTTGACCCCTTCTTGTTTCTCTCCTGCCTTCGTCCAAATCTTCTTCATCTCATGTTCGACTTCCTCAACATTGACTATTTTCTTACCCTTCCTCTCTTCTGACCGTTTGGGTGATCGGTTCCTGAACCGACAATCTCTTGCAAGGTGACCGATCCTATGGCAGACAAAACATGTCATACCGGCTGATCTCTAAGGTCCAGTATTTCCCTCTCTAAGTTCTCACTTTGTAATTCACAGCTAGATGACCATAGTTACCACATACAAAACATGTGACGTTGAATTGCCTTTCCCTTCCATAAGGGCTTACCAGTTTGACTGGAGACCCATGAACATACATTTTAGCCCTGCAATCCTCAACTTTATGTCCATATTTGTTACATGCATAACAATATCCATCAAATCTACCACCACTGGATCTACTGCTAGACCTAGATCTACACTCATAAGTAGTATGACCATACTTATGACAATTAGAGCAATAAGCATCAAAAGAATATGGTTAATTCACCGGTTTTCTCCTACACACATTTGCAGTATGACCAGGCTTCCCACAATTATAACAAGTAGGTTTGTTAGGTTTCTTACGTGAATTGCTTAGATCTACCTTCTGATCTTGTGGCTTCTCAGGTTCAAATTTAGATGACTCACCGATTTCAAATGTTCCTTGACCAGTGTAACCAAGACCGGTTGTGTCTTCTTTGGCTCTTCAATTGTTCATCAGGCTTTCATTGTATTGCTTCAACTTTTCATTTGCTTCTTTCTTAGTTTGCAATTCCTTTTTCAATTTCTCATTCTCCTCTCTAAGCCTTTCATTTTCACTTAGAATTTGCTTGTTCTCCTCATTTGTGTCATGAAGGTGCTCATGCATGATAGCATTCTCTTGAGATATCCTGAAGAATTGTTACTCCCTTTCCTTGTATGCATCTTCAACAACTTTCTTGGCATCTTCAACATATTTCCTTGCATCTTCAACTTTTCTTTTTCCTTCAAGATCTTCACACATCTGATAGACTGACTTTCAAGTTCTCTTTTCAGATTTGCCACTTCTTCTTTAAGTCCCTTGTTCTTATCCATCAGATCTACAATTGCTTCCTCAGATTCTTCAGACATAATACATTCAGATAGTTGCTCAATGTAATCCTGGCTTTCATTCAATTGCTCAGCAAGTTTTCTTTTTATGGCAAGTGACTTCTTTAGTTTTTCTTGCAGCTCATTGATCATCTTGTGTGCATTCTCAATTTGTGTCTCATACGTGTAATTCTTCATGATTGTGGATCTTTCCCTCAAGCTGTTCGGCTTATCACCAAGAGGACTAGTGCTCTAATACCAATTGTTAGCATTTGATGGTACTGAGAGGGGAGGGGGGGATGAATCAGTACAAACAAGTAACCTATTTCAACCACATGTCTGATTAACTTTACCAACAACTTCCAAATAACAAAACATATAACTGATGCAATGAAATAAAAGTAAATAATATCGGACATCCACACATACATTACACATAACACACTGAATTTTCTTGTGGAAACCCTCGTTTAGAGGGAGAAAACCACGGTGGGGATGACGTCGACAAGCCCTTCATTGTAGTAAAAAGGTTTGCCCTGTTAGGAGCTACAAATACCCTTTCTGAGGGTTCACCTTGTTAGAAGTGACTAGTACACTGTTAGGAGTACAATGAGATCTGTTAAGATCTACCTTGCTAGAGGATTTAAGACTCTTTTTGTGAGTCCACTCGGTTAAGGGATTTACAATAGAAGACCTGTTAAAGTCCACTTAGTTAGGGGATTTTGCTTGCTGCAACTATTAGGGAACAAGAAGTAATGATCTAGATGTAGCACTGCTTGCCTGTTAGATATGATTTGTTCTCTTCTCTCTGTGACTGCTCTTTGATCTGCCTTTGTTCAAAACCCTGATCGCTGTTATTACTAACCGGTTACTGAGGGGGGGGGGGGTTGAATCAGTAAGAGCTATTTCTATTCCAATTCAACACTTGTTTAATTATTCTTCTAAGATAAGCAGAATGTAAACAATCATCAACAAGCATAAATAGAAATACATAGATCAACACAAGATGTATACGTGGAAACCCTCGGTTAGAATGAAAAAACCACGGTGAGACAGAGCTCACAACTTCACTACTGTAGAATGAAGGCGCCTCGTTAGGAGCTTACAAAGCATTGGTGAAGGTGCTACCCGGTTAAGGGATTTTATAGAAGATCGGTTAAGATCTTAACCCTGTTAAGAGTTGCTTGGTTAGAGGTCTTTCAACATCAACAAAGATGTTACCCTGTTAGAGGATTTTACAAAGAACTGATTAGGTCCACCCTGATAGAGGGATTTCAATTTGCTTTCACACCTTATAAAAGCAATGATCTCATATGAGACTGATTGTCTGATTAGATCGTACCTGTTGATCTGTTCCGCAGTTTGCCTGGCTGTTGAATCTTTTCTATCTCTTTGCCTTTCACCTCTGGTGATTGTGATCTTTTCGCAGATGTCTGTTCACTGCTCTGTTTTCTCAACAACTTTCAACAACACTTTTCTTGCGTCCTATGACGTGTATTTATAAAAGAGTTCACCTTCATGAAACCCTTAACTCATAGAACCGCTAGGCTGTAAACTCAACAATAAATCATGCAACTAGCAAAAAGCTATGCGTTCTGATTTGGAGTTTACCTTTAAAACATACGTAGAAATAAAGATAGCTCCTGTTAAAAAGCTAACTCCACTTCCGAGCGGTGGATGTTTCGTATAATCCGGTTTTAACTCAAACTGCTCCGCAGAATTCGGTGCAGATCTTTATGCAGTAGACTGGTATACTCTTATACCCGGTTCATCCTTTTATACAATATAAGACCGGTATTGTGTACTTGGATCGGTCTTCCGGTGTATCCCCTTTGCTTAATCTATCGGTGCATACATCCTGTTTTCAGTCTACTGGTGTCTTTGAAGTAACGTGAGTGACCGGTGAACCTTTACCGGTGGGAATGGTATTTGTGATTTACACTAATGACAACTTAAATTGCTAACAATCTTCCCCTTTGTCAGTGGTGCCAAAACCATACACAAAACCATACTCACTTGTTACAATTTATACCTTTGGTTCTGTAGACTTTTTCTTTTCTCTGTAGCACACTTCCCTTGTCTGTGTGCTCTGGTTGAGTGGCTGTATGTCCTGTTCCTTTTCTGACCTTTACGCTGTCTGAGTGCTGCTTTGCTTCCCATTTCCCTTTCTGTTTCCTCTGCTTTCATCTGCTTCTTCTTCCCCTTTTTGCCTCCATAGGACAAAGGGTTGTTCTTAGGATTTCACATTTGTATCTTGGTGAAGATATCTTCGTAGATAGTTTTGGCAGAGTGAAGAAACGGTGCCCATTGACCGATTACATGTTCTATGATCTTTTGGGCTGTTTTAAGAGAAACAATGGTGTTCTCCATATCTTCCACAGTTTTGTAATCCGGTTCATTGATCAAAACCTCTATAGAAGTCGCGATTTGCTGCATGGAATCAAATATTTGGGCTAGAAATAGCTGAAATCCAATAATGTCTTGGATTCTCTTATTCTCCTCTTCTGCAATCTTTCTTCGGATTAGAGCAAGACTTTGTCATTTCTTTGCTAAAATTTGTTGCAGATTTATTCTTGTTGTCAAATTGAGATGACAAAGCTCTTATTTTTTCAGAGGTCTTTGCAGATTTCTCTGTCAGATCTTGCAGAAATATTTCAAAGTTTGAAGTTCGAGTCATCAAACTGCCTGCCACTTGAAGTTGCTGTTGAAGCACTCTGAGGTTGGTTGATACAGTTACATTGATTTCTTCAACCTGTTTGTGGATAATCTCTATTCTTTTCTTCTCATAGTGGTCTATTGCCATAGTCTCTGGATCTGTGAGATCATCACTGATGGCTTGTGCCAAGACTTCTAGCTGATTGATGACCGGTTCATCTTCATCTATATCAGCATCCGGTACGAAGTTGCACAAAATGTTCTTTACAGTGGTTAGGATCAAGTCCTGTTTCCTTTTGGTCAGCTCTTTGAGCTGCCTTGTTGACATCTTGTTGATGTCAACTATTGTATTAGTGGCTTTACTTCTTTTGGCTTCCTTGTCCTCAACAAATGACAACTTCCTTTTAGATGAGGAGGAACTTGGAATATCTGCTTGCTCCTTTTGCTTGGGCTCCTGTTCTAGTTGAGCTTGCTCAGTTTGTACAGGAATTTCTTTTTCCTGTTCCTTATTTTCTTCATTTCCCCGTTGAGTTTTATCTTCTGGTGGCACCTCTTCTTCAGGTAGATCTTCCTTGGCAGGTGCTTCTGCCTCAATTTGAACTTCTCGCGGTTGCACATTAACTTCTACATCCTGTTCTTGTTGAAGTTGTTCTTCCGATGGGACTTCTTCTGTGCGCTGCTCTTCAGCTGTATGGAGTTCTCCCACAGGTATATCACTTCCTAGTTCTTGTTCAATATTTATTTGTTCACCAGATGTGAACTCCTCTGTTTGAACATTTACATCACCGGTTATAGGTTCTTCACGATTAGTGAATTGAACTGGTGGTGCTAGCACTTGTTCAATTTGATCCTGAGGACCTAATTTTTCAAGTGCACTGAAGTCATACTGTTGCCAGAAGTCTAGAGTCTCTTTATATACTTGATTCTCATATCCGTTTAGAATCTAGGCAACTCTATACTTTGTATACAAGTTCATTGCTGCTTCCTCTAGTAGAAGCTTTATTCTTTCTTCACTAAGACCAGGTTTGACCTTTAACAATGTTTCCCTATTGATCCTTGTGTTTGTGCGTAGACCGGTTCTCCATTTTGTCTAAAGCCTAGAATTGAGTTTCGGTGGGAACTTGGACCTATAGTCCCTTGGAGTTCTATTGTAGTCCATAAAAGTTTCTACTATGGCTACTATGATTGACTGCTTATCATCTTCTCCTAGCAGACTATACCATTTGGCAGCATTATCTACTTGTCCAAAGTCCATTTCTTCATCAACAATATCATTAACACTCATTGTGCGTGTCTTACCTTTTCCTGGAGAAGTTAGAACAGTTGGACAAGCTGGATAGTCACTGCCTTGTTCATTAGTGATATCTACAATTACCGGTGCCTCAGCTCCAAGCACTCCTTTCCCTTTACCGGTGTCAGCGACCGATTGAACTGTTGCTCTTTGTTGAGCTTCTTCTGCTTGCTGCTGGGTCTGAAGAAGTTTGGTCCACATCACTACTCCTTCATCATGCACTCTCTTAGCTTCACCAACAAGCATGAGACTGATCCTCCTTTTTGTTAAGAAGGTTTGCTAATGCAGTTTAGCCTGTTCGGTGGCTTCTTCCAGAGTGAGGTGGTTCTGAACCTCTAGAAGAGCTCGTATTCGCAGCTCCTTTTCTCTTTCCATTGAAGCTTTCCATCTAGCTTCAATTATTTGTAGAAGATCCTCCGGTACAATCTTGTGAAGTTCGGTAGGATGCAGATTATACTTATGAATGCAATGCACTACCGCTTCTTCAATCTTCCTCCTGTCTTCTTCATTCGCAAGCTGAAATCTTCTGCTTACAGAACCCATTCCACCGGTTTCTTTCAATCCTGCCACATATTCATCAATTGTGGGCTTCCTTCTTCTTGGTGGATCCTATTTTACCGGTTTGCTTGAACCCCTCTTCCTCTTGATTAGAGGAATTGTGTCTTCTGAGTCTGTCTCCTCTTGTTCTCCCTCTTGGGTATTGGTTACCGGTTCTGCTTTTTTCCTTCGAGCCTTGGGTTGCTATGTCGCCGGTTTCTTCTTTGGTGTGGGGGCCCTTTTGGTGTAGACATTTTTGATCGGTGCCCTCTTTTTAAGATTCTCTTGAATCTCGGTGAACGTACCGAATAGAATTGCAGTGAGATCCAGATTTGCTTTGTTTAGGGCATCGGCATATGCCTTAGCAATTTTGGTAGTGATCTCATATCCCAACTCAGGAGCATATTCTGTTCTCGGTTCCACTGCTTGAATGATGCAGTGATCGGTGGAAACCAGAAAACACACATCATCTTTGTATAAGTCAACAATTGTTGACGACACCTGCTCCCTTGCGTGCATCCTTAGTTGAAAGGCTTCAAAATATTCGTTCATTACTTTACTTAACTGGTTTCCCAGTTGGTTGGCCAATTCAACTATTTGGTGCATGACCAGTCTGTCGATTTTCCATGTAACCTTGCCAATTCCTGGGAAGAAACTTTGATAGTAGAAGTAGAGACATACCAGTAAGGTCCCTTAATAGATTTCTTTTTGACAATACCGAGCTTCTTCATATTTTCAAATACCTGCCCTCGGAGCATTCCACAGATATCATATTTGGCGTTGTCATACATTATCCGGTGGGCGGCATGTATGGCGCCTCCCGGTATACTATTGAGATTACTGGACTGATAGATTTTATAACCTATCACCGTGGATGCAAACTGAACCCCTTCGTCTTTGATGTCATTCACTGTTATGAGGCGACCATCGGATTTGGACTTCGTTAGCTTTGTGACGATTGCATTAGAGATCGTTCACAGGGTTAAAGCTTCCCCTTCCTGACTGTATCCAGTCACGCGATGCAAGTCCTCCTTGGTTATTTCTGTAACTGCACCCTTTTGGAGCCAAAGCCCTGGATCGTACACTCGACTGAGGACTAGTCAGATCCAGTCTGGTCGGAAGATAGTTAGATAGGTGACTCCGTTGATAAGACCGGACGACACCAGCTTCGTGGATCGGTCTTGTAGTCTTTCGTCCTCACACAGAGAGAGATACTCGCCCTGAATGTATGTTTCACCAAATTCTTCCTGCTTGGCGTGGATAAACGCAGTCACATCTTTTGTCATAAAGACGCCCTCTGGTACTATTGACAAAGCTCCAGCCATATCAGTTGCCTAATTTTGGATCGCTGCAATATCATATGCAGGTCGGTCCACTTGATTTCCCTTGATCAACTTCACTGTAGAGGATGATGAGGCCATATCTTGATAATCGGTTACCACAGAAGGTCGCTTGATCGGTATTACAGGCAGTAGCTCACAGTGATCAAAGCGCAAGAATTTTACTTAGCACAAGAATTCGTTAATCACAAAGAAAGCAAAGTAAAACTTATGAGTAATTCTCCTTTCTTTTATAGGGTTAGGTCATAACGGTAATTACCAAACGGTAACTATTTGTTCAACGACTACAGTAATAAATGCCTTATCTAACTTTTCTTTCCGTTTTTGCCAACCGATGATCCAGCTTTTCCGGTTTGGCAAACCCCGGTTGATTACTTCTTACCTGTCCGGTTATCCTTGTAGACTGAGTGAGTCCAATTCTCACTAGTCCTACTGGGAACAGTAGATGGTCTACCAGTTCCCTCTAGGTCTTCATGGCTCAGTTTGCTGAAGAGATATCACCATCAACAGATGATGATCTTTCTTCTGTTTTTTCCTCAGCGGAACTCTTTGATTCCTTTTTGAACCAAATCTGTCTGACTGTTTTTCCAGTCTTCTCTTCTTTATTGATCTTCTCATTTGAGGATGAGATCTTCTCTACCGATTTGACCAATTTTTTCCTTTTGAAAGATGGCCGGTTCCTGCAATTTTTGGTTAGGTGTCCAACTTTGTTGTAGTGATAGCAAACTATCCCGGTTGCCTTCCATGGGTTCACCCTTCTTGTGTTAGGTGATTTGCACCATGAGTTACTGTGACTGTGTATCCCACAGTTTGTACAATTGGTTGTGCTCCGATTCTTGTTTCTCTTGGTGAATACCGGTCTTGGGGATCTGAATGCCATTGTCTTTGATCTGCATTCTTCAGCCTTGTGTCCAAACTTATTGCATGCATAGCAGTAGCCCTTGAAGCTTCCCCTGCTTCCATTGGACACAGTTGTGGGGTTGGACCAGCATTCATTGGTTTTGTGGCCATACTTGCAACAGTTCTTGCAGTAGGTGTTGTTTGGCTTTACCGGTGCATTCCTGTAGTTATTTGTTCTATGACCCGGTTTCCCACAATGAGTGCAAGAGGTGTTGAAGGTCTTCTTACCTTTTTGTGCCAGTGGCTTCTTCTTTTCTTTCTTGCTTATGTTGGCTCTAGAAGACTCACTGATAGGGCGATCTTCCTACCACAAGTCCTATCTCCTCTAGGACTACACTAGGTCTTCTCTTTGACCTTTCTTAGGGTTTCTATGACCCTGCTATCAGAGGGATTCTTCCTAATCTCCTCTACTCTTCAAGATCTCTCTACCAAGGTTTTGGTTTCTCCTCAACTCTACAACTCCTCCAAATGAATTCAACTAGGAATTCATCCAAACCTCCAAATCCCGGTATCCAGCTATCAGGTATGGGAGAGGACTCTTTTAGTCCTTGATTGCATCAATGTAGGTTGTTCCATCTATTGGTACTCTTCTCCAAGTACCCGATCTCCAAATTTAGCCTAAAAAGGCTACTAGGCCTTGTAGGTCTCCAAACACACAAATGGGAGGCTAGTTTTGAAGGGTTCCACACAAGTACCCAAACAAATCATACTTCTGAGTACCCTTTTCGAAGTTTGTCAAGATTCACAAACCCTTATCTCTCCAGCAGGTCCGTACTGTACCGTCCTACTTTGTAGCCTAGTTTTTAGGCCTGTTTTAGCCCTCATTGTTTCACAGTGAGGGTTTGATCTTTGCTCCCCCAAATGGATTGTTCATGAGCTCTCCTTTTCAGGATTGAGTCTCTGAACATAGTAGACCTCTCTTCAGGTCTTAATTTGGGTTTCCCAAACCCCTGTCGCTCTCCCAAATGCTGGATCAAACTCAGGCTCGTAACTGGGCTTGTCCTTGCTCGCCTAGGGCCTGATCATTGAAGCACTTCTCCTACATTGCACACTATAAAAATACATATATACAATGCTTATACAGTACCCTAACATAATCCAAGTGGCCGTAGAGAACCTGCCATGGATTCTTAAGTTAGGGCCATGCTAAGCACCTCAACTCTAAACTGTCCAGCAAGCTGGCTTTAGAGGAGGGATTTATTTATAGGGCTTTCAAGAACACTAATCAAGCTAAAACAAAGATGGAAACAATAAACTAAAACATGAGAAATGTAAATAACTATGCCATTGCTCTGGTTCAATCCATTTAACAAGGATGACCGAGTTCTTAATTCAAAACCCTTACGGGTACAGTCTTGCGAGTCATAAAAACTTCAAACAGTACATATGAAAAGTAAATGCCAACCTTTGGCCTTGATGAAAACAAGCCATTTATAGGTTTGGACCCTCAAACTTGGTCGGTATGAGCCCTATAACTACTTCTAAGACTCGGACAGGGTTTAGACTAAATGTTGTCATGACAACTTTTACAAAGTTATATCATGAGGTCTCAAATAGACTCACTCCTATAAGGCTTCTAAGACCTTAAAATACTTAACCAACCTCACTTAATGACTTATTACAGTCAAGAGTCACCTTAGACTGTTTACTACTTCCCAAAGGCATTCATGCCATATACTTGGGGTCTTCACCAACCTTACCAAGACCCACACTAGGACTTACCAACCTAACTAGAGACCTTGGTTGGACTTCAAACCACACACAAACTCACTAACCAAACATAAACAAAACCAAAAGTCCATCAGGAAAGTGACTTGGCCAATAGTCACTACAAGCCAAAACTTTAGATGAAGGTGTCTAGGAGCTAGCCTAGGTGCTCCTGCACCACTCGCTAGTCTCTTTGGTGACTTCACCGGTGTATCCAAGACCGGTGTGATCTTTATGATTTCTTTGAGCTTTAAGTTGCTCATCAAGCTTGACCGAGCTTTTGTTGTATCTTCTTAGGGTTTCATTTATTTCTTCAAGTTCTTTCATCTGTTCCTTTAGTTGATACAACTTTAGCGCCAATCTTTTGCATGCTTCATCTCTGTCATGCCATCCCTTTTGCATGTTGGCGTTTTCTTGGGTGACAATTTGCATGTCTTCTTGGAGTTGCAAAATGATAAGTTCATTCGCCCCTACAGCTTCCTCTGCCCGGTTTCTTGCTTTTTCAGAGGCGGTTAAAGACTTAACTGCTATGTTTCTTTCATCTTCAACTTTTCTCTTTTTATTGCTCCCTTTTGGGATTGGAGATCTGACCAGTTAGGATCTGGTTCCTTTCCATGAGCTCAGAGACTGCCTCCTCAGCTTCATGAGATCCACTTTGCCGAGAGAGTTCATCAATGGTCTCATTGCTCTCATTCAATTGCAGAGCCAGCTCCTTTCTTTTTGCAAGTGATCTCCTCAGCCTATTCTCTAGAGAGGCAATGATGTTGTTGGCTTCCTCTAGCTGTTTCTGATACCTGTAACCCTCCATGATCTTTCTCTCAAGCGGTTAAGCTTTATATATGAGAACTAAGCTCTAATACCAATTGTTATTACTAACCGGTTACTGAGAGGGGGAGGGTGAATCAGTAAAAGCTATTTCTATTCCAATTCAACACTTGTTTAATTATTCTTCTAAGATAAGCAGAATGTAAACAATCATCAACAAGCATAAATAGAAATACATAGATCAACACAAGATGTATACGTGGAAACCCTCGGTTAGAAGGAAAAAACCACAGTGAGACAGAGTACACAACTTCACTACTGCAGAATGAAGGCGCCTTGTTAGGAGCTTACAAAGCACTGGTGAAAGTGCTACCCGGTTAAGGGATTTTATTTCAGATTGGTTAAGATCTTAACCTTGTTAAGAGTTTTGCCTGGTTAGAGGTCTTTCAACATCAACAAAGATGTTACCCTGTTAGAGCCTTGTGTTATCAAGTGTTATAACCAAAGCTGCATAAAGCTTTCAGTCAATCCAGTGTTCCATGACAGGTCCAAACATGTGGAAATCAAGTTTCACTACTTGAGAGACATGGTACAAAGAAATGCAGTTGAATTGAAATACATTCCTATTGAAGAACAAACTGCGGACATCCTCACCAAGCCACTTCCAAGGGTGAAGTTTTGTTACTTTCGAGAACAACTTGGTTTTGTGGAAATGAAGCTCTTGCTGAGAAGGCACCTTAGGCGGCGTGCTCCATTTCTTATATGCATTCTTCTCTGGGAGAAGTTTGAGGTGAAAGCCCTTGACCCACCCTATGCATGTAGGTAAGGTGGTTAATGCATTCTTCTCTGGGAGAAGTTTGAGGTGAAAGCCCTTGATCCACCCTCTACGAGGAGGTATGGTGGAGTCACCCTCTGCGAGTAGGCAAGGTGATAATACATTCTTCTCAGGGAGAAGTTTGAGGTGAAAGTCCTTGACCCACCCTCTGGAAGCAGCCATGGTGGGAGTCACTTATGGGAGCTCTAAAATTTTGTTTATGATCTTTGAATGATCAAGTTGAACATTTTGTTGTGATTTTATGCTATAATGAATGTTTTGTCATTATCATTCTTTCATCCTCTGGGATTAGTTATGGTGAACTTCTTTGGTTAAAGATAACTCATTTTAATGAACATTGAGATTATCTGCTGATGTTGTTTCTTTGCAGCTGAGTGCATTTGTTGAGGTAAACTTCTCCGGAAGTCTCTCTCTCTCTCTCTCTCTCGCTAAGAGGGAGTGTTGAACTCTGGTAGCAGCGACAGAGACTTTAATCACGTTACTTATTTGTGTATTTATGCTAACATTACGATATCACATAACCGAGCTTCAACCGTTGCTGGCAGTTCATTATAGTTGCAACCGACAACCAACTGTCGGGTTGCTTCATGCCTTCGCGTTGAATCATAGACATTATGTGTTTAACTTCCCGCACGGTGTGTTGTCTCGTGCTTCATCGCTGGCGAGCGTTTCCCAAGCACAGGCCTACATCTACGTTTGTAATGGCCACAGCGGTGACATTTCACCTTGTTGGCTGTAACGCCAAGCAAGGTGAAGCATCACCTTACTCGACGCCTTGTTCAACATTCACTCTCTCTCGCTCGCGAGTCTTCTCGTGTGGTATTGCAGTGAATCAACATTGGAACGAAAGGAAAGGAAGTTTAATGTGTGGGGTGTTGTTTGCCCGATCTATGTGTGACACAATGCTGTATCTACCGTGTATGCATCCTGTCTGTGCTCACAGTGCTTGTAACTGAGATAGTCTCACTGTAGGTGTGCTCTCGTTTGCGTGAACCATCTCACGGCTTGAACGTGTTCTCTCTAGTTTGGACAGATTCAAGCATAATCAGGGCGATCCGTGTATTTGAATGTGTGCTCAATTAGTGAGCCAGATTTCATGCCGTATGTTCATCTTATGAACTGTGTTTTCTATTTGGTTTATCCTTGTGATCTATTTGTGTTAACGTCTTCCATCTCTGCGGAAGACTTCATGTATTGCATTTCATATTTCACATATTAATAAAGGAGTACTACTTTGTGGGCTGGGTTGTTTCCCTATGCCAAGAGGGTTTTTCCCAGGATAATTGCAAGTGTGTGATTTGCATTTTGTTTTTGCATCTTTCTGGTTCAATCCTTAACACCCCTAAGTCCAAAATAAACTTAGTTTGAAGATGAATCCTCTACACCAGAGGATGGTGAATTCCCTTTAGATGACTTGACCCCTTCTTGTTTCTCTCCTGCCTTCCTCCAAATCTTCTTCATCTCATGTCCGACTTCCTCAACATTGACTATTTTCTTACCCTTCCTGTCTTTTGATCGTTTGGGTGATCGGTTCCTGAACCGACAATCTCTTGCAAGGTGACCGATCCTATGGTAGACAAAACATGTTATACCGGCTGACCTCTAAGGTCCAGTATTTCCCTCTCTAAGTTCTCATTCTGTAATTCACAGCTAGATTACCATAGTTACCACATACAAAACATGTGACGTTGAATTGCCTTTCCCTTCCATAAGGGCTTACGAGTTTGACTGGAGACCCATGAACATACATTTTAGACCTGCAATCCTCAACTTTATGTCCATATTTGTTACATGCATAACAATATCCATCAAATCTACCACCACTGGATCTACTGCTAGACCTAGATCTACACTCATAAGTAGTATGACCATACTTATGACAATTAGAGCAATAAGCATCAAAAGAATATGGTTAATTCACCGGTTTTCTCCTACACACATTTGCAGTATGACCAGGCTTCCCACAATTATAACAAGTAAGGTCTGTTAGGTTTCTTACGTGAATTGCTTAGATCTACCTTCTGATCTTGTGGCTTCTCAGGTTCAAATTTAGATGACTCACCGATTTCAAATGTTCCTTGACCAGTGTAACCAAGACCGGTTGTGTCTTCTTTGGCTCTTCAATTGTTCATCAGGCTTTCATTGTATTGCTTCAACTTTTCATTTGCTTCTTTCTTAGTTTGCAATTCCTTTTTCAATTTCTCATTCTCCTCTCTAAGCCTTTCTTTTTCACTTAGAATTTGCTCGTTCTCCTCATTTGTGTCATGAAGGTGCTCATGCATGATAGCATTCTCTTCAGATATCTTGAAGAATTGTTACTCCCTTTCCTTCTATGCATCTTCAACAACTTTCTTGGCATCTTCAACATATTTCCTTGCATCTTCAACTTTTCTTTTTCCTTCAAGATCTTCAGACATCTGACAGATTGACTTTCAAGTTCTCTTTTCAGATTTGCCACTTCTTCTTTAAGTCCCTTGTTCTT
The DNA here is from genome assembly GCA_027943335.1 of Chamaecyparis obtusa. Taxonomy (NCBI): domain Eukaryota; kingdom Viridiplantae; phylum Streptophyta; class Pinopsida; order Cupressales; family Cupressaceae; genus Chamaecyparis; species Chamaecyparis obtusa. The sequence continues at coordinate 39,301 of BSBK01007280.1, forward strand.
ATCCATCAGATCTACAATTGCTTCCTCAGATTCTTCAGACATAATACATTTAGATAGTTGCTCAATGTAATCCTGGCTTTCATTCAATTGCTCAGCAAGTTTTCTTTTTATGGCAAGTGACTTCTTTAGTTTTTCTTGCAACTCATTGATCATCTTGTGTGCATTCTCAATTTGCGTCTCATACGTGTAATTCTTCATGATTGTGGATCTTTCCCTCAAGCTGTTCGGCTTATCACCAAGAGGACTAGTGCTCTAATACCAACTGTTAGCATTTGATGGTACTGAGAGGGGAGGGGGGGATGAATCAGTACAAACAAGTAACCTAATTCAACCACGTCTGATTAACTTTACCAACAACTTCCAAATAACAAAACATATAACTGATGGAATGAAATAAAAGTAAATAACATCGGACATCCACACATGCATTACACATAACACACTAATTTTTCTCGTGGAAACCCTCGTTTAGAGGGAGAAAACCACGGTGGGGATGACATCGACAAGCCTTTCATTTTAGTAAAAAGGTTTGCCTTGTTAGGAGCTACAAATACCCTTTCTGAGGGTTCACCTTGTTAGAAGTGACTAGTACACTGTTAGGAGTACAATGAGATTTGTTAAGATCTACCTTGCTAGAGGATTTAAGACTCTTTTTTTGAGTCCACCCGGTTAAGGGATTTACAATAGAAGACCTGTTAAAGTCCACTTGGTTAAGGGATTTTGCTTGCTGCAACTATTAGGGAACAAGAAGTAATGATCTAGATGTACTGCTTGCCTGTTAGATCTAATTTTTTCTCTTCTCTCTGTAACTGCTCTCTGATCTTCCTCTGCTCAAAACCCTGATTGTTGTTATTACTAACCGGTTACTGAGGGGTGGTGGGGTTGAATCAGTAAAAGCTCTTTCTATTCCAATTCAAGACTTGTTTAATTATTCTTCTAAGATAAGCAGAATGTAAATAATCATCAAAAATCATAAATAGAAATACAGAGATCAACACAAGATGTATACGTGGAAACCCTCGGTTAGAAGGAAAAATCCACGGCGAGACAGAGCTCACAACTTCACTACTGTTGAATGAACCCGCCCTGTTAGGAGCTTACAAAGCACTGGTGAAGGTGCTACCCGGTTAAGGGATTTTATAGAAGATTGGTTAAGATCTTAACCTTGTTAAGAGTTGCCTGGTTAGAGGTCTTTCAACATTAACAAAGATGTTACCCTGTTAGAGGATTTTACAAAGAACCGATTAGGTCCACCCTGATAGAGGGATTTCAATTTGCTTTCACACCTTATAAAAGCAATGATCTCATATGACTTTGATTGTCTGATTAAATCATACTTGTTTATCTTTTCCCCGGTTTGCCTTGCTGTTGAATCTTTTCTATCTCTTTGCCTTTCATCTCTGGTGACTGTGATCTTTTCGCAGATGTCTCTTCACTGCTATGTTTTCTCAACAAGTTTCAACAACACTTTTCTTGCGTCCTAGGACCTGTATTTATAAAAGAGTTCACCTTCATGAAACCCTTAACTCATAGAACCACCAGGCTGTAAACTCAACAATAAATCATGCAACTAGCAAAAAGCTATGCGTTCTGATCTGGTGTTTACCTTTAAAACATCCGTAGAAATAAAGATAGCTCCTGTTAAAAAGCTAACTCCACTTCCGAGCGGTGGATGTTCCGTATAATCCGGTTTTAACTCAAACTGCTGCGCAGAATCCGGTGAGGATCTTTATGCAGTAGACTAGTATACTCTTATACCCGGTTTATGCCTGTATACAATATAAGACTGGTATTGTGTACTTGGATCGGTCTTCTGGTGTATCCCCTTTGCTTAATCTACCGGGGCATACATTCTGTTTTCAGTCTACCGATGTCTTTGAAGTAATGTGAGTGACCGGTGAACCTTTACCGATGGGAATGGTATTTGTGATTTACACTAATGACAACTTAAATTGCTAACAATTGCAACGCTAGCTTTCACGAATTTCACTTCGTACAATCAACCATTAGCAACAACTTCATCCTTTTCAATAAGAGTAGTACCAATTATATACACAACTTGCACTGACATCAAATATACCAAAAATGAAATTGAAATACTTTCCCGCACACTCCAAAATGAAAATCTTGATGTAAAACACGTTTTACCATGACCACGTCGGCCAAAAATAAGATCTGCAAGTTATATCTCCAAGGTAGTCAAATACGTTTTGACTTCTCCAATCATCGTCCTAAATGCACCTCATTGCTTGCCTCGAGTGTATAAATGACAGCTCATCAAATCCTTATTGTCTAAGACACGACACCATAGCAACTATATTCATCGCAATATCCATAACGGTCACCTATCTATGATCTACCACCGGTAGCTCAAGAACTTAGACTCATAAACCTGTAACCTCTTTTGGCACTGAAATGCTTGGACACCGATTGTCTAAATGAGTTGCGGTTGCCACCATAAAGTGTTATGAGTATATCTGTGCTTTATCTAAGACCACGCCACTTAATTCTTTCTCAAACATCACCGCTACCAAAATCTCCATCTGTAGTTGTTCTTCCTGTACAACGCTCACTGTACTTAGCTGATTTTTTCTTATCGATGGAACATTGACCTTACCAATTGTCCCAATCATCTGATATGACTATGTTTGCATCAATGACAACCAACATCATAATCACCTATGACTGCACACCAAAATCATCACAATGCCAACAAAAAGTTGATAATGAGAATCAATAGCAATAAAACATCATGTTGCACAAGAGCAAGGAACAAGAATAACTCTCTCTTTCTCTGTGTGTGTCTCTCTCTCTCTCTATATATCGTATATATTTAAACATTAATTTTGTGTGTTTGTGTAATTAAATGTATACGCGCATTATCAACTTAGTGTCAACGTTCATCTTGCGTACTCAACTTCTCAATCACTGGGGATACATCCACCTTGTTGTCTTAGAGCACGACATTATGCATGGATCCTCGCATGATTGTTTGGTTAGCATTCATACGTTTAATGATCATTGACATACATGTTTAATTTAATTATATTTATACACATTTCATATACGTTTACTTACACGCACACACGCACGCACACACACACACACAACCTAAAGAAAAAGACATAAAAGGTTACCACGGCTGTTCATTAAAATGGACAAGAAGGGTCCGATGAAATTAAACACACACATACACATAGCCTACAGAAAAGGTCACAATGGTTGTTCCTTAAAATCAACAAGAAGGGTCCAATGAAATTAAATTAATTATTAAGCCAAAATCTTAATTAATATCTAAAAGGGAAGGCAACTGCCTAGACATATCTAAGGTGACTTGCTGCCTAGACTTGATGACTGGTTAAATAGTTATGGTTCCAACTCAAATGGCATTCTCAACCTTCACTGCGTGTTCACATTCCCTTATACTGATGATTCTCTTCCTCTGCTCAGGAGATAGATCTTCTCCTGCATCTGTTGACAAAGAAGGATTAGATACCATCACATTATAATAATAAATCATTAATAGAATTAAAGTATGTTGAAGTTTGTAGTTGCAGAGAGATATCTGAATACCTGTATAATTGCTCCTATTTGTAAGTGTTATTCACAACAACGTTGATCCTGCGTATGCTCATGCGCGGTTATGTCTGATTTGTTAAGTTACTCATCCAATTGATTTTGTCAAGCTTCAGCCATATATCGTCATCATGTCTGTTGGTTTCATCTATGATGATCATCTCCTTTATATGTTTATGAAACGACTTCTTTATCATTACTGGAGGTCATTCTTATGCCACGAGATTTCAAAGTTGAAATGGTTTGGTTCTTTTCTACTGTTGGAGGCAGTTCTTTTCACTCATCTATTCATTCACCTTCATTTTGTATTGATTATTGTTTTTGATGGTTGTGGCTGTTGTTTTATGGAATCTTTCATTTATGCATTGGATCCTGTCATTTATGACGGTGATTAAATACATTGTGGCTTTGAAAGAATATGTAACAACATTTGTAGTTATTGCCGTTAGTTCACACTTTCCATGATGGAAGAGGAAACGATTTCAGTTTGGTAGCCCTTTTGGTATTCCCATGTTTCTTTAGCGGATTCTTGTGCCTAGTATGGGCTTGTTCTGGAAGGTGATCATTGTTGCGATTTTCTGTTTTTGAGGAGTGCGAACTATTGTTCAAGTTTGTTCGGCAGACACTCTGTGTGGAAATTATTCTCTGTATTTATCATTAGGCATTATTGCTGTGTATTGTATCAGGATTGTTATAAGGTATTCTAGGTGTGATTGTTAAGTGTGAACAATCTTAGAGAAGGACTCATTCTCTAGTTAAGCTCGTGAGCTTTGTATTCAGACTTGGTGATTATTCAATAAAGAATTATTTTGAGTGTGGCTGGATTTTTCTCCTTAGGTTGGAGGGTTTTCCCATGATAATTTTTTTGTGTTTTCTTTGCTCGTGTTTTAAAGTTTCTGCAAATTGCTTCAATGCTTTTCTAGTACTAAATTTAACATGGTATTAGAGCAGGTCTAAGAAAAAGATCCAGAACTAGAACTTTTAAGCTTTGAAATATTCTTTGCTTTTCTTTTAGATTGTTTATTTCAGATTTTATCAATGGTGAATAGACTCAAAGTTGAAGACAAGCTGGATGGCGCATCCAATTTTACTTCATTGAAATTCAGAGTCCTCATTGCTCTAGAAGAAAATGATCTTCTAAACTATGTGAAGTTTGATGTGGCTGAGCCATCTGATGACACTGAGAAAGCTCAATGGAGGAAGAATAATATCATGGCAAGGAAGATATTGATTGATTCTGTAAAGGACCATCTTGTGCCCATTATATCCAAGTTGAATTCAGCTAAAGAAATGTTTGAGAGTCTTCAAAGCTTGTATGAATTCAACAAGCTCTGGCCTGGAGAATTCAATTCTTCATATAAAAATGGCTAGAGGAGAATTAGTTGTTTCCTTCTTCATGAAGATTACAGAATTGAAAGATCAGCTTAGTGCTATTGGAGATTCAATTGAAGATAAAGACTTGTTTATGTTGGCTATGAATAGCCTCCCTCATTCATGGGAGTCTTTTATTCAAGGTATTAGTGGAAGAGACGAATTACCCAAGTTTGATCGTCTGAGAGCTGATTGTATTCAAGAGGATTGCAGATTAGAAGCAAGAGGAATTGGACGAAAATCTCAGTACGAAGAAGATGAAGTTCTTGATGCTCAGACATCTAAAAGGAAAGGAAGAAAAGGAAATTTCAAGAGGTATAGAGATTGGAATTCAGATTTGGTTCCTGAACCTAAGAAGAAGGATATTTCTAGGGTTCAATGTTTTAGATGTGACAAGTATGGTCACTTTGCCAGAGATTGTTCAACAAGACCAAAGCATCAAGCTGCTGTTGCAAATGTTGATAATGCTTCACCTCATAGAGAATCTAATGAAAATTCAGAGGGATTTTTATTTATCTCAGCCCTTTTAAGCAATGTTCCAATTGATAGTAATACTTGGTTAATTGATAGTGGAGCTTCTCGTCATATTATAGGATACCGAGAGCATCTTTCTAACTTGGTAGAAAATGATGCTTGTTTGCAAGTTATTATTGGTGATGATGCTTGTTATTCAGTGAAAGGTGCTAGAACTACTTTTCATCTAGATTCTGGCATCCCTCTTCATTTGATTGATGTATTATTTGTTCCTAGAATCAAGAGAAATCTGATTTCAATTTCAGCATTGGAAGAAAGGGTATCAAGTTGCATTTGTTGAAGGCAAGGTACTTGCATGGAAGAAAAACACTAGCATTAAATCAGCTTGTGAAATTGGTGTTCGTCAAGAGAGTCTATATAGACTTTCTGCTCGTCCTATTCAAGCCTTAGCACATGATTCCACGAGTACAAGTGAGCTGTGGCATAAAAGATTTTCTCATTTAAATTTCAGAACTCTTTCCTCCATGGAGAAGATGGTTGTTGGTCTTCCAAAGCTCAATCAAGAACATGATGGTATTTGCAAAGGTTTAGAGCTGATTCATTTTGATTTATGTGGATCTATGTTTGTTGCTTCTTTAAGTGGTTTTTGGTACCATGTGACTTTTATTGATGATTTGTCACATAAGACTTGGATTTATTTTTTGAAATGTGTTAATGTTAATTGTAGCTATGGCTAGATTCCTTTAGGCCGACATAGATAACATAAAGGTTTTGATTATGATAATATAATTATTGTGATAATATAACTATATTGATAATATAATAATTATATTGATAATATAATAATTGTGATAATATAATTATTGGGGCCAGCTTGGAAGAGTGGCGTCCCTTGGTGAAGGGGCATTATCGATAAGTTTAAAGGAAGAATGGATCTTCCTCTCTTAGTATAAAAATAAATATACACAATTTGCATTATTTAGAAGAGAAGTGCGAGACGATAGCTGTATATCACCTATGGTTGGGAGGGCAACAATGATCTGTGTCATTACTCGTGGTTAGTGGAGCACACAAAAACATGGTATCAAAGCAAATACGTTCTTGAGCTTGTGCATTGGTTGATGGGAAGAAAGTGTCAACAACTTGGTTGATTCACTTGTTCTTGAGGTCAATTAAATGCGTGAGGCGACTCCACTGGCACTGACCTCCTTTCTATCCTTTCTATCGACCCCTACGGATTTCTATTGGGTCAGATAGGTGCCTTAATTTGTCGTGTGGAGTAATAGGTAGTTGCAAAACCAAATTTCCTTAGATCGGGCAGTGTGTGTAGAGATTTATACTGGTCGACTTTACTATCCATTGGCTTAGCGGTTGTGTTAATCAGTGCAAGAAACAACCTTTATTATTGGGAGTGCACACCAATTTGGAGTGTGAGTGTGCATTTTAGATCTGCACAAGGCCCATGTATCTATTGGAAGACACCCAATAATCAAATTTTGTGCCTTGTGACGGGTGAGCAATAGCTGTGGAGGTTTACGCAAGAAGTTGGTGGATATAAACTGTAATTCAATTACCACGTGCTTGGGTTCCTTATTTGGTGGTCAACTTGCTTCATTTATTGGTCCATGGACAAGCTTCATTTATTGGTCAACATTCATGTTTGGCTTTGCATGCGGTGGTGATTCATTTGGGACCAGTGAATGACTGGTGAGAGGTCCACTGTTAAGGTTTTTTAGGATCATTGCAAATGTAATAGCACTATCTCATGTATGTGTTTTTCAAATGGAACAATCTCTTGCATTTATATTGAGAATGAGCCAAGAAGAGACATGTCCCTTCATGGGACATGTCTATTCATTATTATGTAATTAATATAATGACAAGTATGATTATATATGTACACACATATATATATATACATATATATTATATTAATTTCTCTAATATTTACATAATAATAATATTTATTTTATCAATTTAACTATTTAGTTATTATGAGAATAATTATAATCTAACTTTATATATACATATATATCAATGTATATAGTAATATCAATTATTATATATATTGATATATATATGTATATATATAATAAATCATTTCTCATAATAATCATATAGTCAATATTATTTATCTGAGCATGCTACAAACATCAACACTCCCTCTTAGCTAGGAAGGATAAATCAATCCAATATCAACACTTATGACACTTGACAACATCAATGATATGATGTAAGCAATAAAGGTATCATCTTCATGATGTAATCAATAGAAACATAGTCTCAATGTGTGGATTGCCTCCCTCGGCGATTCTATCCACAAGCTCTCGTGTGGATTGCCTCTATGGGCGATTCTATCCACAAACTCACGACCTTTAGTGTGGATTGCCTCTATCGGCGATTCTATCCACAAGTTCCCGGGTGGATTGCCTTAATCGGCGATTCTATCCACAAGCTTTCGTGTGGATTGCCTCCATCAGCAATTCTATCCACAAGCTCACGAGCTTTAGTGTGGATTGCCTCTATCGGTGATTCTATCCACAAGTTCCTGAGTGGATTGCCTCAATTGGTGATTCTATCCACAAGATCTCGTGTGGATTGCCTCCATCGGCAATTCTATCCACAAACTCACAAGCTTTAGTGTGGATTGCCTCTATCGGCGATTCTATCCACAAGTTCTATCTATTATGATATGTTTCAGCCATCACAAGATGTCTATCACGATAGAAGATCAAGCTATTGTAAGATCGTCACCTTCCAATAACTTTTCCAAATACAAGTGATAATCATCTAGAAGTTGTCACTTCCTCATGATTTACACAGGGGGCAGGCCCATTAAAAACATTCATGATTCATTAGTATAATAATCAATTATATCAAGTTTACCTCATAAATGTTTCACCTTCAATAGTGAACTCCCTCTCAATCAATATAATCAAGATTGTCACAAGTTGACTGAACTATCTACTCCCTTTGAAGCTCAAGTTTATCAACTTATTGACCTCTTTTGAAATATCAAACTCCCTTTGCATCTAGTCTCAATCGTCAACTTGTTTGCAAGCATCAAGTTCTTTCTCCCTTGAATGCAATTATCTTGTGCTTCTGTCCTGAACGTATGTCAGAGAGAGATTACAAATAGCTCACTAAACTATGTCGACCGTAAATACCAATGATAGAAGCATACAATATTTTACTAACCAATAGTTAAGCATGAATTACAACTTCAAAAATTATGTGCATTAATAAAACATGAAATACTTATCTTTTATAAATTTCAAGTATTTCATTCTGTAAGGTGAGCCCATATAGAAAATATCATGCAAATTCATAGAATGATGTCGTCGTTCTTGAACATTACTATAATTATTCACATGAATTTTCTTGAAAATCCTAAGGTTCTATACACTATGAAAACCTTCAATTTGATCGGATCTCCCTTCAAGTGCTTAGGCTTTTAAAGAAGGAACCTCGCTCTTTTACATATTTTGTTTTGCATAGACCCGTAAATAGTCGGTCATAACTTTTGAATCTGATATTTTCTCTCCAATTGCTCCGGTGAGATTCTTCTAAATTTGTTTATCGCCAACATATCCAAAATTCAGCGAAATCCAACGGTGCATTTATGAGATATGGTCTTCGTACTGAGATTGTATTTTCTGTGACAGTTACACATTCACCATCAACAAACTACTCTCTTACATTTGCAACTTGGCTCTGATACCATGTTAAGGTTTTTAGGATCATTGCAAGTGTAATAGCACTATCTCATGTATGTGTTTTTCAAATGCAACAATCTCTTGTATTAATATTGAGAATGAGCCAAGAAGAGACATGTCCCTTCACGGGACATGTCTATTCGTTATTATGTAATTAATATAATGACAATTATGATTATATATATATATATATATATATATATATATATATAATATCTCTTGAGTATTATATTAATTTCTCTAATATTTACATAATAATAATAATATTTATTTTATCAATTTAACTATTTAGTTATTATGAGAATAATTATAATCTAACTTTATATATACATATATATCAATGTATATAGTAATATCAATTATTATATATATTGATATATATGTGTGTGTGTGTGTGTGTGTGTAATAAATCATTTCTCATAATAATCATATAGTCAATATTATTTATCTGAGCTTTTGCAAACACTTCTCATTGGCACATATTATTCTGTTGGAGAATTTCATCAACTTGTTGCCAATTCAGAGTTGAATTGCATGGTCTTTCATCTATTAAAGCTCAAGATTCATTGCTATTTTTGGCTTGCCTGGTCTTCTACCAGCAAGAAGTGTCTATAAGGTATTTTGTTTGTCTGTGGTATTGTACGATTGGCACACATCCAATCTAGAGGCATCGGTTTCATTTTGCAAAGATCCGTACCAAATCGATTCTCCCAACTTGTGCTTCGTTGGCAAATTTCTTGGCACGATTTTTTACTTTCACCATCGACCTATCACATTTGCTTCCGTGGTCAATGTCTTTGGTGTTTCATTTGTGAAACGTTAATTGCATCATGCAGTTTACCGAGTCCCTTACAATGACCTATATTGGAGCGTACTTTGGTGGCAATCAACCCATACCCTTATTCAGCGTCTAAGGTGCATTCATTGTTGAGATCATGACTCTCTCTTTATCATTGAGCTCTAGGCAGAGCTGTCATTTGACAATTGATATTTGATCTCTGTAGTAACAACTATAGGGTGGGACCCACACTTTCAGTGCCCACACAAATTATTTCCACTCTGCCTAGCTGTGGTCATATGAGTGATTAGGGGCACACCTGAATCCAGCCCCTTGCCTCAAAAAGGGGGTATTTTTTGTTGTTGTTTGGAATAGTGTATGCTGCCTTGACAACAGAGTGACTCACGTTGTCGCGTGACTGTAACCTATACTTGGCGAGTCAGATTATTATAACGTTCCCTACTAATAAAACTGAAGGAGGTAATCTGCAATGATAATCTGCAACGGAATTGTGGTCTCCATAATTCCGAGTTAGCGTAATGGAGTGTGGCCATAAGCGAAGTTCATAGTTGATCACACATACAATTCTTCTATTATCATGTGCGGAGGCTAAATCTGGAGTTGCATGGGATTTTGGTTTTATTTGAGAGTTACCAACAGTATGGGTATTTTATTTAGCTAAGGAGGCTTTGATGTAGTCAAGCCTGGGGATAAATCCATAGTTTATTACATTCACTCATGTTACTATGGAATCAGACAAGTACATTTGTGTACGAGAAACTACTCTTGCGAACAATGTTGTAATCATTGGAGATAATTTAGACTTGGTTGCATTCTTGGAGAAAGATATCTTCTATGATTAGGACCATGTGAGAAGGGTATGCTTTCATGTCAGAGGGAGTAGCTAGAGGATCTGCTTCAGTTGACATTCGAGGATCTTGGTCATGTTGGTTCAAAGGGAGTGGACCATGTCGAGATGGTTTCTCTAGTGATCAGATATACTTCCATTTGGACCATGACTTCTCCAGTTCTGTCATGAGATATGATGATCGATTTCCTCTTTGGGAAATTGTAGCAGTCAACGGACTATGATTCATGGGATGGAGTCCCATGTATGTAGGCTGGAAGGCCTTTATGCTGACATCTAGGTCGTGATATTCCTCGATAGATGGATATTTGGTGAGCTTGGGATTCACCAAGAGTGATGCAAACTCCAACCTTATATTTCATGATAAGTCAAAGCATGTGGAGATCAAATATAACTATATTAGAGATATGCTGCGAAGGAATGCTATTCACTTGAGGTACATTAGCATTGATGATTAGATGGCCAATATTCTCACCAAGCCCCTTGCCAGAGTAAAATTTGTGCATTTTGAGACAAGCTTAGATTTGTGGAGAATGAAGCCCTTGCTGAGAGGGAGTCTCTGCATCAGTGATTTCTAGAGATGTACTATAATGCATTCTTGTTTGTGAAAGAGAGGTTTGAGGTGAAAGCCCTTGCTAATGCATTATTCTCTGTGAGAGATAAGTTTGAGGTGAAAGCCCTTGTTAATGCATTCTCCTCTGTGAGAGAGAAGTTTGAGGTGAAAGCCCTTGTTCCACCCTTTGAGAGTAGCTATGGTGGATGTCATGTGAGAGACTCCATGACTTAGCACTTGTGTTTATTCACCCTTTGGGAGTAGCCATGGTGAACATCATGATGAGATGGCGACATCACATTGAGTGATTCTATGATGAGCACTTGTGTTCATTTGCATTTGCATTCATGGGAGTAGCCATGATGGACCCACCCTTTGGGAGTAGCCATGGTGAATATCACTACATAACTCAGATATCGAGATGGATTCCTCCCTAGTTAAGAGAGAGTGTTAATGTTAATTGTAGCTATGGTCAGATTCCTTTAGGCCGACATAGATAACATAAAGGTTTTGATTATTGATAATATAATTATTGATAATATAATTATTGTGGCCAACTTGGAATAGTGGTGTCCCTCGGTGAAGGGGCACTATCGATAAGTTTAAAGGAAGAATGGATCTGCCTCTCTTAGCATAAAAAAAATACACACAATCTGCATTATTTAGAAGAGAAGTGCTCGGGGGAGACGATAGTTGTATATTGTCTATGGTTGGGAGGGCAACAATGATTTGTGTCATTACTTGTGGTTAATCGATCACACAAAAACAACAAAATCTAAGGAGTCTGATGAAGTGTTGTCTAGATTTAAAGAGTTCAAAGCTTTAGTTGAGAATATGTCTGAAAAAAGGATTAAAGTTTTAAGATCTAACAATGGGGGGGAATATACTTATGGTGTCTTTCAAAATTTCTGTATTGAAATAGGGATTAAGAGGGAGTTCTGTGTGTATGTGACTGAATGTGACCTCTAAATCAGGCACAACACAACATGGTCATTATTCACTTGATAGAATTTGAGAGAGAGTATGAAGAACTCAATCCAAATTCCATGGTGAGGCGACCTGTTGCCTCCTATGTGAATGGGGTGTTTGAATACTCTCAGAACGAGAGCCAACAGCCGGGAGACCAATTCAACAATGGAGGATTTGAAAGCTATAATGAAGATATGCAAAGCTGAAATTAAACTAGAATGTGATGCAATTAATCTAAGATACTTGAAAGTAAAGATGAAATGCAATTTAATCTAAGAACTTGAAGCAAATATGATATTAAACTAAGAACAAATAAGCAAATTTAGTCTAAATGTGAAATGCAATTACACTAATATGAGAAATTAAACTAGATAATGCAATAAAAGAGCTTTGAAAATAATGAGATATGAGACTAAAAAAAATGCTATAGTAAGGATGCTCTCAAAAATTGCTCTCTCTGAATGAGAAAAAGAGGTCAAATAAATAGAAGAGCCAAGAGGAGGAGGAAGAGTTTCTTGATTCGAAACTCCTGACCCTTCATATCCCTTTTTGGGACAAATAAGCATGAATTACTTTATTAAAAGAATGGAAAATGCCACATGAGGACCTTTCGAATATCTCAAATTATTAATTCAAGAAAAGGTGTCCATTCAAATAACAAGCAATTAATTAATTCCTTTTTATGGGTAATTAGCTAAAGAGGGTGGTTTGATTTAATTTAATTTAAAGCGCATAGGACTTTACAATTAAATTAATGTATCATAGGGGTAATTTAGCCAATTAAGTCAAAGACTTTAGGAATTAATTTAGCATTTGATTATTGCAATTTATGGTCTTTGCAATTGACATCAAGTCAAATTAAGTCAGGTAAGAGAGAGAAAATTGCCTAGGGAACTAGGACTTTGGTGATGTAAAATCGAGATAATGCACCAAAATTGATGAAATTAAATAGGTGCCAATTTTGGGGTATTACACTGTGTTCCATATAACCTACAACAAAATGAAGTTGCAAAGAGGAAGAATAGATCCATTGTTGAGGCAGAAAAAGCCATGATTCATAATCAAAATTTGCAAACCTTTCTTTGGGCAGAAGCTTGTAGAACAACTGTCTATGTTTAGAATTGTAGTCCACATCAAATTTTGGACGATATGACTCCTGAAGAAGCATTCACAAATATTAAACTAGAAGTTAGTCATTTCAGAATTTTTGGGTGCCCTGTTTACATTCATGTGCCTAAAGATAAAAGGCCTAAGTTAGAACCTTCAGGCAAGAAGGGAATCTTTGTTGGTTAGAGTGAGTCTTCTGAAGCCTACATGATCTACATTCTAGGACAAAAACATATTGAAATCAGCAGAGATGTTTCATTTGAAGAAAATGTAGCTTTCAAAAGATCTAAAGGGACTTCCATGGAAATTGATAGAGGAGATCAAGAGACTTCTCAAGATATGGATATCACTGCCCCTGATTCCCCTTCTGAGAGTCAGAGGGAGATCCCTGATTTGGAAGAATCTATTGATCTAGTTGATCCCATAGAATCCACCAATGGACCAAGTAATGTTTCATTAGACAGGAAAAGACCTTTGTGGGCTAGACATACTATGCAAGAGGCTGAAAAATATGCAGCCCCTCGTGGCACTTTCAGAGAAAGTAAGAGACCACATAAGTTTTCAGCCTATGTTGCTTTAATGAGTCATATTATTGAATCCAAGCCTTCAAGTTTTGAGGAGGCTTCAAATCAGCAAGTATGGAGAGATGCTATGATGGAAGAATATCAATCTATCATCAAGAATGATGTTTGGGATATTGTTCCTAGGCCTAAAAAAAAATCCGTTGTTTCTTCTAAGTGGCTGTTTAAAATTAAGCATGCAATTGATGGGAGTGTTGGAAAGTATAAAGTAAGATTTGTAGCAAGAGGTTTCTCCAAAAAGGAAGGTATAGATTATGAGGAGACATTTGCTCTTGTAGCTTGGTATACTTCTATCAAAACCATCATTGCTATTGTTGCAGTTAAATGTTGAGCATTTCTAACCAAAAAGGTTTTAAGTGCTCGATTTTTGTGCATTTCTAATAAAAAAGGTTAGAATTTTAAAAATTCTTGAGCAATGTAAGCATGGTAATAGCGGGAGGAAATATTTGAATGTGATTTTAATTATTTCTCTCTCGCACTATTCAAATGAGTAATAATTAAAATTGATTTAAATATTAAAATAATTTTTGAAAAATAATTTTAAATATTTCTCATTAAAAATTAATAGCTCGTTTAGGAAAATAACCATAACCTTCGACTGGTAAGAGATTTGACTTTGAAATTTTAACCGGCTATTGATAGTGAAGACTCACTTTTTCCACACCATGAAAGGACTTGGATAGGAGAACTTTGAACCATAATTACAAAACTGCACATATTGATGACTCTTGGAAGGATCACGTTTAGGATGAGCCTGACATCAGCTTCAATGGATAAATTTGAAATTTGAGTGTTCTCATATTAGGGCAACACATAGATACCTTATTCTTCTAAATATATTTATCTTGACAATACCCAGAAATCTCAAATTAATGCTAGCATACACTTTTTCGGGCCTTAGAATATACATGTTACCTTGTATACATACAAAACATAGGGTTTCAACTTTCAATGTCAGCTCATGCATTGCTGTCGTTCTTCTTAGCTAGGACCTTTATAGATCTTTGGATGCCATAACAATTTTCAGAGAATTCCAAATTTTAAATTAGAGAAAGTGAAATTGAGAGGCTGAAGTTCTTCTATTTGCCTTGGTCTTAGTCATTGGCAGTACGACTTCCTGAGAATCAAGATTGTCATGTTTGCTAAGAAATTCTTCCATCATGAACAATACTTGGAACGTTTAACATATATGGCCCTTTTCATTCTTTCTTGTGGTCTGCTCAAGATGTGGGTGGGGTGTTATTCCTAACCGGTTACTGAGAGGGGGGGGGGGGGTGAATCAGTAAACAATAATTTTTATTCCAATTAAACTTTATATATATATATTCTTGCAGTATTAACAGAATATAATCAATCACTCATAAACAGGAGTAGAAATACACAGGTCAACATAGCATATATACGTGGAAACCCTCGGTTAGAAGGAGAAAACCATAGTGGGACAGAACCCATAACTTTACTACTGTAGTAATAAAGGTGCCCTATGAAGAGCTTACAAAACACTTGTAAGAGTGCTACTCGGTAAAGGGATTTGGTAGAAGACCTGTTAAGATCTTGACCCTGTTAGGAGTCGCCTTGCAAAAGGACTTTCAACACCAATTAAGATGTTACCCGGTTAAGGGATTTATACAACGAACCTGTTAGGTTTCACCCTGATAGAGGGATTTGAATATGCTTAACTGTAAAAGCAATGATCTGTAATGACACTTTCTGTCTGATTAGATCATACCTGTTACCCTTTCTCTCTGCTTGGCTGTTGAACCTCTTTGCCTTTCACCTTTTGTGATCGTGTCTTCTCTCATAAGATATCTGTCTCCTGCTTTGAATATGCAACAACACTTCTTGTGTATCCCGTAACCTGTATTTATAAGACATTAATCTTATTAAAGAATACTTCTCACAGTTCCGCCAAGCTGTAAACTCACCCATAAATCATGCATGCAAAGAACTTGCAAAATGATCTTGAGTTTACCTTGAAACATCCGCATAGAAATAAAGCTAACTCCAGTTAAAAAGCTAACACTAGTACTAACTGTGAATACTCCGTATAATCCGGTTTTAACTAAAACAGCCCCGCATAATCCGGTGCGGATTATCATGCAGTCGACCAGTATCAATCTTATACCCGATTGTTCATACATCCCTTGTATGTTTTATAAGACCGGTTCACTCTGTTTGGTCTACTGGTACATATACTTTGTTCTACTGGTACATATTAAAGAGTATGGTTGGTCTTCTGGTTTACCGGTGGGATTGATGTTTGCTTTTAACTTATCCAATGACAACTTAAACATGCCAATAGTTAAGGATACATTTGCATTTCAAGTGACAAGGGGAGTGAATAAACCTGTATGACTATTATAAATGAATATAGTCATGATGAGATTTTGGTACAAGGACGAGTTCCTTGTTCCTGTATTGGTTTTTTTTGGTAACAATGGTATTTTCTAATCACAAACTTATGTCTCTTAAGGGATGGTGTTGGTTCCTCCAACTGACATCTTAAAAACTCCTAAGAATTTGCCCTCTTTTGTCTATTGAGATTTAAGACCAGTGACCAATTGACAAGGAGTTCTCAAGAAATGAGAAATCCTCCTACTCTTCAGGCTCTGCAGGACCTAGGGGGGTGACCCTTTGTAACATTTATGGATATCTACAAAGCTTGAACAAATGTTACTAATAGCAGATGGCTCTCAGCTCATTTAATCATAACACACAGGATCTACTCCAGAATTGGCTCTATTCTGCATATACATCATTGACACACATTTGAGAAAAGAAACCTACTCTAACTCTAAACCTACTAACATTAAAGGAAATTGATTTTAAGATTGATGGTTACTGAAAACTACTAAGATCTCGACCAGTGCCTTAATCCATTTGGGTCTGAAATCAAATACTTAATGAATCATAATTAAATTTGCATCTATATCTCTGAATACTCAAGCATTACTTGGATGTCCTAGCCATTCACACCCTATATCATTCTTTGATTAAATCACTACAATTCTCAGATGACTGTTGTAACTCACAACAAGTACTTTGATCCCATCTTTGAAGGAAAACTAAAGTATGCAGCTACACATTCATAAAGAAATCATGAAGATGAACCTATCCATTTTGAACAGAAAAAAATCAGAACCGTTTGTCAGTCAACCTTGATTTCCCTTTATAGAAACAGGGATCAAAACAAGCTTCGGGTTGATGACAAGTGTCAAAATCCAATTATATCATAGAGAATATGCCCTAAGGCATCCTTTAAACCCAATACATGGAAACATGAAGCAAAAGGGATCGCTAACCCAATCAGTTAACTGTATATGATTGCACTTGATGTAGAATATTCAGTTTGTTATGTACATCCATGTAAGTTGAAATCAAAATAGGATCAATCGATGGAGCTGCTGCAGGACTTGCATATGACACAAAAGACAAAGCCAACCTCTTGATACTGACAACTACATTTCCTTCAACAAGAAGCAGTTGCATCTTTTTATGTGATCATCATATTGTGGGTTGGCCACAATTGCATTCAGTTTGTTGAGGTGTCTCATGGCAAAGTCCAGCTCATATAACCCATTTAGCTGAGTGTGCAAATGTTTGACCAATTTGTCCACATCATCAGTGACTTTATCTATTGAAGGAAATAAAACATACTATGGAATTTCTACTTTCCACTCATCTTCTGTTTTGTCTTCACCAATGTCTTTAATGAGTAGGGGAAGAGCTGTGCCCTTCAAACCGTTGAATCTCTTGTATGCTTTTTGTGTATACTGATGAAACCTTTAATGTTGTATTAGTAGATCACTTACCTCAGCAATATTGTCAATTGTCTCTTTGAGCATCTCCTCCCATTGATTGCCATCTCTAGAATGATCCCTTAATGCCTACACAATATTCAGTTTTTTGCAAAGGCCCTTGGTGATGAACTTTAAGTGGAATTCCATTTGTCTCTGCTTCTTGATAATTTTCACAATATCCTGGTATCTATCCCACATAATATGAAGACGAGGCAACATATGTTGAAACTTGAGCTCAATCAAGTCTCTAGCCAATTTGCACTTTGAAAGTTTTACCTCTTTACTCAAGAAAACATTCTCCTATTGGGCAATAATCAATTGCCTCTCTGCCTCAATTCTTTTCTCCTTCTCTAAACCTAAATTGATTTTCATTTGTGATATATTCACATTGGCCTCTAACAAGAGACCCTTCTTAGAGAAATTGCCACTAAATCCTCTAGCTCCTTGATTCTCTTCTTTTGAGTTTCCACCAACCGTGACTCCTCTTCTACCTTTGCCTTATTATTAAACAGTGCAGTGTTTACATTCAATTTTGCAACTTGAACTGGAGTTACATCTTCCAACTGATATGTAATGTCCCCTTTTTGGGGTACATTATTTTGTGCCGTGTCGTAGCCATTTTATCTTGGTTTGGAGGGCTAACTGAGGTGTGGTAGTGCTCGAGGAGATAATTGGCCTAGGTGGTTTCAGTTTCAGGCCAATTGGAGCAGTTTTTGCAAGTTTCCAGGGGACTTACTATTTATAGTAAGTCAACAGGGTTCAAAATTCTTGGCTTTTCAGTAGTGGACTTGGAGCGTCTTGCTGAGAGCTTTCTGGCAAGCTATCACACGTCGTCATCTGAGCTCGTTTGGGCCTCCGTTTTAATGCCGAAAGATTCCTCACTTTATTTATTATTTCATTTTATAACTCAACGGTCATATTTATTTAAAAGTGACTTAAAGTGGAATTATAAAGAAACAGAATGGGAATATGAAGAGTCACAGTGGGGAAACTGAAGAGTCACAGCTGCAACCATAAGAGGAGGTTTTGGAGTCTCATTCTACATGCTTCAATTTTATGAATATTATTTCTCCTTGAGAATTCGAGAAGCTTCAGCTATTGAATCTGAAATCTGAGGATGAAAACCTTCAGAATTTCTTGGTGGATTGGACGGAAACCCGATTCATCTCCGGTGCGGATTCACATCAGAGTTCGCCATTGTTTTACTAGGTTCTTGGTCATCCGATCTTGCTGTTATTTTCTGTATTTCAAATTGGATATTGTATTGCATGGTTATTGTATTGCTGTTGTATAATACAAACCATTTTCTGAAAGCTTTATAAGATTATATTTGCTGGTTATTCAAATATATCTACTGGTTATTTGCATGTTCATTTGCATGTTTCTATTTATTTCAAATTTGCATGAGATTTATTTGTAAAAATCAGAGAATGGCCGGTTAAGGTCATTTCAGTGGTATCAGAGCCAAGAATTCTCCCAGCCTGTGAGGTTTTTGGGTCAAGTGAGAAGTGATTTGAAGAGATCATTTTTTGTGAATATTATTTGTTACAGAGTTTTTAGCAGTGTGAGGTTTCCTTTTAGTAACAAAATTGCAGAAATTTTGTGATGAGAAGAAATTTTCTTCGGCAACATTATTTACTGCAAAGCAGGTATCTCAGTAAGGAAGGAAGAAAATCTTTATATTCTTGGCCACAACAGATTCTCTTGGGATTTCGAAGAACATTAAGCAGGCTACGTCTTTGACATTAAGCTCTTGTAAATGCGGAAGAACTTCATTTCCTGCATTTGTAACTGATATTAGTGGGTGCGTGAGCTTGAATCAAGCTAGGTGTGACAGTCAGTAGAGCTAATATGGTTGTGAATTGCACCTGCCAGCAGAACTTCGACTCAATACCAGTCGCTAGCACCGATACATGCCACATTCTAGCTGGGTCTAGGTATCTTGTGTTGAGCAGAGATTCCAACTCTCGTATTCAGCTAGAGAGGGCAACAGAATAATGGTCAATGGTTGAGAACATGAAGCACGCGCCTGCCATCATTCATGTGCATTGAATAAGTAAGCATAGGTAGCAGTCGCGCGCTTCAAGGTTACGTGTGAGGTCTCGGGCTGGGAAAAGCACTGCCAGCATCCAATACACTAGTCGAAGCTAGTGCTCCGAGAGACCTTATGTTCCCACGAACTGGAGGAGGTCTCGGAAGAAAAGATAGGCTGTCGGGTGTAGGAACTGCTACAATAGTAGAACGCGAGCCAGGAGACTCCCACGTATGCGCACCAGTCACACCCTCCAGTCAGCTAGTCCGGAGCTGGAGCTGAGCTGGTGGGAAGTGATACGCTCCCTTGCAGCAGCCCATTAACACACGACTGTAAATAGACGCCTGTGTCTACTGCGAAGAAGGGAGACAGGAACAGGATCAAAGGTGTATTAATTTTGGGATTCTACAGGTGCGTTGTCTTTAGCACACACGTGCAACAAGTCCCAGCCTCGTATGAGATCATACCACTCGAGTTGGTGTGCGACTGTTGTGTTCGCGTCACTTCTAGGCCGAGCAGTGGATTGGTAGGGGCGTGAGTGGGAGAGTTGAAATCTTAAGTGAATAGGGGCGGATAGTGGAAGACAGGGAATCCCGTACGTGTGATCAACAACACTGCATTGTTTGCTTGTAACTTGGCAACCACAGCTGTTAGTGGACCATGTAGAACATCAGGAGGAAATTGGTTGTGTTGGCTAAAAATTTTGTAAGTCACTAAGACTACAACTTACAAAATTGTAGTTTTAGACAATGGTATAGTGAGATAAATCTCTCCTCTCAGCAATAGGGGAGGCTCCCTTCTTACCGTAGGTGGCTTCAATGGGAACATAATTGAAATTATAAAAGGGATAGTTCTCTCAATCAATTCCTCTTTTTTCAGGAATAATTTGCATGCAACTGTTACTTTCAAATTCAACAAAAAGAACCTAATTGCTACGATAATACCGGTGACTTAGTAATTGACATAAGAACAATGACTAAGGCAGCAGTTACTAATATATTTGGTGAACCAACAACAAGGGCCCAAAGTCTCTTGCGATCAATTCTATTTCAAAGTGACAAGAACTAATAGTGAGGCTCAAAGTCTCTCACTAATAATCTTGAAAATAAGGAAAATACTTGAAATTAACGCTCAAAGTCTTTTAACTCCAAATACTAGCAGCCACTACTATTATAGCAATTCCCCTTCTGTAGCTCAAAGTCTCTCAGAAAATGAATCGAAGCCTCCAATGATGCACACAAGCTTAGCTTTAGAAATGAACTTGAGAAAGATCAAATAATGCAACATAAGAAAACATCATTTAATCTCAAGATTTACAACACAAAGTTTGAAGAATCTTGCTTCCTTTATTCACTTTCAAAAACTCATACAATGAAACTCAAAGTTTTCATCAATTAAGTTCTCAATAGGCTCTGCTTGTTTCAACAAAAGATAAAAATATTTACAAAGAGCTCTCTTCTTTAAATAGGAAAACAGAAGAGAGAAAAGTGGAGAGAAAAAGGGAAACCCTCAACCACTTTGACTTATTCAAACAACTAACTATTTTGACTTATTCAATGTTACAAGCCTTAATGTACTTGTAACTTGATTACATGACTTCTGCATACAGAAATATGTTTTCCTGTATTTACAAACATTTCATGAACTACATGCAATCTGCCAATCTACCTATAAAACATAGAAAAAGTGTCCTAGACACTTAGAATATTACATCAAAGAGTATTTACATAAGCCTCAAACTTTCGTAAAGACTCATGTATAACAGACGAATCTGGGGCTCCTGTGTGATGAACAACTGCAATTGCCTTTCGCAAAATGTGAGATTTCGTGTATCCAGTTGCTTGTCTCTGTAATTGATTCAAGGATAATTTGCACTCCATGAACCAATCCAAAGTAGCAGGACTAAAATCATCAGCATCTGAGTGGAAGTGCACCATCTCTGAGAACTTCGCCAATATGATCTCCCCTGTGATCTGCTCACCATCCTTGGAAGAAACATCACA
This sequence comes from Chamaecyparis obtusa, assembly GCA_027943335.1. Classification (NCBI taxonomy): domain Eukaryota; kingdom Viridiplantae; phylum Streptophyta; class Pinopsida; order Cupressales; family Cupressaceae; genus Chamaecyparis; species Chamaecyparis obtusa. Next base: position 61,129 of record BSBK01007280.1, read on the forward strand.
GGACAACTTCTCAAATTCTCTCACCATGTGATACTCTTGCTCCTCCCATGATCTCAAAACATCTTGTAAGTCTGTGGTCAACTTACTGAATACTCTCTCTTTATTAACTATTAAATCGAGAGATTCGAAATACGAATCATCAGAAGAGATAACTTCTAGCTGACACAATTTCTTAAGATCAAAGCCCTGTAAAGTCTTCCACACATTGAGATCATCACTCAGAATCTGCAACTGCTGTTGGAAAGATGAAATAAGCTCCCTTATTTCATTGGCAGTGATGCGTATATGCCTTAGGACTTCTAATGAATCCTTAATCACTTGTACACCCCGCGTCTCAATCTGTGCAGACCATTCATTAATTGCCTTGGCTTTCTTATGGCGCCTGTCATAGTCTTCGGGATGTGAGACTGAAATCGGGGCTGCATTCTGTGAGTTATTCATCATGCTAATGATCTCGAGCAAGCGCGCATTTTTTTCTTTTAATTTATTCTTCTTCTCCCAAAGTTGATCATTTCTTTGAGAGAGCTGCAAGACAGCATCTTGAGCATCCTGTTGACAACTCAACCGTGTCTGTTTCCCCAATTCCACTCTTGTGATCCTGAAATCAGAAGGCTGCACATTGTCTGTAATTTCATCAACCAAAGGTTCAGCAATCTCAGCATATTTGGAATTGTCGTCCACCACAATTCTTGAGACTGTCTTTGCCTTCTTGTTCTTGGGAGCTTTTGGCTTAGAAGCATGCTTGAAATCAAAGCCCTCCAAAGGAATCTCTTCTTTCTTTCTTTTCTGTGTTATGACAGTGATCCAAGGAGGTAAAGAGAAAGAAGAGGAAGTTACTTCTGTAGATGTAATAGCCAAAGTAGTGACTGGATCTGCATGTGCAACCGTGGCAACAAGAGGAAGAGCTTCTGTCAAGACAGCCATAGGTGTAGGACTACCATGAGTAACCTCTGATATGAAATGATCTACCTGTGCCAAAGTAGTATCCAACACTGCCGCTGAAGAGGTAACCATGGATGGGATAGTCATAGAGTATGCGTCAAACACACTCTCAAAACTGTGGTAGGACTCCTTCTGTATAACAATAGGAGCAGCTGATGAAACAAGTAAAGCGGGTGTGACCAGAACCGAATCCATGGGAGGTGTGAGCTCTGTAGTGAATTCATCTGCAGCAGTGCCCATAGGTGAATCAGGAGATTCATCCGATGCTGGCGCGGAACCAAGAACAGTGGTGGTAGCTGAATCATCTTCAGGAGGAGGTACATCTGGAGGAGGCGCATCTGGTGAGGACACCATAGGTGAGTTAGGCATCTCATCATTGCTGGATTCAACTTGAATCCTCTCAGACTCTGTACCCTTAATCTCAAGAACTCTCCCGCTATCTTTACCCCCCTTAATGGCGAGCTTTGGAAGAGTGGGTACAACAGGAACAACAGGATCAACTACAAAAGAAGCACCATCTTTGGTTCTTCCCTTAATCTCTGATCGCTTGCCAACCGGACCACCATGATCAAAATCCTTGCCGGCCCTTATCTTAATGCTTTTTAGGCCTCTACGCTTCAACCAAATATTGGTATTTGCAAGTATTGATTGAAAGCGATCCCAGATAGAAACATTCTCCTTTCCAGACCAAGAAGGAGAAGAGATGGGCAAGTCCACAACATGATTGCGGGTGTAATCTCGATCAAGGATGTTATCATCATCCTCAACACCTGGGGGAATATCAGCAAGATTAAAGTCAATAATCTGCTTGATGGATAAGCGCTGATAATCCATCTTCCTTATGTCCGTCTCAATACGGAGATCTATCCAAATATCCTCCAATCTGTAGACATGCACAAATTGTCTCCTCATCTTATCATTGAGTCCCCGCCAGTCAAAGTGACTTCTCGCCATGAACTTCTTCAAGGTAATGCGTTGAAGCTCATATTCCATATTCTTGGCTTTAGGTATTGTATCAATTGAGTACCCACCAATCTTCAATGGATTTTGAGAGGAAATCCCCACACCAGGTCTATGTAATGCATTTTGATGTATTTGAACGGACATAAGTTGTCGGGCCAGCTCCATGAGAATAATCTTATCCGTGGGATACCTCGGTAATGTATGTGGCTCACCTTTGAAATAACCCACCCTCATGTATGTGAAGCTAGGAAACTGGAGGAATAGGCAGCCGTACTCATTAACCTTGACCCATGCTTCATCTGACACCCGCCGGTTTGGAAGACTCTTATCGAACATGCACATGAAATGCCCAAAGAAGGCATCTTGTACCCTGCGGTAATGCGAGCGGCTTGCCTTCAAGACAAGCTGAGGATAGTACTCCCAAACTGGAACCAATGATCTATCTCCCTTTGTAGATAATTCAGAAAAAGACCCGAGAGATGCAGCAATGTAAACCAAGTAGGAATTCATGTAGAATGTACAAGTGTCAACAACTTGGGTAAGTTGCTCATACAGCATATCACTGATCATTTCCCCCCAGAAAATCTTCTTCTTTGATTGGACAATGAGGGAAATATATTTATACATCCAGGGCTCGAAGGTGTTTGAAGTCTTCAACCCTGCCAAGCGGCTGAACAAAGTGATGAGATCACTGATTTCTTCTTTGAACTCAGTGCGCCGTATCCCTTTTGGCCATCTGGCAATACTCGGTCTCTTATGGAGCAGCCAGTTCTCATTTATGAATTTGGTACATGAGGGAGTATCTTCATTCCATCTGTCTAGAGCCTTCTGCTTTGTGATGTTGATAGTAACAGGGCTCACAGGTACTTTGAATATTTTGTCCACTGTCTCCGGATCTAGACTGATAATGGTCTTTCCGTCTTGATCCTTAATAGTTCTAGAGGTGGGATCAAAATTCCTTGCACATGCGAACACGAACTCCGGTTCTAAGGCAGCCAATGGGAATGTAGAAACAAGATGTATACTGCTCTGTTTGATGGAGAGCATATCCTCTGTAGCTACAACGTCTACCCTTTGAAGAAAATCTTCAAAGTTCATATGAGAAACGTCCGTGTCTCTCACCTCATCACAATAGGAAATCATATGTGAAGGTGGGATGGAGTTATGATAAGAATCATATTGATACTTCATCTTTTTCTTTTCCTTCTCTTTTGGTGGTATGATCCCTTCAGACATAAAACTTCCTGTGAATGAAAAGCTGTGACATAGAATTCCCATAACGTGAGAACATCCTCTTGAGAAGGATTCATCAGCAAATATCAAGAAGAGAAAGGAGATGACTGATTTTGGGAAAATGAATGGTTTTTGGGTGAAGGAAAACTCAAAAAACGGGTTTTTCAAGGATGATTACATATGTGGACAGCATGAAATGTGAAGTGAAAGGATAATGGATGAAATGGAAGGATAGTATTTTATAATGGAAAGTCAATTTTGTCATCATTATGAGTTTGACGTCATATGATGACGGTAGGGACAGCAATTTGATGCAAGTGGGAATAGGAAAATAGCACAAAAGGAACTTGCATTTGTCTTTTTTCTTCATAGGACGGGGTTTTTAATCCCGACTGCATGTACAAGAAAGATGAAGTTCTTGCACATGCATCTTTGGAAATTTGGTGAAAAAGGAATTGAAGAAACATGAATGCCATCACATGTAAATTTAAATTGCAAACTTAGCATGTAGAATAAGCAAATTTGGAAGAAAAACATGAGAAGGAAGAAGGAAAATTTACCTCAATCAGCAAGACTAAATCTCTTAAAATCTTGAGCCCAAATTTGAAAATAAATCCAATTGATTCTCGGATTCAGAAAAGATTGGGTTGAAAGAGTATAAATAATGCATTTTCCTAGTCTCCCTCCCTCAAAATTGGGTAGTCAATGACTATGTACAGCCAAATGGGAAAGATTGAGAAGAAAATTGCAAGAAAATAGCAACCGTTTGACCATTTCTCATGCACATGTAATGAGAAAGAAAAACGGCGTCTAGGGCAACAAAGCAACCAAAAATGAAGAAACAAATCATAGAAATGCTTACCAAATTGATTCAATGACTGTGGGAAAGATTGGTGATGCTGAAAACCCTCAACTTCAAGGTGTTTTTGAAGAAAAATCAGCTCCAAGTGGATTATTTTGGAAGAGAAACATATGCTGTTCATAATAAACAGTCATATGTAAAGCCCATGAAAATCGACGCCATGCTATGAAAACACCCTTTTCAAATGCTATTGCAAGTGCTTGAAAATGTGAAATGGCAATGGGAATCAACGCCAAAATAGCAGTATTAAAAACGCCTTTTTCAAATGCCTTTGCACATGCGATTTGAGTGTTTGAAATGCTCATATGCTATGCTGGAAATGGAAATGATGGACGCACTTATAAAGAGGGTTTACATTGCATATTAGTAAGTTTGAATGCAAATGTAATGAGAGTTAGAATCAATGCCTTCCCTCTTTCATTAAAAACGCCTTTTGTAAAAGCCAAAACATATATGACTTGAGATTTCAAACGCATATGTAGAGGAATAGAAAATCGACGCTAGCACAAGTAACATATGTATTTTCGCATATGTAAAGGTATTGAAAATCGACACCAGCACATAAACGCTCTTTTAAGAGACTAAAACATATGCATTTGGGCTTATATGCGTTTGTCTTCAAAAACGACGCCCTCTCATTAAAAACGTATTTCTTGAAGGCCTTTACATATGTAATGAGGTTTCAAATGCAAATGTGAAGGTATTAAAAATTGACGCCATGTAATGTTTTAGCTTAAAACGTTATTTTCAGAAGCTTTTGCATACGCATTTGAAGTATTGGGCATATATGCAAATAACTCAAAAATCGACGCCTTATATGTTAATATGAAAACACCTTTTTCAAATGCCTTCAGAGAAAGAACATTAAAAAACGTTTGAAGTCATTGATAAATGCAATCAAGTTCAAATTTGACGTCATATGATATGCATATCAAAAACATAAAGGGAAAAATATCATGCAATGACTGGAAAATTTAACGTAAAGGGAAGATATAACATGTTATTTAATTCATGCGATCGCATCGAAAAATAACACCTTTTTGATGATTAAATACGTTTTTTTTGGAAGATCAACTGCAGGATGTAATGAAAACATATGCAGTTAGTGATAAAAATGACGTATTTAAAGGGGAAAGACTTAAAAGATTTTAATCTTTTAAAATTGAATTAATTTAATATAATTATAATATTTTAACAAAATTAGTTTATTTAAAAACTAATTTTATGAAAATGTTAAAAACTATATTAAAATCAACTCGGAAAGAGTTGAAATTTTAAAATGAATTACAAAATTCATTAATTATATTAAATGTAATTCAATAACGTGTAATCGACTTCAAAAATCACACCTTTTAATGGATTTTCAAAGATATGCAGTCAGCTCGAAAAACCCCACCTTTTTCGTCATAACTAGAGTTATACAACTTCGTTTGATGTCTAAGTTAGCTCGAAACGAGCGTATTTCAGAGGGCTTTCGACTCGAGGGAAAATCAAGATTTAAAACAAATGGGAAGAATGGAAAGAACGCATGAAAGTGTGTTATTAAGAGCTTTTCAGGGATAACGAATCGCCTTTTTACATCAGCTCATCAAAATGTTCAAGACCTAGAGGATACTCCTACAAATTATCAAGAAAAATTCGTAGGGTTGCCAGAATTTTGTGAATTCAAAATTGAGGACAACAGGTTGGTACTCACTGTGTCATTCTTGGTGTTTAATGTTAGAAGAGTTGAATAAATCAAATCTTTTCATTGCCGTATACTCTCTATTTGGTTAGAAAGTTATATATTATATTTTCGAGAGGCATGTATGTTATTAAATTTACTGGTGAATATATCTCTCTCAAATATTCAAAGTGTATCTAAACAGTGGCAAAAATAAGGGATAGAGTAGCATACACTCCGAGTGGGATAAAATTAATACTATCAGCACCAGTACGAGCACTTCAGTGTTCGGGACATAATATTACTTCAAAATTTGTAGGTGGCAATTCAATAGAGTTGAAGGGCAAATTGTCTATCAAATGTTTCACATGCATGTATAAGTGTTTCGAAGGTGAAGCTGGGAAGTAGCAAGAATAATGCTCTCGAATGCATGCTCGCTGAGAAAATAGCATGCGACAAAACCTTTTGGTTAGCTACTAAATCAAAAATTGAGAATCAATATTTTTAAATCTGGAAACAGGTTGATTTTATAATTGTTAAGCGGCATCATTTAGAAGCTGCCAATGATTAGGGGATCATTCTCTATATTTGAAGCTGGGGAGTGTGTTCCTTGTTGTGGCTGGTGTTGCGAAAGTTACTGATTTTGGTCTCAGTAAAACAGTTGAAAATTAACAAGGCTACGTGAACAGTAAATTATTTGATCCTCTTCAGCCATAATAATCAGAATTCTTATTGTGGGGACATCAAGTTCACTGTTACAGAATTTGTTTCAGTCCTTGTGTGAAACTTGGGAAAATTTTTAAATCATGGAGTCATTGGAAAGTCTGATCTTCTCAAAAGAGTTCAATGGCACGTTTTACGGTGTGAAGCTAAGGGATATTCATAAGGAAATGGAGATAGACAATGAGTTATGTTGCCTTGGATGGCAATTGGAGGAGCAGAGAATTACCAGAAATATGCTTGCCAATCTCGATAAGATAAATTCATATCTATCTAGGATAGATTAATCAGATTGCAGGCTTTTCAATTGGGTCATGCATCCTTCGATGGTTGCCTTGGTGCAACGCAAATTTATGAGTCATCCACTTTGAGATGTTAGGCTTGCAGTCGCCTCATGTCTCAGTGAGATCACTCGGATTACAACTCCTATCATTCCTTACACCGAGCACGTTTGGAGACAGGTGTTACAACTGATTGCAGACAACTTAGATAGACTAAGATATGACAGAGATTCTACCTTTGGTAAATAGGTAAAAATCTTGGAGTTAGTGGCAAGCACTAGAATCTTCATTTACATGTTGAATCCAGGTTATGATAAAATGATTCAACAATTATTTCAGTGTCTCCTAAACAATTATAGGGAGTGTCATCCGGATAGGGTGAAGACATGCATAATAACTATCTTATCCTCGATCTTAGATGAGGACTATGACATATACAAACAATTGCAATCGGAATTGTTGGCAATATGGAGAGGAGGAATAAGGTACGCATCCATGGCATATGAACTCTCAGCTGAATTAATTAAGCTTCTGGCTGAAAAATTTATGAGTTCATTGTCTGAAAATGAACGAGCATCATTAGGCTTATAGGTTGCAGGATCTCCGGTGATGGGCCAGGACCCAGTGAGTACAAGGTAGATTTGTTTCTTATGCCAGGAGGGCTAGTCGCTGGGGCATGTCTGCAAGATTGATCAAGGGGAAGATAAATAGCAGCCTAGTGATAGAAACATTATAGTTGAGACTACCCCACTCTCGGGACATAGTGGTGAGTGTTTAGAACTTTACTTTGGTGACTTGGTGGCTGAGTTGGATAAATCCATGACTATAGGTTGTGGTAACCAGTTGGAGACCCTCACTGATTCCGATAATGAGGAATCGTGTGACTTCTTTAGCAGCACTTCGCTCTTGCATCACACTGATATGGATGATCCATTTGGCAGTACATCTCGGGATAGCACTGATGAGAAGTGTGTCTTAAAGAGTCAGTTGAAAGTTAGTGATGACGCCATTATTGCAGCACTTATTCACCATGATAGCACTCACCATATCATTGATGATCTGTATAGGGCAGCCTAGAGGGATGGAGGGCAAGACGGCCTAAGGATTGGATCCTATACTGCAGATTTATAGGGGGTCAGAACAACATTTGAGGATTGGAAATCAGAGTATCTGAGATTACTTACAGACCGTGACCACCTGTTACAGGTTGTTGGGAATTATGTTGAGTAGTTGAGGGAGAAGGATGTTGAGGTTGATAAGTTCAATAAGGAGCTTAGTGCTACTAAGGGCACTTTGGAGCATACCCGTATTGGTCTACAGGAGGCAAGAAATCAGATTGTGGTCTCTAGCCAGTTCAGGGAGCAAGATGATAGGGATAAGTTTTGAATTCTATCAGGAGGTGATTCAGGAGCTTGACAGCATACAACAGACCTATGATTTGGACAGTTGTCCAAGAAGATCTTTGGGTCACCGAGAGTTTCTTGATGAGTTAGATCACTTTCAGACGATGGATAACTCCTTGTTTGAGATGGGTGCCGAGTTGACATTTGACAATCCCCTCTTTGAGATAGATGAGGGAGATACTTCCTATTCCCAGGATGAGGACAGGATTGATTACAGGGTTTGGGACCCAGGTGCAGTTATCAGAGGTCAGCCTTGGTCACCAGGTTGGAGTAGCGGGATGAGCTCAGTCGCGGAGCAGTGTGGTTTGTGCACGCGCAGTCCAGGAGGGGCAGTTATGTCTTATGGCATGATGGGTGATATGCATTTCCGTGCACCACCACTCATTGATGGTGTTGATCAGGGAGGACTTATTCAGTACGGGGTTATCGAGCTTGGTATGCTGGTTGGTGTGAATTTTTCACACAATGGTATGCATTGTATGACTTTGGGTATTGAGAGACAGTCATGGAATCCTTATGCTGATTTGGGATTTCCAGTGGAGTTGTTCAGTGCATCGCATGTTAGCTTTATTGCATGGGATGCGTTTTGTTTTCCATTCAGCCCACCTATTGAGGACCTTCTTTTCCGATTAGTGGATAGGGGTGGGATTAGTGATTGGTTGAGTACACTTCTCTGCTTGCAGATGGAAGCCTTGTCCGACAGTCTTGACAGCTTGTCTCCTCAGTGCAGTTTTTGGTTCGGGCTACAGATCAGAGGGGCAGTATTATGGCAGATGGACACTTATGGTATTTCACACGGTATGGGCATAGAGCGTTGAGATATTTCAGCCAGTTGGGGAGATGGGTGGCCATTTTGTTTATGGGATCCAGGAGGGACATACTCGCGGTTGTTTTTCATTTTGGGAGCCGATCAAAATGAGGTTTGGTTTTCCATTGCATATGACCGTAGAGGCACCGGTGATCCCAGTTGGAGTGAGGTTCTCAGTTGGGTTGAGGACTTTCTCACAGATGATAGCAGCACAGGGCAGATTGGCACGATTGATCTTACAATGATTTGGGATCTTGGCATTAGATTGGCTACTGCTTTGTTACTGTGTGAGTGGCTCCACAGGTTAGAGCATAATGACTGTTTCAGTTTCACACGACAGATTGGTGGAACAACTTCCTTGAGGATGGTTTGGGATCCAAGTATTATGATCTCAGCATGCAGATACCGATTGCTTGAGGGCAAGCATTCTCCGGGAAGAGGTGATTTGTAATGTCCCCTTTTTGGGGTACATTATTTTGTGTTGTGTTGTAGCCTTTTTATCTCGGTCTGGAGGGCTAATTGAGGCGTGGCAGTGCTTGAGGAGATAATTGGCCTAGGTGGTTTCAGTTTCAGGCCAATCGGAGCAGTTTCTGTAGGTTTCCAGGGTACTTACTATTTATAGTAAGTCAGCAGGGTTCAAAATTCTTGGCTTTTCAATAGTGGACTTGGAGCGTCTCATCGAGAGCTTTTCGGAAAGCTATCACACGTCGTCATCCGAGCTCGTTTGGGCCTCCGTTTTAATGCCGAAAGATTCTTCACTTTATTTATTATTTCACTTGATAACTCAACGGTCATATTTATTTAAAAGTGACTTAAAGTGGAATTATAAAGAGACAAAATGAGAATATGAAGAGTCATAGTGGAGAAGCTGAAGAGTCACAGTTGCAGCCATAAGAGGAGGTTTTGGAGTCTCATTCTGCATGCTTCAGTTTTATGAATATTATTTCTCCTTGAGAATTTGAGAAGCTTCAGCTATCGAATCTGAAATCTGAGGACGGAAACCTTTAGAATTTTTTGGTGGATTGGACGGAAACCCGATTCATCTCCGGTGCGGATTCACATCAGAGTTCGCCATTGTTTTACCAAGTTCTTGGTAATCCGATCTTGCTGTTGTTTTCTGTATTTCAGATTGGATATTGTATTGCATGGTTATTGTATTGTTGTTGTATAATACAAACCATTTTTTGAGAGCTTTATAAGATTATATCTGCTGGTTATTCGAATATATCTGCTAGTTATTTGCATGTTTCTGTTTATTTCAAATCTGCATGAGATTTATTTGTAAAAATTAGAGAATGGCTGGTTAGGGTCATTTCATGATACATCATGAAATAGCCAAGAATTTCTTGCGGGTTTTGGATGGTAATAGGGCTTTTGCTTGGTGGATACAAGAACCACATTGCCAATGTGTTATTATGTGGTCTAAATTCAGAGCCATAGCACAACTGATCCATTGCTTGATCATTGATCTTGCAATCCACATTGTCATACCTCCTTAGGTTGTCAAATACAATACAAGAAGAAATATCCATGCTTGGAAGTAACAAACACCCGACATCTTGCAAAATTTTCCTCCCATTCTCCAAGGTCATTGCTTTGAGCTTCTCTTTGATGTCCTTCCAAAAAGTCTCTGTTGCTTCTACTCTCTTATCTTCATCAGTCACATCTATTTTTTGAAGCAACTCCTTTCCCTTTCTATCATATACAAACCTCTTGAATTCAGGGATTGGACAAACTCATCATCACTGATGAGCCTCTCTGTAGCCTTTCTCCTTACATCCTCTGTCAAATGTTTAGCAGTTTCCATAATGTCATCATTCTCCCCCGTTATGGGCTGGTAAGGTTCAATCTGTACGTCTTGCATTACCTCTTCTTCCTTAACTTGATGCTCTACTATATTGCCAATCTTTACTTGATAGGTCTTCCAATTTCACTCACTGAGGGCGCTTGACTAGCTTGAGTAGCCAATTTAAACTCATTCAACAACATTTTTTCAGATTGGATAAACAACTCCATCCGTCTTACTCTATTGAACTCAGTTTAGGATGCCCCTTGATAATTTGAATCTTCTCTTGACCTCTTGAGTTCTACCTGCATGACTATTGTAGGTGGCCAATCTTCTCCTTCCTCATAAGAGGAGCAATTCCTCCACACATCCTCCTTTTGGAAAAATGTATGATGATATGGTCCAAGGCCGATATATTTCTTTGCAAAGTCATAATATCCCTCTTGGTCAAAAGTTCTAGCTTCAAGCCCTACCGACAATCCATATGACCTCAAAAATTGAATAGCTTCGTCATAACCTCGCACAATATTAAGTTGAAAATCCCGAAATTGGAGATATGCAGGAAGAAAAGAACCCTTATGGTTCTTCCTGAAAATGGTTGTTGCTTCAGATACTTGCCATATAATTTCCAAGATGGCAATCCTATATTGTACCTCAAAGGGCAAAACATGGGGGTTTCCATCAAACCCATAGACCTTGATGAGTGTACTTCTCAATTAAGTACCAATCATCCCAGTTGTGGTCTATCTTCACTTCTAGCTCTTCCTCTCTGCCCTTTGGCCTTAAAAACCTTGTTATCATGGAAGACAACCTAGGGAACTCATGACCTAGAATGTCAAACATTCTCTGAACAAAAAACTCCTCAAAATGCAGGTATTGGGCCTTTGATATTCTCTATCCCAAATCTTACTCCATAATTGGATAGGCCTTGGGTTCCCATACTCATCCACTGGTCTAATATGGAGCTCATCACTCCGTGCCTTCTTATATCCCTGCCATAAGATCACGTGCAACAACAAGGAATACCATTTGAATTTGACAACTGCATTATTCAATCTGATGGCACTTAAGGCCCTATGAATTTGCTCTGCAACATACTATGGGTAATCAAATGGCTGTTGTTATTTACAACTTGAATATCACAAGCCGGGACAGTGATCTTTGGGGGCATATCTCCATCCCCTTCATACCCCATGACTTGGGAGACTTCGTAATATGTCATCTGATAATACTTGTGAAAAAGATTAACATTGTAAGGTGGGATATTAGAGCTCATGAATTCATTGAGATCACCATTGACTCTAGGCTTGTGGATAGGCAACCATTTCCTCCTATACATCCCCTCTTCATTTTTGTATTCTTCCTTTAGGGTCTCTAAATTAATTCCCATATCAAATCTGGCACAATCTTGCATATCCGAAATCTCATAGATGTTGGCTTTGGTGATTGGCAGCAAGATCCCCACCTTCGTTTCTAGACATCTGTTACCAAGGTTATATACTTTGGCCAAAATCCTAATTAGATCAACATTGACAAAGACATTGGGAACCAAACGTGCAAGCCCTGACCTCCAAGGGTTACATTCTAGCTAGGGGTTCTCAGATTTTGAATGGAAGTATTTAAAGATGTTGTGACCTCAGACTTTCATATGGGTCCCTCTAGGATAGGTCTTTTTTAAGAGGAAGCCATTGTAATATTCAACAAGAAACCCTAATTGTACAAATTAACCAGTCCAAAACCCTACTCCTAGACCTCTAGTCTTGAAATCCATAGAAAACAGGGTTTGCAGACAAGAATTTGACTTATTGCTCAACAAATTGCATAATTAATCTGCTGAATTTGTTGAAGCTGATCACGGGAATGGCGGCACAATGCTACTTCACCTTTGAAATTCGCCTCGACTTTTCGAAATGGCAAAAGGACCCAATTGAATTGGCTTTATTCTCATATCCTTTTGCCATTAATGCAACTTGTGTGGGCTTTATGACGCTAACGGTCGACAGTTGAGTTTAAAACATAGCCATCGATGCAACAAATCAACGATACTCAACAGGATTCAAATTAGCTTCACCGACCCTCAGATAGCTCTTCAAGATAATACTTCCTCACCGAGCTCAAAGGTAAATCCTTCATGTCATACTTGGGCAATCGCTAGGACAAAATAAACATCTTGACGAGCCAACAAGTAGTGAATACATCCAAAATGTACTGCCATGGTGTGTCAGTATCACCATCCTTAACAAGCTCGATAGCGCATTGAAGCTGAAGAAAAACTTCAACAAGCGCTTGAGCTGCTTTCATATTGTGCATCTTCAAAATTGCCACATCAGATCACTTGGCCATGCTATGGAGCTCTAGGAAGAGCTCTAGTGAGCCAACGAGTAGACTATTATCATTCCAAGCCCACCAGGTCAGCATTGTTTCCCAACTCGTCAACTTGGCGGGACGCTTTGAAGATCTTGACGAGTCATTGCGCACAACTTTTGAATCAGACCCTTGCTTACGTGAACTGACACTCGTACGTTATTTAGGTACTCGGGAGCTCGTTGGAGGATATAAAACATCTTGATGTGCCAGCGAGCAGTCCTACCTCACATCTTTGTTACTTCACTTGTCAACTCAGTGGAATGCCAAGATGCATCTCAATGCGCCAACAAGTGACGACCAATCCCCTGCTCTTTCATTCCAGATCAGCATATATATATACACCCGCTGGCTCGTCAAGGCATTTGGGAACCTTCAATGGGCCAACACATGAGCATTTCATTCAAAAGCTTCATCCATGTGGACCTTCATTCTGTTGGAAGGCCAACTCTCCATTAGCCTGTCAACACAATGGGACATAGAGAAAATCTTAATGAGTCACAAAGCAATATCATTCATCAGCTTCCACATCATACTTAGTAATGCACCGAGGGAACTTAAACTCTTTGTCGATCTTCCGAGCTCAAAGTATAAATGAACACTTGTGCACAAAAACCAACTTGGTGACTCGTTTGCAAATTGAAGGCTTCAACGAGCCAATGAGTAAACATTAGAGACAAACACAAGTGACAGCTAGGCTCAATCACAACCAACTCGTGAGCTTGGGGAGACACAAAAAGGACTTCAATGTGTTTGACGAGGGGGGCCCAAGGCGCTATAACTTAAAATTAATTTATGTGCATGCGCATAAGCCAAGGGTTAAGTTGTCGTGCGGGGGGAAACAATTAGATCCTGACATATGAAAAGAACTTCATGTCATTCGTATTAATCCTTAAGATAAAGGTGACCGGCTTATGATAAAAACTAAATGAGTAGGGGTCGATCAACCAATGAGATAAAGACCCTCGGGTGAACATCATAAAAGGCTTAACTGGGACAACAGGTCAATAACAAATTAGAAAATGCTGCCAAGACATTTAACATTAGGGAACACAAACCATCATAATAAAACCCTAACCCTATTGCAGGAAACTATTCTAACAGATGGTTTATCATGTTCATCATGAAAGTGGAACAGGATGTGCATTTAAAAATCCTACTTTATACATCTTATGTCTTGTGCATCATGTAAACCGATTCAGGCTAAGCATGTTGCAGGCCTGACTCAATGAATCATTGAATTAGAACTCTCTTTCATTCCATAGACAGCTGGAATTTTTCATTAAAATGTCAAGTGATTAATTATTTGTTCAAAGAAAAAAGATGGATTCCAGTTTCCAGGAAACATTACAAGCTAAAGAAGACAATTGCAAGAACAATGAGCAAGAGAACAGGAATGCCATAACTGTACCTATTGCCTATTAAGTTGTACTAGACTACTATATGTATAATGATATCAATATATACAATGAAGCTTCTGGGAGATTGAATTTTTAAAATTAGAAAGCTAGATGATCTTATTGAAATATAAATTGTAGATTTGTGACTAAATTTGACAAAGAGATAACAGAAGATACACATGTGATTATGGGTTACTTCTCAAAAGCAAAAATGCTATTTGTGACTATATCTCATCAGAAAGTGTTATCACTTTTCTAAAAAAAATCAAAAAGTAGAGAGTGCTTCTGGATATAACTCTGTAGCAGAGTTTGTATTAATGTTTCAGATCACACAACATGATCCATCATGAGTGATGATGGATCATGAAGTATGATCAGAAATGTTAATGCAAAAACTGCTACACTGTTCTATCAGAAGCACTTCTTATTACCATCATGAAACGTGTTGAGGTCATGCCTCTTGCTAAATCTTAATAAAGATGTAGGTATGTCACTGGATGTTAGATGCTTATAGTCAGGATAAAGATGATAAAACATTATCACAAATTATAAGATTGTAACATCATTATCTCTATATTTATCAATTCCAATCAGAAAATTCTATTCAAATGATGGATTTTGAAAACATCGCATGATTTTGGAAAATTGTCCGAATGGTTTCCATTGTGTGTTCAGACTGTTCAATATTTCTCTTAAACTTTGTTATGTAACTGAGGCTTTTGGAGTGATGCTAATGTTTTATCTTTTATGCATTTAAATTTTTGATTTTTTTGAAATTCTTGCATAGATCAATCTGCTTCTTGTTCTTATTTGTGTTATATTTTAGTTTATATTCTTTTGTTTCGAATATTTTTTGTTTACAAGATGTATCCCTTTTTGGTGAAATATTATTATAAAATGTCACTTCTGATGATAGTTAATGTTTTTTGAGCTGCTTACATTTCAGCTATTTTGTTATTTTGTAACAGCCGAGATTTATTTTTCAATGTTCATAGGCTTCATGTAAATCATCCATGTTCTCCATGTCTATACATAATAATTTTTTAATTTCATTATTTTCTATGCTGTTCCAGGCTGCCTTGGCTTGTTCTGCCCGTGCATTTTGTTTGGACGTAATGTTGAGAGGTTAAGGGATGACGTACCTTGGACAAGACCTTGCTCTTGTCATGCAATTTTCATTGAAGGTGGCATGGCATTAGGTTTATTGACGGCTATATTCCACGGAATTAATCCTCACAGTGCTTTTTTGATTGGAGAAGGCTTATTCTTTGCATGGTGGATGTGTGGCATCTATAATGGTCTGATTAGGCAAACATTACAGAAGAAATATCACCTTAAGGTATGCTAGTTTGTAGGCTTATTGTGACAATCTTCTTTTCCTGCATTACTTCTTGCTCTAGTTGTTGATACCTTTATTTCTTTGAGCATTAATGCAATTCTTTTCCTTATAAATTATGCTTTCATGAAATAGCAGAAATGGCATGCTTATGTCAAAGATGAGTGGCAAACTATGCACACCTACATGATAAACAAACACACAACACATCACAGAAAAAAACAGGGAAACAACTGCAAACATTTTGAACTGGCTTTGGAAGCCTAATATCTCAATTCCATCTGCTAATTTAAGGCTTTTAATGATTGTTCCCAGCAGGGCATGCCAAGTACTTACTCCCAAAATCAAGAAAAGAAACCTTCAAGGAAGATCATTGCCCCTGTCTCAAAATGCAACAGTTTGAATGTCAATCTGCTCGCAAAATCAAACAAAGGACCTTTAAATGATGCAATTATCCCCGTCTGTAAATGCAACTGCTTGAATGTAAATCTGATTTCATACAGTAGGAAATATACCTGAGTTGAGATTATCTTAATATGGCATATAGTGCGGTTCCTAAGTTATTGACATTCGAAGGCAAAGTCCACAAAGCTTGCAATTATCTGTCAGAAAGATCCCTTCTCAAAACGTACATGGATGTGTGTTTGTACTGTTTCATGTCTGAATGTACTGAAACTTAAGAGATTTTTCCATGTCTGTTTGTACTGTCTCATGTGATAGGGAGCAAGATGAAACCCAACATGAATAGAATCCTTTATGGCATATGAACCTTTTGAGCATGAGCAGCAACAACCGTTTTGGTGTTCTTTTCTTATTGGTAGTTCAACGTTGCCTTTTTGCTCTGTTATATCCTTGGCTTGTAGGGTCTTACAATGGCATGTGAGCGTCTTTAGCCTATCCATTACACTCACAGAGAGCTGGATGTTCCAAAATGGGAACTAACCGGCCTTTATCCTCAACTTCTTCCAGTGAATTTAAGTATATTACCCTCATCTTATGTTGCTTAAGATACTTACAAACATACATCTTATCTGACTTGCTTTTTGCAGAATTCACCTTGTGATCCATGTATGGTGCATTGTTGCATGCATTGGTGTGCACTCTGTCAAGAACATCGAGAAATGCAAGGGCGCTTGTCAGAAAATACTGTGATGCCAATGACTGTCATAAATCCACCTGTTCCTCAAGAAATGCATGCTTCTGAGAACATGAATTCTGGTTTCATTGAGAACAACGAGCACCAAAACCATGCACAGATGCAAGTGCCATGAAGTGAAACTATCTTGGCTGCATCTTTTTGTTGCTAAAAGGAGGCATCAAAGGAGAGATCAAGGATATATTTGACATTCCTGTAAATGTCTTGTCAATTTTCTTTTGCCTGCTTAAAAGGAACTTAGTAGAATAAACTTTTTGTTGGTAAAACAAGTTGAATGTAGCATATTGCAATTATTGTATCTGAGTGGAGACTAGAAATCTTGCACTGTCAAATCTTATTGCTATTGTTTTGAATTGAATGTTTATTTTTTACGTTGTATGTGAGAGGTAGGATGTTTGAATATAAATTGAGGTGAATTGATATGCAAATTGAGGTGAATTGAAATTTCCAAGGTAAAATCTACAATATAAATTTAGGGAGGCGGCACTGATATACAAATTGAGGTGAATTGACATCTTCGAGGCAAAATCTGCAATATAACATCTCTATGAGTGCCCCGTGAAAGGCAAACTAATTTTTTGGATTTAAAGGTTGTAATTAGTATGTAATGGCATGTGCCATATAGTGACTTGGTGGCATCCCCAGCGGAGGTGGTGGTTTTGTGCGGGGATGTTTACCCCAAGTCATGTTCCATACATGGGACGTTGATTTTTTTCTTTTTCTTTTTTTTTTGTGGGGGGTCGTCCTGTGGAACACTATGTGTACATGTGCGCACATGTGCAAATTGAATTTAATTAAAAGCTCTAGATATATTAAGAACTGAGTATGATTAACCCGAGGCTATAATTAAGCATGGGCTGAAATTGAAATGAGGCCGAATTAGGGCTGTTAAAGGAATATTACATCTTACTAAGATAATAGTGAGAAAAGGATAATGAGAATCATTCCACCTAAGATTAACTCCACATTAGGTAAACCGTAAGTGGAAATATAGTTAATCAGATATGATCAAATAAATGTATTTAATCCTATTTTTCAGTAGCTTGTTAGGGGCTTATCCCAGGAAGTGGTTGTACATAAATATAATTCTTGAAAGTAGGGTGTGCATTGTACATCTCTCATTTGATTCATAATATTATCCTGTTACTGTGTATTTCAATGCAAAATTACGATATGGTATCAGAACCATAAGGATTTATGAAAATCTGCAATAGTTTTCCTATATATATTTCTAGATAAATCATTAAAGATCCATATAAATTGGGGCGGCAAAGAGCAAGGTGGATTCTTATTTATTTGTAAGCCCTTGAAGAGTGGTGCAGAAGTATGTAGGAGCAAAATATAGCAGCAGATTGGACCAGAAAAAAGGATAATCAGTGATGTATGTGTGCTTCAGAAGTATTACTGTGGAGAGAATGAAGGAGAGAGGCTTCTTTGTAAGTTGAGCATCACAAAGCAACTTTTGTTGCACCCTTTTGTGGGAGTATTTCTTATGCACCAATGAATTGAAAGCATTTGCTTGTGTACCCATGATATGCGGTCTGTTCTTTGCAGAGTAGCCAACATAAATGAAATTTGTGGATGATGTTTGAAGGTCAATTATGAAGCTAAACAATATTGTGAAAAATAAACGCAGACAAAGAAAAGCTTAATTCAAAATTATCTTTTTAAACCTATAAATTAATTTTTATGTATATGCGTGCTTTCTTGTAGTGCCGCTTAGAAATATTCTGCTGGAGTGGAAAAACTTAATTTCATAGCGAAAATAAGTTCTACAAAAATTATGACCGCCTTAGTAAGGACCACAAGCTCGTTGATTGCAACTCCAAAAGAAAAAAAGCCCCTGGATATTTTTTTTTCCCTTGGATCAAACCCCAAGGAATGTGAATTAATTATTAGATATAGATCATCATCAAGTTTTAGAAGAATTTGGGTCTTTCATAAGAGCGGGTAAACACTTCTTGGGCCTTTTAAAATCCTATTAGACAAATAAAGATATATGTGAAAACAAATTTCACCCCAAATATATGTCTCTAGTCACTTCCTATACTAATTTACATGAAGATTTGTAGACAAGGGTTAGTAATAAAGGTGAGATTGACAAAGAATACAAAGTTCCATTATAATGATATTATTTGTGCCCTCTTAAGATTTATCACTTAGAGTTCCTTAGAATGAATGCAAACTAGATAGAGCATTAAGTTAGAATCAAAATTCAAAACATTACTACGTATAGGCATTTGTTACCTTTTTCTTTTGGTGCCTATTCCATTGGGCTAGAGTTTGCTAGATGATTAAAAATTTGTAGCGTTTAAGCAAATTCAACCTTAAAAGTTAGATTTATGTGTTGGAATATTTTGTGAATTGTTATGTGCTTAAAGATCTTATTAGTCTAGTAAATTCACTTTAAACAATATTTGGGTAACATAAAATATTTAGTGATCTACAAATTATCTAAAGCATCTCTTAACATAGTTTTTGAAACCTATTTAGATTTGGTACCCAAACATTTCTTTGTTGGGGTTCCTTGAAACCAAAGTTTTAACCTATAATTAACTTGAAATCAACAAATGCAATTTTAAAGATGCAAATTTCAATAAAAAGTTGAAACCATTCATTTTTTAAAAGTTTGTATTATAACTCCTTAATTTGATCTTTGTTTGTGTCATCATGAAAACATCCTAAAATTAATATACATTTTTATTTAATTGATTTTGACAATTGAGTACATGGAGATAATTTTTTCATTGTCTTTAATTTCACTACTAAGTTAATAAGCTCTCTTTGTGGGGAGGTGAAGGAGAGAAAAGCTTAGTGTTCATGGTAAACCATAACTATTGAATTCCTTCTTATACAAGCAAACCACCTTATCCCACATAACTCAAATAAAATGATGAACTACTTAGTTCTCATCCTTCACACCCTTATATAGATTTGCACCCTCTAGCTATTTATTAATTATTTTGAAGTGCTTGTGACATTTGCACCCTTGATTTGGCAACTTTGAAAAACACTATACTTAAGCATTACAACACTCACCTCATCGATCATGTGCACTAAGAGACAACAAATGCGGTATATGCATATCACCAAAATTGAAGGTGTAACTAACAAAGACATCATATACATACAAGGTTTTATTATATATACATCAAATAAATTGACATGTACTATTTAATGTTCCTATGTAGGGTACAATAGTCAATGAATAGAAGAACAAAAAGTGTGACAATCAAGAAAATATTATTGGTTCATTTAGTGATATATTTTATTTGGTCTTGCCCATGTTTAGCCTTGATTGGCAAGTTTACACATAATCTTGTACACATGAACTAATATAGCCTCCAATATGTCATCTCCCAAAGAGCTTATGTTCTTTAGAAATGCCTTAGCTTTGGCATTCAATTGAGTGATCTCCACAATACAATGAATCTCTTCTATAGTTGGAAGGTCATGTCTATGATTGGGCCACTTAAGTGATCAATGACTTTCATAAGCAAATGATGGTAACAATATAATCAAAAGGTTGCATGTCTACTTTAATATTATTTGATAGTGATGTGATAATTTGAGCTTGTCTATTTTTTGAACTATCAATTATAATGGAAGATCTTACTTTAGCTTTTTTTATGAAGATTTTACTTTGGAAACATAGCTACTCGAGTAAGATTGTCTAATTTTGACTTAGTCAAACAATTTAGGGGTATCCATAGTTTGTATTTTCCTCAGTTGGTTATTGAAGTGTTGCTAAGATGTGTTTTTTCATTTATAATGAGAGGATGGGTAGGAATTTTAGGTAAAGGTGATGGGGCCTTGCTAGAGGATAATGCTATTTTATTGGACATTGGGGTCTCACATCATCCCTCAAATGACTAGACCATGAATTGTTTTAAAGTTGAGCATTGAGAAGAAAAGTCAAAGAAGATTAAGATGATGATTTGAAGGCTTCTTTAGGAGAGGACACTACAAGCTCATTTATTTGAGCTAGGATATCTTAACAAACCTAAGCAATTTCATAGAGAGGATTGTGCTATGTAGGTGAAATGTTCATACCTTGAGTATTCCCTAGTTATAGTTTATTTAAATTTGGGAGACGTTTTCTTCCTAGCTAACCTTACGTCCTATTCTTGATGTCCTTCCTCCTTATTCAATACCATCACTACTTTGTTGAGATGGATTTCATTTTAAACATTCTTCATTGCTGCCTCAAATCTCTTACTCTTTTTATTATAGTGTAAGTTTGCAGTGTCATAAAATTGCACCCTTTGTAATTTACAATTATGTGATGCTCCTACCTTAGCTGAAAGCAAAATTCCATGTAAGCCTCCACATCCCTTCATCTGTTTTGTCCTTTTCCTACCCAAATTCTTGATCACATGCCCTGGACGGCACAAGACATGTTCACATTGCAGAGACGTCCACATGGCGTGAACTTGCCTCATGAATATGTAGATCTACGATGAGTCATTAAGATGTTTCAACTACCACCCCTGCCTTGTAATGCCTCCTGCCCACCAATGTTGAGAATCACCTAGATATCTTAAAACTTGGTCTTGAAGATTCATTTGGCTCTCTTTGAACATTTTTGAAGCTTCTTCACAATTTTGTCTTTCTCAAGCCTCTATTACACACTCACAATTTCTCCATACTCTCTCGAGTTCATCCTTGCATTTTGGAAACATCACAACTTTGTCACCTTTGTTGCCCTACCTTCACTCCATTGAGACAACTTTGTGTCTTTGAAGGGGAGTCTCTTACCTTGCTCCATTTCATTTTTTTAAGCTTATCATGTTCTCTTGATCATAATCTTGTTATCTTTACTATTTCTTGTCTATTACCTTTCAGTTATCTATCACCATTTTTTTTTCACCTATCTAGCTGTTGTGGAGGTGGAAACATATAGATTTGAGCGAGGTAGGTCTCCAAATAGCCCCAACATTTTCCCTTTCTTTCAAGTGTTTAGGTTTTGGAGGAGAAAGAAGAGGAGCTTTCAGGATTCTTCTACATCCTTTGTTGTGAGCTTGTTAGTCCCTTGTTTTCTCTTATTTCTATTATTTTCATACTATAATCACACTTCTCATTTCTTGTTAGTAATAAAGTTCTTTTTCTATTATGTTCAATTAGTGTCTTGATTTTTTGTTTTGTTCTTTGTGCTTTGTCCACACAGGATGTACGCGTGTCACACTATCGTCCTCTACCCACATTGTAGTCCTAGACTCATGTTGATGTCATCTCCCAAAGAGCTTATGTTCTTTAGAAATGCCTTAGCTTTGGCATTCAATTGAGTGATCTCCACAATACAATGAATCTCTTCTATAGTTGGAAGGTCATGTCTATGATTGGGCCACTTAAGTGATCAATGACTTTCATAAGCAAATGATGGTAACAATATAATCAAAAGGTTGCATGTCTACTTTAATATTATTTGATAGTGATGTGATAATTTGAGCTTGTCTATTTTTTGAACTATCAATTATAATGGAAGATCTTACTTTAGCTTTTTTTATGAAGATTTTACTTTGGAAACATAGCTACTCGAGTAAGATTGTCTAATTTTGACTTAGTCAAACAATTTAGGGGTATCCATAGTTTGTATTTTCCTCAGTTGGTTATTGAAGTGTTGCTAAGATGTGTTTTTTCATTTATAATGAGAGGATGGGTAGGAATTTTAGGTAAAGGTGATGGGGCCTTGCTAGAGGATAATGCTATTTTATTGGACATTGGGGTCTCACATCATCCCTCAAATGACTAGACCATGAATTGTTTTAAAGTTGAGCATTGAGAAGAAAAGTCAAAGAAGATTAGGATGATGATTTGAAGGCTTCTTTAGGAGAGGACACTACAAGCTCATTTATTTGAGCTAGGATATCTTAACAAACCTAAGCAATTTCATAGAGAGGATTGTGCTATGTAGGTGAAATGTTCATACCTTGAGTATTCCCTAGTTATAGTTTATTTAAATTTGGGAGACGTTTTCTTCCTAGCTAACCTTACGTCCTATTCTTGATGTCCTTCCTCCTTATTCAATACCATCACTACTTTGTTGAGATGGATTTCATTTTAAACATTCTTCATTGCTGCCTCAAATCTCTTACTCTTTTTATTATAGTGTAAGTTTGCAGTGTCATAAAATTGCACCCTTTGTAATTTACAATTATGTGATGCTCCTACCTTAGCTGAAAGCAAAATTCCATGTAAGCCTCCACATCCCTTCATCTGTTTTGTCCTTTTCCTACCCAAATTCTTGATCACATGCCCTGGACGGCACAAGACATGTTCACATTGCAGAGACGTCCACATGGCGTGAACTTGCCTCATGAATATGTAGATCTACGATGAGTCATTAAGATGTTTCAACTACCACCCCTGCCTTGTAATGCCTCCTGCCCACCAATGTTGAGAATCACCTAGATATCTTAAAACTTGGTCTTGAAGATTCATTTGGCTCTCTTTGAACATTTTTGAAGCTTCTTCACAATTTTGTCTTTCTCAAGCCTCTATTACACACTCACAATTTCTCCATACTCTCTCGAGTTCATCCTTGCATTTTGGAAACATCACAACTTTGTCACCTTTGTTGCCCTACCTTCACTCCATTGAGACAACTTTGTGTCTTTGAAGGGGAGTCTCTTACCTTGCTCCATTTCATTTTTTTAAGCTTATCATGTTCTCTTGATCATAATCTTGTTATCTTTACTATTTCTTGTCTATTACCTTTCAGTTATCTATCACCATTTTTTTTTCACCTATCTAGCTGTTGTGGAGGTGGAAACATATAGATTTGAGCGAGGTAGGTCTCCAAATAGCCCCAACATTTTCCCTTTCTTTCAAGTGTTTAGGTTTTGGAGGAGAAAGAAGAGGAGCTTTCAGGATTCTTCTACATCCTTTGTTGTGAGCTTGTTAGTCCCTTGTTTTCTCTTATTTCTATTATTTTCATACTATAATCACACTTCTCATTTCTTGTTAGTAATAAAGTTCTTTTTCTATTATGTTCAATTAGTGTCTTGATTTTTTGTTTTGTTCTTTGTGCTTTGTCCACACAGGATGTACGCGTGTCACACTATCGTCCTCTACCCACATTGTAGTCCTAGACTCATGTTGATGTCATCTCCCAAAGAGCTTATGTTCTTTAGAAATGCCTTAGCTTTGGCATTCAATTGAGTGATCTCCACAATACAATGAATCTCTTCTATAGTTGGAAGGTCATGTCTATGATTGGGCCACTTAAGTGATCAATGACTTTCATAAGCAAATGATGGTAACAATATAATCAAAAGGTTGCATGTCTACTTTAATATTATTTGATAGTGATGTGATAATTTGAGCTTGTCTATTTTTTGAACTATCAATTATAATGGAAGATCTTACTTTAGCTTTTTTTATGAAGATTTTACTTTGGAAACATAGCTACTCGAGTAAGATTGTCTAATTTTGACTTAGTCAAACAATTTAGGGGTATCCATAGTTTGTATTTTCCTCAGTTGGTTATTGAAGTGTTGCTAAGATGTGTTTTTTCATTTATAATGAGAGGATGGGTAGGAATTTTAGGTAAAGGTGATGGGGCCTTGCTAGAGGATAATGCTATTTTATTGGACATTGGGGTCTCACATCATCCCTCAAATGACTAGACCATGAATTGTTTTAAAGTTGAGCATTGAGAAGAAAAGTCAAAGAAGATTAGGATGATGATTTGAAGGCTTCTTTAGGAGAGGACACTACAAGCTCATTTATTTGAGCTAGGATATCTTAACAAACCTAAGCAATTTCATAGAGAGGATTGTGCTATGTAGGTGAAATGTTCATACCTTGAGTATTCCCTAGTTATAGTTTATTTAAATTTGGGAGACGTTTTCTTCCTAGCTAACCTTACGTCCTATTCTTGATGTCCTTCCTCCTTATTCAATACCATCACTACTTTGTTGAGATGGATTTCATTTTAAACATTCTTCATTGCTGCCTCAAATCTCTTACTCTTTTTATTATAGTGTAAGTTTGCAGTGTCATAAAATTGCACCCTTTGTAATTTACAATTATGTGATGCTCCTACCTTAGCTGAAAGCAAAATTCCATGTAAGCCTCCACATCCCTTCATCTGTTTTGTCCTTTTCCTACCCAAATTCTTGATCACATGCCCTGGACGGCACAAGACATGTTCACATTGCAGAGACGTCCACATGGCGTGAACTTGCCTCATGAATATGTAGATCTACGATGAGTCATTAAGATGTTTCAACTACCACCCCTGCCTTGTAATGCCTCCTGCCCACCAATGTTGAGAATCACCTAGATATCTTAAAACTTGGTCTTGAAGATTCATTTGGCTCTCTTTGAACATTTTTGAAGCTTCTTCACAATTTTGTCTTTCTCAAGCCTCTATTACACACTCACAATTTCTCCATACTCTCTCGAGTTCATCCTTGCATTTTGGAAACATCACAACTTTGTCACCTTTGTTGCCCTACCTTCACTCCATTGAGACAACTTTGTGTCTTTGAAGGGGAGTCTCTTACCTTGCTCCATTTCATTTTTTTAAGCTTATCATGTTCTCTTGATCATAATCTTGTTATCTTTACTATTTCTTGTCTATTACCTTTCAGTTATCTATCACCATTTTTTTTTCACCTATCTAGCTGTTGTGGAGGTGGAAACATATAGATTTGAGCGAGGTAGGTCTCCAAATAGCCCCAACATTTTCCCTTTCTTTCAAGTGTTTAGGTTTTGGAGGAGAAAGAAGAGGAGCTTTCAGGATTCTTCTACATCCTTTGTTGTGAGCTTGTTAGTCCCTTGTTTTCTCTTATTTCTATTATTTTCATACTATAATCACACTTCTCATTTCTTGTTAGTAATAAAGTTCTTTTTCTATTATGTTCAATTAGTGTCTTGATTTTTTGTTTTGTTCTTTGTGCTTTGTCCACACAGGATGTACGCGTGTCACACTATCGTCCTCTACCCACATTGTAGTCCTAGACTCATGTTGATGTCATCTCCCAAAGAGCTTATGTTCTTTAGAAATGCCTTAGCTTTGGCATTCAATTGAGTGATCTCCACAATACAATGAATCTCTTCTATAGTTGGAAGGTCATGTCTATGATTGGGCCACTTAAGTGATCAATGACTTTCATAAGCAAATGATGGTAACAATATAATCAAAAGGTTGCATGTCTACTTTAATATTATTTGATAGTGATGTGATAATTTGAGCTTGTCTATTTTTTGAACTATCAATTATAATGGAAGATCTTACTTTAGCTTTTTTTATGAAGATTTTACTTTGGAAACATAGCTACTCGAGTAAGATTGTCTAATTTTGACTTAGTCAAACAATTTAGGGGTATCCATAGTTTGTATTTTCCTCAGTTGGTTATTGAAGTGTTGCTAAGATGTGTTTTTTCATTTATAATGAGAGGATGGGTAGGAATTTTAGGTAAAGGTGATGGGGCCTTGCTAGAGGATAATGCTATTTTATTGGACATTGGGGTCTCACATCATCCCTCAAATGACTAGACCATGAATTGTTTTAAAGTTGAGCATTGAGAAGAAAAGTCAAAGAAGATTAGGATGATGATTTGAAGGCTTCTTTAGGAGAGGACACTACAAGCTCATTTATTTGAGCTAGGATATCTTAACAAACCTAAGCAATTTCATAGAGAGGATTGTGCTATGTAGGTGAAATGTTCATACCTTGAGTATTCCCTAGTTATAGTTTATTTAAATTTGGGAGACGTTTTCTTCCTAGCTAACCTTACGTCCTATTCTTGATGTCCTTCCTCCTTATTCAATACCATCACTACTTTGTTGAGATGGATTTCATTTTAAACATTCTTCATTGCTGCCTCAAATCTCTTACTCTTTTTATTATAGTGTAAGTTTGCAGTGTCATAAAATTGCACCCTTTGTAATTTACAATTATGTGATGCTCCTACCTTAGCTGAAAGCAAAATTCCATGTAAGCCTCCACATCCCTTCATCTGTTTTGTCCTTTTCCTACCCAAATTCTTGATCACATGCCCTGGACGGCACAAGACATGTTCACATTGCAGAGACGTCCACATGGCGTGAACTTGCCTCATGAATATGTAGATCTACGATGAGTCATTAAGATGTTTCAACTACCACCCCTGCCTTGTAATGCCTCCTGCCCACCAATGTTGAGAATCACCTAGATATCTTAAAACTTGGTCTTGAAGATTCATTTGGCTCTCTTTGAACATTTTTGAAGCTTCTTCACAATTTTGTCTTTCTCAAGCCTCTATTACACACTCACAATTTCTCCATACTCTCTCGAGTTCATCCTTGCATTTTGGAAACATCACAACTTTGTCACCTTTGTTGCCCTACCTTCACTCCATTGAGACAACTTTGTGTCTTTGAAGGGGAGTCTCTTACCTTGCTCCATTTCATTTTTTTAAGCTTATCATGTTCTCTTGATCATAATCTTGTTATCTTTACTATTTCTTGTCTATTACCTTTCAGTTATCTATCACCATTTTTTTTTCACCTATCTAGCTGTTGTGGAGGTGGAAACATATAGATTTGAGCGAGGTAGGTCTCCAAATAGCCCCAACATTTTCCCTTTCTTTCAAGTGTTTAGGTTTTGGAGGAGAAAGAAGAGGAGCTTTCAGGATTCTTCTACATCCTTTGTTGTGAGCTTGTTAGTCCCTTGTTTTCTCTTATTTCTATTATTTTCATACTATAATCACACTTCTCATTTCTTGTTAGTAATAAAGTTCTTTTTCTATTATGTTCAATTAGTGTCTTGATTTTTTGTTTTGTTCTTTGTGCTTTGTCCACACAGGATGTACGCGTGTCACACTATCGTCCTCTACCCACATTGTAGTCCTAGACTCATGTTGATGTCATCTCCCAAAGAGCTTATGTTCTTTAGAAATGCCTTAGCTTTGGCATTCAATTGAGTGATCTCCACAATACAATGAATCTCTTCTATAGTTGGAAGGTCATGTCTATGATTGGGCCACTTAAGTGATCAATGACTTTCATAAGCAAATGATGGTAACAATATAATCAAAAGGTTGCATGTCTACTTTAATATTATTTGATAGTGATGTGATAATTTGAGCTTGTCTATTTTTTGAACTATCAATTATAATGGAAGATCTTACTTTAGCTTTTTTTATGAAGATTTTACTTTGGAAACATAGCTACTCGAGTAAGATTGTCTAATTTTGACTTAGTCAAACAATTTAGGGGTATCCATAGTTTGTATTTTCCTCAGTTGGTTATTGAAGTGTTGCTAAGATGTGTTTTTTCATTTATAATGAGAGGATGGGTAGGAATTTTAGGTAAAGGTGATGGGGCCTTGCTAGAGGATAATGCTATTTTATTGGACATTGGGGTCTCACATCATCCCTCAAATGACTAGACCATGAATTGTTTTAAAGTTGAGCATTGAGAAGAAAAGTCAAAGAAGATTAGGATGATGATTTGAAGGCTTCTTTAGGAGAGGACACTACAAGCTCATTTATTTGAGCTAGGATATCTTAACAAACCTAAGCAATTTCATAGAGAGGATTGTGCTATGTAGGTGAAATGTTCATACCTTGAGTATTCCCTAGTTATAGTTTATTTAAATTTGGGAGACGTTTTCTTCCTAGCTAACCTTACGTCCTATTCTTGATGTCCTTCCTCCTTATTCAATACCATCACTACTTTGTTGAGATGGATTTCATTTTAAACATTCTTCATTGCTGCCTCAAATCTCTTACTCTTTTTATTATAGTGTAAGTTTGCAGTGTCATAAAATTGCACCCTTTGTAATTTACAATTATGTGATGCTCCTACCTTAGCTGAAAGCAAAATTCCATGTAAGCCTCCACATCCCTTCATCTGTTTTGTCCTTTTCCTACCCAAATTCTTGATCACATGCCCTGGACGGCACAAGACATGTTCACATTGCAGAGACGTCCACATGGCGTGAACTTGCCTCATGAATATGTAGATCTACGATGAGTCATTAAGATGTTTCAACTACCACCCCTGCCTTGTAATGCCTCCTGCCCACCAATGTTGAGAATCACCTAGATATCTTAAAACTTGGTCTTGAAGATTCATTTGGCTCTCTTTGAACATTTTTGAAGCTTCTTCACAATTTTGTCTTTCTCAAGCCTCTATTACACACTCACAATTTCTCCATACTCTCTCGAGTTCATCCTTGCATTTTGGAAACATCACAACTTTGTCACCTTTGTTGCCCTACCTTCACTCCATTGAGACAACTTTGTGTCTTTGAAGGGGAGTCTCTTACCTTGCTCCATTTCATTTTTTTAAGCTTATCATGTTCTCTTGATCATAATCTTGTTATCTTTACTATTTCTTGTCTATTACCTTTCAGTTATCTATCACCATTTTTTTTTCACCTATCTAGCTGTTGTGGAGGTGGAAACATATAGATTTGAGCGAGGTAGGTCTCCAAATAGCCCCAACATTTTCCCTTTCTTTCAAGTGTTTAGGTTTTGGAGGAGAAAGAAGAGGAGCTTTCAGGATTCTTCTACATCCTTTGTTGTGAGCTTGTTAGTCCCTTGTTTTCTCTTATTTCTATTATTTTCATACTATAATCACACTTCTCATTTCTTGTTAGTAATAAAGTTCTTTTTCTATTATGTTCAATTAGTGTCTTGATTTTTTGTTTTGTTCTTTGTGCTTTGTCCACACAGGATGTACGCGTGTCACACTATCGTCCTCTACCCACATTGTAGTCCTAGACTCATGTTGATGTCATCTCCCAAAGAGCTTATGTTCTTTAGAAATGCCTTAGCTTTGGCATTCAATTGAGTGATCTCCACAATACAATGAATCTCTTCTATAGTTGGAAGGTCATGTCTATGATTGGGCCACTTAAGTGATCAATGACTTTCATAAGCAAATGATGGTAACAATATAATCAAAAGGTTGCATGTCTACTTTAATATTATTTGATAGTGATGTGATAATTTGAGCTTGTCTATTTTTTGAACTATCAATTATAATGGAAGATCTTACTTTAGCTTTTTTTATGAAGATTTTACTTTGGAAACATAGCTACTCGAGTAAGATTGTCTAATTTTGACTTAGTCAAACAATTTAGGGGTATCCATAGTTTGTATTTTCCTCAGTTGGTTATTGAAGTGTTGCTAAGATGTGTTTTTTCATTTATAATGAGAGGATGGGTAGGAATTTTAGGTAAAGGTGATGGGGCCTTGCTAGAGGATAATGCTATTTTATTGGACATTGGGGTCTCACATCATCCCTCAAATGACTAGACCATGAATTGTTTTAAAGTTGAGCATTGAGAAGAAAAGTCAAAGAAGATTAGGATGATGATTTGAAGGCTTCTTTAGGAGAGGACACTACAAGCTCATTTATTTGAGCTAGGATATCTTAACAAACCTAAGCAATTTCATAGAGAGGATTGTGCTATGTAGGTGAAATGTTCATACCTTGAGTATTCCCTAGTTATAGTTTATTTAAATTTGGGAGACGTTTTCTTCCTAGCTAACCTTACGTCCTATTCTTGATGTCCTTCCTCCTTATTCAATACCATCACTACTTTGTTGAGATGGATTTCATTTTAAACATTCTTCATTGCTGCCTCAAATCTCTTACTCTTTTTATTATAGTGTAAGTTTGCAGTGTCATAAAATTGCACCCTTTGTAATTTACAATTATGTGATGCTCCTACCTTAGCTGAAAGCAAAATTCCATGTAAGCCTCCACATCCCTTCATCTGTTTTGTCCTTTTCCTACCCAAATTCTTGATCACATGCCCTGGACGGCACAAGACATGTTCACATTGCAGAGACGTCCACATGGCGTGAACTTGCCTCATGAATATGTAGATCTACGATGAGTCATTAAGATGTTTCAACTACCACCCCTGCCTTGTAATGCCTCCTGCCCACCAATGTTGAGAATCACCTAGATATCTTAAAACTTGGTCTTGAAGATTCATTTGGCTCTCTTTGAACATTTTTGAAGCTTCTTCACAATTTTGTCTTTCTCAAGCCTCTATTACACACTCACAATTTCTCCATACTCTCTCGAGTTCATCCTTGCATTTTGGAAACATCACAACTTTGTCACCTTTGTTGCCCTACCTTCACTCCATTGAGACAACTTTGTGTCTTTGAAGGGGAGTCTCTTACCTTGCTCCATTTCATTTTTTTAAGCTTATCATGTTCTCTTGATCATAATCTTGTTATCTTTACTATTTCTTGTCTATTACCTTTCAGTTATCTATCACCATTTTTTTTTCACCTATCTAGCTGTTGTGGAGGTGGAAACATATAGATTTGAGCGAGGTAGGTCTCCAAATAGCCCCAACATTTTCCCTTTCTTTCAAGTGTTTAGGTTTTGGAGGAGAAAGAAGAGGAGCTTTCAGGATTCTTCTACATCCTTTGTTGTGAGCTTGTTAGTCCCTTGTTTTCTCTTATTTCTATTATTTTCATACTATAATCACACTTCTCATTTCTTGTTAGTAATAAAGTTCTTTTTCTATTATGTTCAATTAGTGTCTTGATTTTTTGTTTTGTTCTTTGTGCTTTGTCCACACAGGATGTACGCGTGTCACACTATCGTCCTCTACCCACATTGTAGTCCTAGACTCATGTTGATGTCCAAGACAAATGAACTCATGAAGCCAAGCAATAAATCCCAACTGTTAGCTCTTTCATTTCTAGTAATCAACAAATTTCTATAAGTAAACATAGTTTAATTAATTCAAATTCTTTATTTACACATTGCATTTCATTTACATCTTAAAATCTATTTTGTCAATTAAGTTGTTTTGATCATCCTAGCTCACTAGAGTGCTAGTAGAAGTGAGGTGGTGCAAGGGCCAATTTGCTCCTTGGGAT
The DNA here is from genome assembly GCA_027943335.1 of Chamaecyparis obtusa. Classification (NCBI taxonomy): domain Eukaryota; kingdom Viridiplantae; phylum Streptophyta; class Pinopsida; order Cupressales; family Cupressaceae; genus Chamaecyparis; species Chamaecyparis obtusa. The sequence continues at coordinate 92,895 of BSBK01007280.1, forward strand.
TTCATCAAACTTGAGGGTGGCAAATTCCCTTCTCCACAGAGTCCTCGTTTCTACATTTTTGGGCTTTCCAACATTTCATTCACATGTGGGTAGATGTTGATTAAAAAAACTTTAGCTTGTATGAGCGATCAATTGTATCAACCTTATCCTATAATCCTTGAGGCACTTTGGCAATTTAGTATAACATTGAGCTATAGTCATGTGTAATTAGGACCCCTTATGCACCTCTCTTTTATCAATGCAATTTGCCCACAAATTCTCCAAATGAGTTTTATGCTCCAAATGAGTTTTATGTAAGCTGGTTGATTTCAACCTTTCAATACACTTAAATGAATCCCTTACTTTGTGTGGCCTTGATGCAGGAGTATCTAGGGTGTAAGAGCAATCTTGCATCACCCAAAAATATGGTCTAGTTTTCAATAAGGGCTAACTTTGGACATGAATACTATTTTTTGACAAGTTTACTATTTTTAGTAAGTTGTTCATTTGAGCACAAATTGTTCCATTTACTTTCCTAGAGGCTCATTTTGGTATATAAGCATGCAAGTAAAGTTTCATGGAAAGATCAAGTTTGGTTTTGAAGATATCAATTTTTTTTGTTTTGGTGGGGTCAAACTTTGATCGGCTGGTGCTTCTCTAGCTAGGGACTATAGAGCGTTTCATGTGATTTTCAAAGTGGGGTCATAATAGCCAATCGACTCAACGGTTCACAAGTTATGATTTTCGGAAGTTGTTCCTTCAGGACTCCAGTTTCAATGCAAAAGGAAGAGAGGGGAAAAAGTCACTTAGGGTGGGAAATTGAACCGCTGGGCACCAAAATGGAAAAATTTCACTTTCTAGAATATTCTAAGATGGTTAATTGTGCTACTTATATAGGGCTGAAGGGGGATTTTAGGGTTCAATTCTAGAAGTGTGATTTGTGGCTTTGTCTTGCAGATTATTGTAATGAAAATGCCCATGTAGTTGTAGCATGTTACTTTTGTGATTATTGTAATGTCATTTCATTGAAGATAATAAGAAGCAAGTGTTTCTATTCTTTCCATTGTTATATCCTTGCAATTTTCTGTTTATTTTCTTATTGTGTTGTGTGTGTTTGGTTGAATAAGGGTGGTACCCATCATCAGGCCTAAGCATTAAGAAAGATAATTGAAAATACACCATTCTAGTAGCATGATTGGTCAAACCATCATACCTTCCAATTGATATGGGGAAAAAAACATTTTTGAATCTCCTATGTATACACAACGTTTGAACCTTGGTGTCTTTCTTATATGCTTCTAATAAATTGATTCAATGATTGAAATATATTGAGAGTGCATATGACATTCTTGGAAAACCTACATTTCTAATATAAGTAAAAGAAGCTAACTAATCATACCAATTTCTCATTTTTTGACTTTATTCCATTGCTTCTAGAGGCATTCTTTTTGTTATGTCATTCTCAAGCATTCATATAATGGTGAATACACAACCTTCTAAAATTCTTGTTAACTTTTTTTTTATCTCTAGTTGAGGATAATGTTGATATGCCAATTACCTATATGAACTCATGACACCAATTTGTTCAAGCCAAACGATTTCTTTCCTTCTTGCCAAAACATACGCCAAATACAAAGTCGTATAAAATTACAACTAGATGACTTCACATAGATAATTGTAGAAATTACCCTATTGAGGGTAGACCAATCAATGTACTCTTTTCTAGAAATGAATTTGACAATAAATGTATAATCATGGATGAATCTCTTCATCAAGTTGAGCTTAACAACTTAAAAGAGTATTTCGTTTTTTCTTTTTCCCTTTTTTCTCTTTAACACTTTTCTTCATATCACAACTTATCTAAAGGTCAGATGGCTCTGAGCGGGAAGAGGAGCTGGAGAGGAATTTCAAAATCTGGTGTTGCAGAAGCGGAGGATGCATAGGAAGATGACGACCCTGGTGGACCTGGGGGTGTGTGTTATGTTGGCAGTTTGCTTTGTCCCAGCTAGGCCCTTGTGTGGGGGCGTTGGCTGGTCGTGTGTAGTTGGGGCCTACTTGGCTCCTAGGGGAACTAGGGTTCATCTGTTGCAAATGGTCACAAGGATGTTGATGTTTCTGATGCCTGCGTTCTGACTGTAGCGGTTTTGGATTGGCTTCATCCCGAAGTCAACAAATACGAGTTTGGTGGATCTAGGCCTCCTTTCAGTGCCCTTTCTACCATTCTATAATGACTTCATTTTGGTTTGGTCGGAAGGCTTGTGGATTGCACAACCCTTTTGTCACCTAGAAACCATTGTCTCTATGAGGAATCCCTCTTCTATTGTCGTTATAGTGTTTCAGTGGGATGGGGGTTTTTATGCCCCTGTGCTTGTGGTGAATCATTAAGAAGACTTTTCGAGTGGAATGAATTTCGTTGTTGTTGTGTTCTTTTGCACCATTGTTTCTAAGCACTCGTTTGGTGGAGATGTCCTGAATGATGCATTAGTTGAGAACTTATTTTTGTGCACTTCTATGTGCTCTTGCGATGTTCTATTTTTGTGAATGGTATTGCTGACTGGCCATCTATCTGGCCCGATATGACCATTGCCTTTGTTGAGGATGTCGCAACTTTTTGCACGAGGGTTAAGGTTCCTGGTGCTCCCAAGAGAAGACGTGCATGATTTCTCAGCCTGTTCATGGATGATGACGTGGATGTTTATGTCGATTACAGATCTAGTGTTGGCCATTGTGCTTATGTACTTGGTGGTGTGATCCCTTTGTGGGTTTTCGTCTGGGCTCTACGATACCTTTTCCTTATTGAGTGGTGCCCTGTTTTAGGTCAGAGAGAAGAGGTTTTGTATCTTGCTACTGTCAATGGTGGTGTGCTCTTGGGCCTCTTTGTTGGGCTCATTTTTGTGCATGTGGAGGCCGATATCTACCCCTAGGTGATTAATGTTACTAGGGATGGGTGTGCGACTGGTGTCTTGGATGCGAGTGTTGTGGCTTCCTTCTCTCTGTATACTTTGTTCCCCTCTTGGTATGACAGGGACACTACTTTGTAGATAGTCTTTATTACGAATGCTTTGAAGTGGCCTATGCAAGAGTCTGGTATGATATTTTTGGGAGCCACGATGTTCCTCCATTTTATGAGTTTTTTTTTGGTGATGTCTCTTTTCTTGATGGAGGGTAGATCTACCTTGCCCTGTGATGCTACTTTGGTCATTGGTGACCTATTGGGTCTCCTTTGGTGGCTTTTGGGTTTGATCCACAAGTTTTATCTTCATTGGTTGATGTAGGGGTTTTCCATCCTCTTTGGTGGCTATGTTCTTGGTGCTCTTAGTGATGGCTATTCAATGCATTGTGTGGTCGAATATTGTTCTATCTCTAAATGTGGAGAAATGTTGGGCTCTTGGGGCTTTGATGGAGGTGGGTTTTCTTTCGCTGTGTTGTAGGGTTTTGGTTCACCCTATTTTGTTTATGTGGGTGGCTCTTGTTGTGTCCCATATTTTGCTTTTCTTGGGGCGCTTTGCTTTTCTTGGGGCTCTTTCCTTTTCTTTGGGACTGTGGGTTTGGTGTCTCTTGCATTCTTGGAGGTGATAATGTGTTTTTAGTGGGATTTGGTGTTCCTTCAATGTGGTTTGAAGTTCCCTGCTTTTCTTTGTGGATTTATCTTGGCTATTGTCAAGGTCTGTTGGCCTCTTATGTTGATGGTAAGGATTCTCTTGTGATAATTGGAGGTGGGGTGAGATGTGTATTGATTGATGAAAAGGTGATGCGCTAGCTTATGGTGGGGCTTTGGGATGTTCACGAGTCTTCTTTTGTTTCTCCCTGTCGTGAGTATGAAGATTGTGCCTACCTTGGTTTCCAGGGTTGTGTTTCTTAGCGCTTGATAGATGGGGTGTGATGGATGTTTTTTATTAAGTGAAAAATAGGTTTTGAAGGGACTCAAAACCCTTTACAAGGTGATCATGAAAGATATTCTATGAAAGCCCACAACAAGAGACATGCCAAGACCAAAACAAGGGTTTTACCAACAAGCTCCCTCAACCTGGATCAAACACTACACATAAAGAACAACATGCAACCTGAAAACCTTAAGATTTTCCTTTGGCCCCTTTCTTGTGGGATCGAAGGGTCATGTCAAAAGAGGGTGAAGACCTTTTAGAATTTTTACCTTTTATCGTAATCCATCCCTCCACCAATGCAACCACACCCTGCCAAACCAATGAATCCAGCTTGACCACCCAACATCCATGGGGCATGTTGAGAAGAACCAGAGATAGGACCAACAACACCAGAGGGACGGGGCCAACAATAGCCAAGGAGACAACACCAACACCATTGTCACTAGAATGAGAAACCTCCTGAGAAACAGGGACAACACCATCAACACACTCAACAACAAGAGCCCTATCACAATCATTTTGAGAAACAACATAATCAGAACCAATAGTGTCAACCATCCCTGAACCCGCACCAGAAACTTGGCGCACGTTGGTATCAACAGAAGACACTAAGATCTCCTTTGCCATCACCTGGGAGAAGCTCCTCTGGGAGGAGTTCTTGTAAACTGTGTAGTGCTAAACAAAAACACTTTTCCACCAAGAAGTAGCCTTCTTTGATTTCTCAAGATCACACTTAGCTGCCACATGACTAATTCTGAAACACCTCCTACACTTGAAGGGAATCTCCTCATAGTCCAAAGGTTGAATCCAACAACCCTTAGGAGAGACAAGTTTAATCTCCTCTAGAAGCCCCTTTGAAACATCTAAGTCTACCAAAATTCAGGCAAAGGTCGAAAGGTAAATATGAGAGGAATCCTCATCCACCATCAAAAAGTCCCCAAGGGCCTCACCCACTTCCCCAAGAAGAGAATCAACCCAAAGATGAAGGGGGAGGTAGGGAAGTCTGACTCAAATAGGCATCTTATTGAACGTTTCAGATGAAGGGTTGAAATCCAGATGCCAAGGTTTGATCATCAACATGAAGCAATCATCCCAGCTAAAGAAATGATGACACAAAATCTTATTTCTATCCACAACATTCTCAAATTTGGCAATAAAACATCCCTTAGCCATAGGGGAAATATGGACGTTACCAGTAATAATAGGCTCCCACTTCTGGGAGATCTAGGCATGTAACTTTGAGAGACAAGCCAAAAACCCTTGAATCAAAAAATTAGTCTATGAGAAGACAAAATAGAGGCAACTTGATCTATATCTACCATTGTCTTAGCCTCCAACGAAATAACAATAGGCTTGGAGACAGGGAAAGACTCTATCTCCACTAACTTTTTTTTTTAGACCAGGCCTTGTCGCAAACTTAGAGGAGGAGACAACAACCCCCGAAGAGGGAGGTCTCTGACCCTTATCCCCAGGTAGACATACTCCATCACCAACAGTCTTAGTAGGATCCTTCGAGACAACATCAAACACAAGGGCAATGGACACCACAGAGAAAGACACGGGCACCGAGCTACACCCATCCCCTGAATGAAGACTAGCCAGAGGATGAGACGAAACATCAGTGGGAGGGTGGCGAATGAACTAGCAATCCCCGATCCAGTCGCAAGGTCTTTGGGTGGCGGCACAAAAGCATACACCTTGGACGGACATCCCCCATCCCTAGAAAGAAGAGTGACGATAGAGGATGTACTGGATGTCACTGTTAATACCATGTTTCCTTTTCTTTTTTTTCTACATTCTTTTGTTCAGACTTTCTATCTTAGTTGGTATTGATAGTGGTTTTGTTTCTTTGGGTGACCTGTCGATTGCTAATAGTTTTCAAGGTCTTGTTTGGGTCTTTTGTTATTTTTCGTTGAAGTTTGTAGTTGAATTTGAAAAGTTGGAAGAAAAGGAATCAACTAACTTCTTCACTTAGTGTTAAAGATAAACAACACATTACCTTTCCAATGTGCTAACTAATCAAATACCCATTATAGTATCTCATAACTCAACCTTTCACTAGGTCCTCTTGTTATCTCCTCTTTTTAAATCCTCTTCATCAATCAAAAGATATGGTACTTTACTAGATAGAAACTCTCTCACCAGTTCAGGTTTGACATCAATGAGAATATAACAATTGTTTCAATTGTAGTTTCCGACAATAATAAGCCACAACACGATGGTTCTCACAACTAGGCATAAGGACATAAAAAACTTGCCAATGCAAAGACATCAATCAAATCACCCTGAAGGTAACAACCTCTCATAGGTCAACATGATCATACAATACAAGCATAAATCCATCTAGGCATAAGGTAAGCTCAACCAATCACATATAACAACAAGAAACATCCAGAGCCAAACAAGGCATCATAAGAGATCTCATCCATCTACACAAAAGAACTAACATACATAATGTTGAAGCGACATACATTAGGATGTCATGCACAAATAAAACAAGAGAGGCACTACACCCAAATTATCATTCAAACATCAATTATAGAGCTTATTCGAACCAAAAGAATGATAGTAGATAAGGTAGCATGTCTAGACACCCAAAAGCTTAGCATAACTAAACACATTGGGTATAGATAATCAAAGCTCACTTGTGAACCACAAATATTACTAGAAAACATATTATATGATTAGGTATGATTGATATTATCATTCAAAAACACTGCATCATATCAGGAGGATACCAAAGATATTCTAGACAAATTTGACAAAACCTCTCTACTTTCAAAGAACACAATAATACCAAATCATTAAATTTGTTGTTAACTAAAACACACATGTTACCATAAATAGTAGAAATAAATAAAATCATCAATTTGCAAATTCAAAGTAGTAGCAATACCAGATCAATAGCCTTAGCAATAATAGCATCATCAAGCAATCATAGTAATTGATGCAAGAGCATCTCGGGTTCTTGGCAATCCCATATCACCAAAAACAAGTTAGAGTTGTTAGATATGCTCGATAGTTGCTTTTGGGCTCTCTGTGATGTATTCCTGTTTCCACTGACGGGGCTCAGTTGCTACTCGGTTTCTTCATTCACCGAGTTGGCTCGATTGGTTCACCGAGTTAATTTCCTGTTGCTCGGTAATCTTGCTCATCGAGTGGTTTAGTTTGGATTTTTGTTGAGGCTGACTTATGCATTTAGTTTTCGTCGCAGAGTTAATGGTTACATCAATCATTGGGAAGCATGTGGACCTAGACCTGGTTGTTCCCTTCTCCAATGATGGATTTGAAGGCCGACTTGTTTTTGGTTGCCTCTTGTATAAATAAAGTAGTATGTTGTAGTTGTAGGATCAATTTTTAGAGATAGGAGATAGGTTTTGAAAGTTGAATCCTCGCATGTTGGAAGACTGTTGTAATTAAATTCTGATGATATTTGGCTGTAACTGGGAAGGCCTTACAACCCGACATGTATGAGGTTATTGATGAATAATACATGAAGTCTATGTGTTCTCTCTCTCCTTTCTTATTTTATTGCTTCCGTGCGATGTTTCTGCAAGGAGGTTGGTGATTTGGGTGTGCCTTTGGCCCTCATCCCCTCCCTACCTTGCCTCAGGTGGTATTAGAGCGAGGTTAGATCTGGATCTAAATTTGTGAATTTAGGTCGAGGGTTCCTTTTTGTAAACCCTAGTTGATATTTGTTGTAGGGTAGGAGATTGCGATTTGACTTGCAATTGTAGAGGGTTTCAAGATGGTTTGTGGGAGGCGAGATACAGATCCAGGCTTAGTGTAAATGCTAAGACAAATTGTTGCTAGGTTAGAAGTTGTTGAGATAGCCCAACACCAAGAAAGAGATCTTGAGGATGTTAGTGATGAAGAAGCCGAAGATGAACAAGGTGAAGTAGAACCTGCACCTGTGATGGATCAAGGTGAAGAAAGACTTTTGAAGGAATTGGTAATTTTGAAGTCTACACCACATTTCAATACTCCTGAATACTTTGGTAGACTAGATTCAGATGAGTTGATGGATTGGATAACTGAGATGGAAAAGTATTTTGAATGTAAAAATGTTCCCGAGGAAAAGAAGGTGAAAATAACAAGCACAAAGTTGAAAAGTCATGCATCCTTATGGTGGGATCATCTACAATTGGACAAAAAGAGGAAAGGCAAAGATAAAATCAATGTATGGAATAAGATGGTGAATAAATTGAAAGACAAGTTCTTACCTTGTGATTATCAGATTAACCTAGTTAGAAGAATGCAAAGTTTGAGGCAGAAAGATAGCTCGGTAAAAGACTATACTGAGGAATTATATAGACTAGACATCAAATTTGGACATATTGAGGATGGAGCGGAAAGAATTGCTAAATACTTGAATGGGTTAAGAGTCTCCATCCAAGAGGAAATCAGTTTGGTCGAGTTGGAAAGTATTGAAGAAGCTTATCAGTTTGCCTTGAAAGATGAGGAGAAATTGAATAAGAGACATGAACAAAGACAAAGACGAAGAGGTGGTAGATTACCTAGAGGAAGAGGTAGATCCTATGGTGAAAACAATAGATATGATCAAGACAAAACAAATCAAGATAAAGGTAAGACTGAATGGAAAGGTGAAAGTTCTTCTAGAGGAAGAGGCAGTAACTACCTAGGTGGTTATAACTGAGGTGAATTTTGAGGAACTTGTTACAATTGTGGAGGACATAGGTCATTTGTGTGTACATATGCAAGAAAGAAGGTCGGTAATAGTAGGAATGCTTTAGTGCAAGAAGATTCACTGAATGAACCAGAGAAGGAAAATAACTTGATGGTCAGAAGAGCACTGTGGAGTGAAAGTAATAAGGAAGATCCGGTAAGGAAAAGTTTGTTCAAGACTAGATGCATAGTTCCTGACAAAGTGTGGAAGGTAATCATTGATAGTGGAAGCTCAGAGAATTTGGCATCTGAGGAAATGGTTGCAAATTTGCAGTTAGAAAGGTTGAAACACCTGAAGCCCTATCAAATTTCATGGATCAAGGATGAGCATACAATATTGGTGAGTGAACAATGTTATGTGAATTTGAAAATTGGCAAGTACTATGATAAGGTATTGTGTGATATCATGCCTATGGATTGTTGTCACATTTTGTTGGGTAGACCTTGGCAATATGATAGACATGCTGTGTTAGTGAACAGTTTTTCCTTTCCCAAAAATTAATTAAATGATTCTCATAAAACTAAAAGAAAAGAAACCATTACAACACTAACAATTGAGTTTCTATGATAGCAAACTCTCTGTAGTTTTTCAAGGTGCAACTACCTTGCTAGAAAATATTCAATCCAATCTTATTTATGAAAGAATGTGAATCATGGGTATTTTTAACTAGAAAATACTTAAGGCAGAACATTCAATTCATCAACACAAAAAGAATGTGCAAGTTAAAGAACCATTCAAATTTGATAACAATGATTATCCACATGCTCAGAACTAAGATCTTTAAACAGATTCTCTCTGTTGCTTCAGATGCAGGATTAACTCATATAATAAATAAACCTCTTCACATACGATTTATCTCCACAAGAAAATAGATCACATGCATTAATGAACAACAATATTCATTACTCGAATAACTTAATATATATATAAAACCATAGGATTTTACATACGTTTTATCATATCAGTTTTAAAGAAACAAAAGCATAGATATTCAAAAAGCAGTTTTTGATATCTTATAGAGACGACCATCAATTAGTTTTAAGTCTTCATATAAATAGCCACACAGGGCTAGAAACAACCATAGTTAAAGTTACCTCACCAGAGGTAAACAATTTCAGTTTCTATAACTAACTCAAAGCATAAAAGAAAAATAACAGAACTGTGGTGTGAAGCGCCTCCTAAATCCATCCAAGTGTCCGCGAGGCCTAAGGCGACGGAGTTGAGACCAGCTAAGTAGTCTTCCAGTTCTCATAGGCAATAGTGAATGCAAAAATGACTTGTTGATGTGGCAACCCCAGATAAGCAATTCTTTGCTTCCACACCTCTTTGTCCTTTTGGATTTGTGCAACCTTCTCATTGTGCATTTCTAGATGCTTCTGATTGATTTTGAGGATTGATTCCATACAAGCAACTCTGGAAAATTCTTGCACAACCAACACTTTCATTTCTTTTAGTTCATCAAATTTCACTTGCAGGTTCTTGATAACCTCTTTGCTAGGCTTGGTTGATCCTCCCTCTACTTTAGAACACTGCTTGTCAATCCATTCCATGTGACTCAGGATTATATCTTTTATCATCTCCAATTCCTTAAGCAAATCTTTAATTTTGGAAACTCCCTGTGCCATAAATTCATTCCTCCATTCAATACATTCCCTTAGGACATAAAGGGTTTTGTCGTCCAAACCTGGGACTGGCCACTCAACAAGAAATTTTTGTAGACTGTATTTGTGTATTTCTTCCACCCACAGGACTTCCTTAGCCCAATTTCCCTTTTCATTTTCCCAGGTTTCAACATTTGATTCAACCCTTTTGACAAGGCTATTGGCATCCTTTTGAGATTCATTTAAACAAGCTATGTGCTTAATAACTTCAGACTTGACATGTGCAATTTAGCCTTCAAATGTTTTGGTAACTGCTCTATTTCTTTGCACTTGGTCCAAGAATTTCTGGTAGACTAAGGACTTAACGTCGATTGAAGCTGGCATTTCATTCAATGGAAGGGGCTCCAGATGCTGAATATCATATATGTATTGGGCCATGTTCTTCATTGCCTCTTTCATTTCCTTCTTACCTTTGGCATCTTTCCATACCCTGTTAGCGACTTTCCTGTTTGACACTTCAAAGATTTTCATATCTGCTGCTCTGCTTTCTTTTCCCAAGTCAAATTTTGATATTTGATAGTCTTGTGCAGAGACATGCATTTCCTTCGTCATTTACTGGCTTGGCGATTTCTTCCATCCAATGGCCGGTATCCTCATTGAACTCGATCCTAGATTTAGTCTTGGGTTTCTTGACCTTTGGGGTTTTACCTAGGCACTTGCTTACTACATCTTCAATTGGCAAAGACAATGGCACGACACTCCGTTTCTTGGAAATAGAATTTTCAATCCATTTCAGAGCTATCAAAGTTTTTTTAGGCGTCTCATGGACACTCAGAAGAGAAAGGGAGTCCATTGGAATGCTATTTGTATTACCTTGAACTTGCTGACTGTCAAACATACTAGAAAAATTGAAATCAGGAATTGGTTCTTCTAGTTGCTCAGTTTCAGGGGAATCCAAATCAACAACAACGTTGGGACTTGTTACAGGTTCCTTTTCTTTATTCTTTATTCATCTTCTTGAACGGGTCATTCGTGTAGTAGGTTCAGTTTGAAGTTGAACTTGAACCTTTGAGGAGACTGGTTCAACTTCAAGTTCAAGATCACCTGTAGTAGAATTACCAACAATAAGGTTAGTTGAAACATAAGTTTTTCTCGAGGAATTCCTTTTCTTTGATTTTACTTGTTTTCCTGAGGCCTGAGAAATGATCTTAGGAACTTTCTTTTGTTGAAGGCAATTTTTTGTCCTTATCACATTAGTTGTCCTAGACTACAAGTTATCCTCTTCCATTTTTGACCAATCTATCTGTGGAATAGGGAGAGCTTCGATTTGCTCAAGATATTGAGGGTCAAGCACATCTACATTTTCATCCTCTTCAACACCATCTATATCCAAGTTAACCCTAAAGGTGACAATCTGCCTCAAAGTCATCTTGGACCATAGTCTTCTCCTAACTTCCAAATAATCTGAGCAATTAGCCCAATAGTCCTCGAGTTTTGATATGTGCATAAACGTGGAAGGAACATTCAGATTTGTTTTGGCAAAGCCTCTATAATCAAAATTGGCCCCAGGAATGTAAGATTTCAAATTTAAGGTGTGAAGTTCACCTTCCATTGCCAGAGCATCTTGGAAGCTCTTACATATATAGTAGCCCAGCTCTATGGGAAACATGACACCTGAGGACTTTTTAGAACTTCCTGATTTCTATTCAACAATAACCAGTTGTCTACAAATTTCCATCAAAATGACATTGTCCAAACAATACCTCATCAATTTCAGAGGCTTTTCATCAAATGCACCTACCCTAATATAGGTAAACTTGGGAAATTGGACAAAGTAACATCTGTAGACATTTATTACCTGCATAGCTTCCTTAGTGAACCTACTATTTTCTTTACCACGCAGTTCAAAGGCCAGTTTCCCCAAGAAAACATCATTGACTATTTTGAATTTCTCCGCAAACCTCTCATTCTGCATATGTTTGTAGTACTTGTAAATTTTCATATCATTGCTCCAAAGCTCATGGGGTAAACCCTCCCAGTCTTTACAACAAGCTAGGATATATAAGAGGTAGGAAGTCATATAAAATGAGGTTAAATTGGTTAGGTTTAAGAGCTCTCTGTGAAGTTTCTCAACTATTAACTCATCCTAGTCAATGAACTTCTCCCCTCCCAATATCTTCCAAATAAAGAAATACATCCAGTCTTCCCAATGAAAGGCATGTTTGTTTCTTTTTACTCTGTTTAAAAGTAAAATAATGTCTTCAATTTCCTTTCGGAAGTGTTCAATAGTCAAAGGTTTCGGCAACCATGAGCCTCCTTTCTCTGGTTTTGACAACCAGCTTTGTGCAATAAGAGAATTGAATTTCTTCTTATCTCCTTCATAAACACGGCTTGCCTCTGTGAAAGTCCAGGGTTCTTTGTGAGGGATTTTTAAAGCTGCTATGAGTGTTTCCCTACTAATTCTTACTAGAATCTCTCTTGAGGCATCTTTAATACATCTACTCTTAGCATCATATTTGTTTGCGCATTCTAGCACTAGCTCTAGGCATGTTAGGGTTGGTGGGAATGTTGCAGCTTCCATTAACCCACTACTAGACAATTTCTTAGAAAAAGACCCTTCTGGTGCATTACTGACTCTCTCATATAATTCCGACAGACTCACATTAACCAAGAAAGTGTCACAAATTTCAGGGAGAGAGACCAGTAAGCGAGTTTTTCTTTCTACTTTCGGAAGCTTAGGAGGAAAAAGAGGCATTTTAACAGAAAACAAGAGAAACTTCACGATATATAGGAACCACCTTCCTTTTGAAACCACAAACTGAAAGTTTAGAGAAGAGGATAAATCACCAGTTTATTGTACACAATCCCTCTGTAATTCCCTTACCACAATTTTCGCTGCTCCCTTCCTCCAAAAGAAACTGATAACAAATGTTAATAAAAGGCTTCTATTTATTAACAGGGCTGGCAAAGATCTTGGATAGATTCATGCACAACAGAAAAATAAATACATTTATGCAAGAGGTTATTGACATGACACATTAAGCTCTTTTCATTAATTCTTATGTCAAATCAACACGAATCTTCCGATTCTCAACAATATTTCCTGATTACCACACTCTTAGAATGATGACCCCTTTTGTACTACGCCGCTAGTTGTCATACATCACATTACGACATGCCTGCACTATCCCATCAAATTCGATAACTTTTACATGAAAAACTTCCAAAAGTTCAAACTTGGTAATGATTCTTTAAATAGGAACATTCCTACAGAAAATAATCATTTGACCAAAATATGTCATGATTTGGACCTTGTTCTTAAACTTGAGCTTGAACTTGAACCTAACAAGGTTCAAAGTTCAGGTTCAAATTTCAAAATCTGATAGATTGAAAAACCGATGACCTTATGGATGGTAACATATTAGTGACTTCTGATAGACCTTGAACTTGAACTTAAACTTGAACTTGACAAAGGTTCAAGTTCAACTTCAACTTAGGCTTATCTGATGAAACGATTGAACCCGAGAGCAAAGAAAAAGACAAGGGTAACACTATGTATGATGGGAGATTGCATAAATACTATTTGGGCTGATGGGAGAAGACAAATATTGTTACCTTTGATTGAAGAATCTGTTGGTAATGTTTTCACATTTGTGAAAGTTTGTTTGATGGACGGAAGAAAGTTTGTTAAGGATTTCAAAAATAATAATGTATGTTTTGCTATGATTCCTAACAAACTGAGTGAGAAACCAGAGGATAGTATTCCCAAAGAGGTTGATAAGATACTCACCGAGTACAGAGAAATCATTTTTGATAATGTACCTGATGGTTTACCACTGCAAGGAAGCATTGATCATTGTATGGATATGATTCCTAGAGCTAGTTTACCGAACAAAGCACCACATCGGTTAACACCTACTAAGAATCAGGAACTTAACTGACAAATCCAAGAATTGTTTCAGAAAGGTTTGATCCGAGAAAGTTTGAGTCTATGTGCAATACCAACGGTATTGGTACCTAAGAAGAATGGAGAATGGAGAATGTGTACTGATTCTAGAGCAATCAACAAGATAATAGTGAAATATAGGTTTCCTATACCGAGAATGGATGACATAATGGATAGCTTGACAGAAGCAAAGTATTTTACAAAAATTGATTTGAAAAGTGGATATCATCAGATTAGAATCAAAGAAGGTGATGAATGGAAGACTGCTTTTAAGACAAGAGAAGGTTTGTATGAGTGGTTGGTTATGCCTTTTGGTTTAACTAATGCACTGAGTACTTTTATGAGATTGATGAATGAAGTTTTGAAGAAATTCTTGGGTAAACTTGTAATTGTATACCTAGATGACATTCTGATATTCAGTAAGACCAGAGAAGAACATTTGTTGCACATTAAATAGGTATTACAGAGACTGAAAGAAGAAAAGTTGTTGATTAATTTGAAAAAATGTTCCTTCATGAAAGAAGAGATTGTATATTTGAGATTTGTGATTTTAGTTGATGGTTTGAAAATGGATCTTGAGAAGTTTGAAGGTATTTTGAATTGGCCTACACCTGAAAATGATAGTGAGGTAAGATCATTTCATAGCCTAGCAAGTTTTTATCGAAAGTTCATCAAAAATTTCAGTTCAATTTGTAATGCTATGACTCAGACTATGAGAGGAGATAAAAGAGAATTCAAGTGGACACATGGAGCTAATAAAATTTTTGAGACTTTGAAGCAGGAGGTTGTTGAATTGCCCATGTTAGCTTTACCTAATTTCAATAAGGTATTTCAAGTTGAATGTGATGCAAGTGGTAGTGCAATAGGAGTTGTGTTGAGTCAAGAAGGTAAGCCTGTTGCTTTCTTTAGATAGAAATTGAATGATGCAAAAATGAAATATTCTATGTATGATCAAGAGTTCTATGCTATTGTTCAAGTCCTAAAGAAATGGAGACATTATTTGATACTGAGTGAATTTGTGTTGTATACTGATCATAAGGCTTTACAGTATTTGGGTAGTCAAAATAAGTTGAATCAGAGACATATGAAATGGGTTGAATATTTACAGAGATACACAATTGTGATAAAACATAAGAGTAGAGCCACTAACCTAGTTGCTAATGCATTGAGTAGAAGACCTTTGATGACTGAAATGAGAATTGAAGTTCTTGGTTTTGATGACATGAAATATTTGTATGAAACTAACCATGATTTTTTTGAGCCATGGAGAAAGTGTAGAACACCTATTCAAGATCAACTGAGTACTAAGTGGGAAGAATATTTCATTCAAGAGGGTATTTTTTTTAAAGGTATTCAATTGTGTATACCGAGAGGATCAATGAGAACTAATTTGATAAAGGAGAAACATAGTAGTGGTTTAGCTAGACATTTTGGCATTGACAAAACATTGAATTTTCTTAAGGAAAGATACTTTTGGCCACAGTTGTATAAGGATGTTCAGAAATTTGTGAAAAGTTGTGGAGTTTGTCAAGTTGCAAAGGGAGTAAGTCAGAATACTGGATTGTACACACTAATTTCTATTCCTGAGAAACCTTGGACTAATATCAGTATGAATTTTGTTCTTGGCTTACCAAAGACTGTAAGAGGTAATGATTCTATATTTGTTGTTGTGGATAGATTTTCAAAGATGACACATTTCATACCCTGTAGAAAAACATCAAATGAAGTGCACATATCAAATCTTTTCTTTAAAGAAATTGTCAGATTGCATGGATTACTGAAGAGTATCATCTCTAACCCATATAGTAAGTTTGTTGGATACTTTTGGAAGACTCTTTGGAAGAAGTTGGGTACTGAGTTGAGGTATAGTTCTATATTTCACCCACAGACTGATGGACAAACAGAGGTTGTAAATAGAAGTTTGGGTAATCTTCTGAGATGTTTAGTTAGAGATAAACCAAGTAATTGGGATTCTATGTTGGCACAAGCATAGTTCACATACAATAATTCAGTGAATAGGAGTACTGGGAAAACACCTTTTAAAATTGTTAATGACATACAATTGAGAGGTATACCCGATTTGAAGAACATTGCTGGTGAAGAAAAGAGAAGTGTTGAAGGAGAAGAATTTGTTGAGTTCATGAAGACATTGCACGAGGAAGTGAAACATAAGTTGGAATATAGTAATAAGAAATACAAGGACAAAGAAGATAGATCAAGAAGACATAAGACTTTTGCAGTTGAGAATGAAGTAATGGTTCATTTGTAGAAAGGTAGATTTCCTGTTGGAACATATGGAAAATTGAAAATGAAGAAATTTGGTCCCTGCAAGATATTGAGGAAGTTTGACAATGGTAATGCTTATGAGATTGAGTTACCTGATGACATGTATATATCACCTATATTCAACATTGCAGACTTGTATGAATATCATGAACCTGATGAAGAAATGACAGTACCGAACGATTATCCTAAGAAACAAACATAAGAAGTTGAGTAGATTTTGGAACAAAGAGTTGGCAGAAGCACAAGAGGAAAGAAGTACATGGAGTACCTGGTAAAATGGAAGAACATACCAATTGAAGACAACCAATTAAAGACAGTTTGTGGATCATACAATCTGAGTTGGATTCAGCGTAGGTTGTACCTGTTGCATAATTCGGAGAATCATCTCAAAACAACTCCAGGTGTCTGATGCAGGAGCATTTTGGGTTCTTGGTAATCTTGTATCACCAAAAATAAGTTAGAGTTGTTAGATATGATCAGTAGCTATTTTTGGGCTCTCGGTGATGTATTCTTGTTTCCACCAACAAGGTTTGGTTGCTACTCAGTTTCTTCATTCACTGAGTTGGCTCGATTGGTTCATCGATTTAATTTCCTATTGCTCAGTAATATTGCTCACCGAGTGGTTTAGTTGGGATTTCTATTGAGGTTGACTTATGCATTTAGTTTTGGTCGTGGAGTTAATGGTTACATTGATCATTGGGAAGTGTGTGGACCTAGATATGGTCGTTCCCTTCTCCAATGATGGATCTAAAGGCTGACTTGTTTTCGGTTGCCTCTTGTATAAATAAAGTAGTATGTTGTAGTTGTAGGATCAATTTTTAGAGATAGGAGATAGGTTCTGAAAGTTGAATCCTCGCATGTTGAAGGACTATTGTAATTAAGTTTTGATGATATTTGGCCATAACCAGGAAGGCCTTACAACTTGACATGTATGAGGTTATTGATGAATAATAAATGAAGTCTCTATATTCTCTCTCTCCCTGCTTGTGTTATTGCTTCTATGTGATGTTTCTGTAAGGGGGTTGGTGATTTGGGTGTGCCTTTGGCCCTCATCCCCCTGCCTTGTGTCAGTAATGCCGAGTCAACAAGATCAACACAGTAACTGAATGAACATCAAATAATTAGACACCGTCCAAACTAAGCACTACTTAGGCAAGTAGTAAATACTCTCAACAACATTTGTATTCTTTTCAAATTTTAATCATCAATCATCACCTTAGTCTTTGAGTCAACTGTAGTTAGACATTAATGCCACACTAGAGATGGATGACATCAATAAGAATACCATTCATAATACTAACACCCAAGTGTTAGGAACATATAAGACAACAAAAATACACCAAATAACATCTTACGTCCACAACATTATCATCACAACTAAAATCTATGAAGGAGCTAAACAAAGAACTCAACAACAACATTAGAAATTTCATTACCAATGTAATAGTATCTAGAACACAACTGGTATGTTGTACAATAGATGAATATCTTGGAGAAAGAAAACTACAAGAATATCTTGAGCCATATCCATAAAAGGAACTTGCACCACAAAATCTTCTATCCATACCATTCCAAACTAGTCCGCATAGCAAGAACAAGGTATCAAAAAGTTTGTTAATACTTCATCAATACTCCATCATACCACTTCATCTTTCCAACAAGTCTGTCACCAATACTCCATCCTTCCATAAACACTCCATGCTTCCAAAAATTTTGAAATCAATGAAAACCAACTTGCCATATTTGCAACACTCAGACAACATTCAACAAACTACAAGGAAACCAATTCGATCAATGACTCCCAACTACCAGAGACTAGGTCAATCCTCAAAATCCATATAAACAAAGATTCATTTTAAATACCAAATAGAAATGTATTCATACAATGCTTAAACATGCAATGTTAATTTACCAAAGTATAATACTATCTAGGAATCATCATGAAAGCAAGAACAATATGCTAAACATTCAAATCCAAGCTCACAAGTCAATAAAGATGGAGGTGCCAAAAGTAGGTAAAGGCGTTGAACCATGTTGGCGGTGGTCTGCAGGGACAAATGTCGATCCACAAAATAAAACTTTTTGGCTACATCATCAGTCCAAAGAGATGAAGATGTCAAACTGCAGGTGGAGAGACCGAAAATCATAGGCGTTAATTTACATAATATAGTCAACAATTGAAAGTTGAATAGTTTCCTAAGACCCAAAAATTATCAAACCAGTGATGCAAAGGTACTTCTTTACTGGTGAAGGGCCCAATAAACATAGATGTTAATTGGAAAATACCTCCTAAACACTTAAAAACATTTATAAAAACCTATGCCAACTCCTGTAATACCTCAAAAATGGGCTATAAGTTCATTAACCTCCTACATCGACAAATCGAACAAAATCGACATCAAAGTCCTAATCTAAGGCACATCTAAACATCATCAAATCTAATTGATTATCTTAAATTTTGCATCGGGGAATATTCCTAATAATATTCCTAATTATCTTAATTATCTTTAATTTTATAATTATTTGGCAATAAATCACATTTATCCTAAAGTTTGATTAATTGAATATTTTCATATTTAATTAATTAGATTTAATATTTGCCACTTAATTATGTAATTAAATTTAATTATATCTATTATTAATTGTATTATTTAATTTTGACAATAAATCTAATATCATATGAATAATTGATTAAATTCTTATTTAATTAATTAAAGCAAGTTGTCATTATTTAATAATATAGTTTTTAATAAAAGTTTGATTAAATAATTGATGAACCCATAAATCAATTGTTTTATTTTTAAAAGCAGTTAAGTTGGAAATAAATCACTTTATTATTAAATTAATTCATAAATAAAACATGCACAATCATAAAAGTAGACAACTATCAATTATCAATTAAAGCTAAACTCTATTTTGAGTTAAAACTTAGCTTTTGCATATTTTTGTGAGTTAATTATCTTTTATTTAAAAATAACTCAAAAATCAAGTTGAGTTATTTGAGTGATTTATAGCTTTTTCCCATGCACCTCCAAAGCCCTGGATTTCTATAAATTAAAGGCTCAGCTCTTCACAAATCATCTCATTTTTTGCACAATCACGCTGGAGAATTGGAGACTGAGGAATCAACTTGCGAATTCAAAGCTTTGTGAGATCAATCTTATTTTTTTTGCATTCATATTACATATCATTGTTAGATTCATAGCATATCAATTTTCAATAGCATTCATAGCATATCAATTTCATTTAGCATAGATTTCATATCAGTTTTTACAATTATTATTGCATAGAAAAATCCAAAAAATAGCTTAATTGCATTTATTCCATATCCATCTTTTGCATTCAAATCCTTCATTTAGGTGTCGTCTAGGTCACTGATCTCGATTACAATCTGAGAACATTAATCTCGCACCTACTAGAAGGCAGTAAATCGCTTGGTTAGATAGCTTTCAATTTTGCACGATTTTGATTTTTGCTAACCTCTAATGTTTTACTGAGTGTTGTGTCTACAGATCAGGTACAATTTTCACACACACAACTCCAACATACAACTAAAATGCATCTAGCTCTACATCGGGGAGTATCAAATACACAAGATTGAGACTAGAATCATTTGATACAATCAATATAATCATGATTACACTACCCATCCAGAACATGATAATAAAAAGGATACAAGTACTAAGAGAAATGCATAGGGATAGAGAAGAGCACATCATGCTTGATACTGAAGTCACAAGATCTGGTCCACCACTTGTATGTCAATCCCCAACAATAACGTGTCACGCGACCCGACCATATAGTACCCTCATGTTAACCCCATCGTGCTCACACAACCCAAGCAATAGTGTAATACAAAAACAATCAGGGAAGTAGGCTTACACACACCAAACAAATGCATCTGAAAATAAACAAGTAGTACCAAAATACAAAGCAATCTTTATGCAATAACCACATAGAGGAGGAACACCAAGTCAAAAATCCATAAGGGTGAATACCCCAAGAACATGTTGGTACCTTCAAATATTGATGGAATTTGAAATGATATTGACTATGACACCTAGGTGCAGCCTTGCACAAAAAAAACTTTCTTAAGTGGCATAGTTTGAGATTGAATGATTGAATATCTACTGATTGTAATGAGAAATACCCTTGGGATCATGTTGATTACCTATCTTTAAGTGTGTTTTTCCATTTTTAGCTTCCCGCAGTTAGGTTTGACAAGTTTTTCAGGTACCCAATTTGAGGCCTCAGCACAAATCTATATTTTGCACTTTTTCATAATAATCAGAGCAGCCCGTTTTAGAGGCCTACACTTTGCATCCAACAGATTGTTATGTCAGATTGATTATTCCTCTATACTAGAAACATATCAGCGAGCTCTCATATTCATTTTCAGACCCCAGTGACTTTATTTTCCATGTTTTTTAAGCCCAAAGCAAATGGAATTTATTCTTCTTTCTTGTATACATAGTGATAAATCATCTTGGGGACCAACTATGCATATTAATATCTTGATGTTAGTTGACATTTGTGATAAACAAATTGGTTCCTTAGATTGCATGCATGTAAATGTATTGTCGTGAGAATTTGTGGGGTTTCAAGATAAGGTTTGATATTTTTGCAAGATCAATTCCAAATGCAGTGCACTTAGCCTTTACATCTACATTTTCGCAATGTTTCAAAGTGATCATTTTTGGCAATTAATATCTTGCACCCAAATTGAAGTTGGGAAGAACCTCTTTGCACACTTATTCATTGTACTTTACTGTACTTGTATGCCTAGTGGAAGTCTTATAGAGTGAGATTTGGTATTTTTGCAAGACACATTTTGAAGGGGGTTTAGGTAAGTTTTATCTGTGCAATTGCAGAAAGTATGAAATTGCCCACCTTGAATATCAAAATCTCACAATCTTGATATCGTCAACCAAATCCATTTGGTGACTCTACTATCATATTGTTGGAGTTCACTATGCATAGTTAGCGTGGGTAATAGAAACTTGATCCATACAAATTTTTCTAGGAAGGTGGATTGAATTTTATCTATTTAATTTTTAGGAACTGCAAAATTTTCAAATGATTTTGTTTCAAAATTTTGTTTTTTTAATTGTTTTAACAATTGTAACATTTGTAGTTATATTTTACAATAAGCAATTATTATAAGCTTTCTTTATTATTTTTATTTTATAGATTCATTTATCATAATTGACTAAGTTATTTACCATATTATACATGCTAATTTCATCCTCTATACATTGAAAAAATATTGGAATAACTTTTTCAAATATTTGTTTGATTAGATATGACAAAGAACATTTTTATTTAGTTCAATAATAGTCCAACATATTATATTTTCAAACATACTACTAAAGCATTAAAGGAGATTCAAAATAAAGGACAACCAAATAGATGAGCAAAGTAAAGAATTAAAGATAATCAAAACATAAGATAAAATTTAGTAAATTATATGTTGACAAAACTAAGTCAAGTAAGAGTAAAATGTTAAGGTCATAAAAGATTCATAGAAATAAAAATTCATCTATTTTTTAAAAGATATTATAAGGAGTTATAATAGCACTAATCTCCTCTTTTTAGAATTTAGTTGGTGTATATATATATGTTGTGGGTATTTATTGGATCTTTTATAAGCTTCAAATTTAATTTTATTTATTTAAATATATTGATAAAAATAATACCTATTTGTCTAAGTTATTGATCATATTTGTATATTAAATGAATAGATAATTTCATTTGCTTTGATTTTTTGTTTTGTTTTGTTTAATTAGGTAGGTTAAAGATAAATTTTTTTCAACATAATGATAATTCAATACATTATATAAAAATTAAAGATATTCTATTCTTATTAGTTCATGGCATCGACTCAACTTAACTCGTTATTATTAACTATTTTTTTTAACAAATCAAATAAGAGAGATTTTTTATATTTCTAAAATATTTATCTTAACTAAAAGTAAAGTTGCAGATTTTTTAACAAAACATATTCTAAAAATTTGTTTTCTCAAATTTGATTGGTTAAAATATTAGTGATAAGAGCCCTTTTTTCGGAGGTTGTTAAAATATTTGAAAGCATTTGAAGCTTAATATTTTTAATGACTTTCAAATTATTATTTTGTATTAAGTTTTTTTATTTATAATTTTTACACTATGCACTCATATAGGGTATAGTGGAATACTTTATTTTATAATTTGAATATTCAATATGTCAGAAAAAAAATTATTGTAAAAAACCTCACATATTTAGTTAGATTTTCTTATTTAGTTTATATAATTTAATTGTATATGTCTTTTCATTTTTATTATTAGTTTTGTTTTTGTTTTGTTAGGCTTGTCTATTTATACCATTGTTGTATATTTATTATTATTTTATTTATTTCATATTTTATTTATATACATATCTTATTTTAAATTTTGTTGAGTTGTTTTTATTTTAGAATATATGTATGTGTGTGTTCACAGTGTATATTTTAATAATTGAAAGCATTGTTTACATTAACTAATTTATTTTGAAAAAAAAAGTTATTTGAAAAATATAGAAAAATATAAAAATCACTATTAATTTTTTCAAAAACAATTTAATTTTTTTTTTCATATTTTGGCAGAAACTATGTTGAAGCCTTGTTATTTATTTAAATTGGTTGAAAATTTTAAATTACTATTTTTTCTCGAAGATTTTTTCAAACTGTTTTTATGGATAGAGAAACTTAAATATTTTTTATTAAAAAAAATATAAATATTGTAAAAATCTAATAAAATATTATGTATTTTAAAATACTATTGAAGCTTAAATACTATGAAATAAATCAAACTATAATATAAAGTTTAGTGAAGTATATGTCAAAAAATCTCGTAAACAATAATTTGCAAATATAATTAATTCAAACTTTAATTTATATGTAAAATAATTTTTGACTTTTTTTAGTTTTGTTTGTAATTTTAATATTAAATGTCTATCTAATTCAAATTTTAATAAAGTTACTAGAATTATAAATATATTTTAATTAATTATAAAATATATAAATAGGTAATAGAATTGACTTAATTTTATATATTTGATATTAAAAAAAAAAGAAAAAAGAAACAATCATTCGTAAAAATCTATTAACCAATCATAATGAAGAGAAATATTTTTTAGAATTTAAAAACTTAAATAATATGCATGTAAACTTTAGAATAATAAAATAAACTTGAATAATAAAAAACTTGCTTATCATTGGTTCATATGATTGTTTTTAATAACTAGTTAACGAATCCAAAATTCATTACAATAGTACTATGCTTATGGGAAGTAATAATGTTATCTATTTTTAAATTTTACATCTGATATCATTAATCATTTTCTACATGAATTCTATTAATAAAATATTAGTGGAAATTATTTTCTTAAGAAATATGTAAATTGAAACATAGTCAATATATTTAATAATCTTCTATGAAATATTAATAAACATGTAAATTGAAATATAGTCAATACATTTAATAATCTTCTATGAAATATTAATAAACATTTAAGTTTTTAGAAAATCCTATCCACTCACATTGCACCCACAAAAGCGCACAACTGCTAGTTTAAAATCAATATTTGATTTAAATAAAAACATCTATATATCAAGAAGGGGAGAAGTTTTAAAATCATTTCATTCAATTAAATTTTTAAACACTAAAGTTACATTTGAAAATTAAAAGTGTTATAGTTTGAAGGGTTCCACAGAGAGCTTAGAGAAAGCTTAGATAAAAATTTAAAATTTGCAACATGGAATACAATCAAATCACAGGCAAAAAGGGAATAGCTTAAATATGGTTGCAAAGAAGAGGCAGGTTTTTTCAAAAACCTAAATTCTAAAGTTGGGCGCTCAAATGGGTATTAATGGTGTATTAATGCCTCTCTAAAGGAGTAATTTTCTGTGAGAAATGTGTGAAATTATTCCCAGCGGTTGATGAAAAATTTTCATTCATTGGAATCATGGCTTCAAATGCCGAATTCAAGGGAATTGGATTCTCAGCTAAAAGTTCTCATGTATTTCCAAATGGGATCGATAGTTTAATCACCATTTCAAGCACAATGTGATCAACATAAAACATCGTCTGGCACAGCTACTGAGATTTTTTCATCCCAACAAGCTTTTTTCATTTTCGAAGGTGAAGATATTGCATGAGGGTGAGTAGTTCGAATTATGAACAAATCAAGACAAATGGGAATCAGTTTCAGCCAAAAAGAGGGCCAAAGTGTGCAGGAAGTTCGTAACTATTTTCACCAAGTGAATGTGAAACAACGAAATTGGTTAATGACCAAATAATGGGTTTTCACCCAGAGGTATTGTTTAGCCAAAGGAATGAATGTGCAGAGTTATGGATGTCTTCATTCTCAATAGTAAAATAGCTTCACATATAACAGAATGGGGTTTTAATTTCTCACAGTTATGGACTTCCTACCAAAAGAATTATAGACAAAGTGGTAATAGATTGGTTGTTTTCACCAATGGGATAAAATTATTCTGTTGAAGGTACATGATTATGAAGGGATGATAATAATGGCACTTTAGCAAATAAACGTTTCATAGTCATGTGAGAGGGTGCAATTTAAGAAATGAAGCAAATATTGTTGTGCCTAGTTTGTTAAAATAGGTGAAATTGTTCACCTAAAATATGGCTTGCAGTAATAGAATGATGTTTTGATGGATGAAAAGGTTGTTACTCAAGAGTAAAATTGGATGAGTTTATTGGTGAAAGGGAAGTGGTAAGTTATTTTACCAGTGAGGGTAGAAATGTAGTGGCAGAATTATTAAGGGTAGAATGTAGTGGCAAAATTGTTATTTTCTCCCGGTTGAATCTAGAAATAAAAAAGTATTTTTATTTAAAGTGAGAAGTGGGTGAAAATGCAGTTCAAAACACATGGAAGTTCATCTAAAAAGGTTGAAAATTATAGCAACATGGCAATGTAAAGCTTGAACTATGATGAAA
This sequence comes from Chamaecyparis obtusa, assembly GCA_027943335.1. Lineage (NCBI taxonomy): Eukaryota > Viridiplantae > Streptophyta > Pinopsida > Cupressales > Cupressaceae > Chamaecyparis > Chamaecyparis obtusa. The sequence continues at coordinate 118,257 of BSBK01007280.1, forward strand.
AAGGAATATACTTTGACTATGAGAAAATAATGTGTTGCAAATTAAATAGTATTTTCCTTCAAATAAGTTATGTTTCATGGGGATGTAGGACAAAGGGAAAAATAATGAAAAAAATCTTTAAATGCACTGAAACCGAATGTAGTTCATAGGAAAAGGCAGAAGACATTAAAACTGAAAATCAGATGTTTCCAGTTGCAACCAAGATAGAGGCAAGTGCAGATCACATAATGAACAAATGTTTTGCAAATTAGGAATGCAGATTAGATCAAGTGATTGGGGCAGATTTTTTCAGGTTGAAAGAACATATTGTTGATGTATTAGCATTTGGAGTTTCTTTCTCTCCTAAATAAGAAAAGATTTTGGTTGATATATGAACTGACTCTTAGTTGGAGAGTTGAAGAGGCCCGAATTTGGAATCTAAAGAGTCTTTCGTTTGGAAGATAAAGAGTCTTCTCTGTGGAACAATGGAGAGTCTTCTGTGTGAAGACAAACGGTTCTTGTTGTTTCAGCAATATTTTATATATATCTTTCTCTTGTGCGTTGTGGTAAGCTAGCCACGCATTGTATTGATGGTTCTATGTGTAGTAGATAGATTGTTGGTTCAGTTTGGAGCATTGTACTGAGACTTTTATTAATTTATCAATAAAGCATCATTTTTGTGTGGCTGGATTTTTCCCCTCAAGCTGGAGGGTTTTCCCAGGATATATGTTGTGTTTATTGTTCTTTATTCTATCATGTTTTGCCACTTATTTTGATTCCTGGCCTAAAATATTAACATGGTATCAAAGTGGGTTTAAACAAACATCTTGTGCATGGAGTTAGGGAGCTTTGAAGGTTGACGAGGCTCTGCAATGGGGATAGATTATTGGAGATAATTATAATTTCTCTCCTGCCACTGTTAACTCTTCTCCCACCACCACTACATAAAATCTACTCTGTTCTTATCCTGACACACTGGTAGCAGCAAATCTGATTTGTAATTATCTTTGTTTGTTTGCAAAGTATATGAGATTTTAACTTGCCGTGGCAAGATCACCGTGTCAAAGAAAATCAGATTTGCATTTATCTTGGTCTGCAGGAAATCTGATATGTTCTTATCCTCACTGCACTAATCTGGATGGTTACTTGCCTTGTACTGCAAGTTTTGTTTTTTTGTCTTTAGTCTTCACCGCCTCTGTTCATCGAATGAGGGAGATCACCTGTTTTGTTGAGGTGTTCATAAATAGAGGTTTTGTAATTGCTTTGGTGATATGTGATCAGCAAATTTGTAGCAGAGAACTCTGTAGAGTTCAGTTCTTTCAATTAATAAAATTTTCCCTTTATGCTGTAGCATATGGTTATTAAATTGCTCTGTTCTGTTTACTTTAAGTGTTTTGTTTTAATTTATTTCAATTCTCTGTTCTATTGTGGTTCTCTGTTTCTTTCAGTTTGGTATCAGAGCTAGAGAGCTTTCAAGATCCAGATGAGCCAAGTTGAGGCTGCTTAGTGTGAGTTATTTAAAGACAGTGATAGTGTGAGTAAGTTGAAAGATTGCTGAGAAAAGAGTCTTTATATTTTTCATTTGAAGATTGTAGCCATTTGAAATCTGAACTAAGATGGCTTCAAATAGTTCAACCCTACCTCAGGTTCCTATTTTGACTGAGAAAAATTATGATTCCTGGTCTATTTGAATGAGAACATTGCTTCGTGCTGATGGTCTTTGGGGATTCGTGACTGAGGGATATGCAAAGCCTCCTAATCAAGCAACAGAGTTGGCTCTATCAAATGCTGATCGAAATCTATTGAAGGAGAATCGAAATAAGGATAATAAAGCTCTTGGTCTTATTCACCAAGGCTTAAATGAGACTATATTTCCAAAGGTGTCTAGTGTAGAGTCTTCGAAAAAGGCTTGGGACACACTTGAAACTTGTTACCAAGGTATATCTAAGGTGAAGAATGTTAAGTTGCAAAACTTGAGTAGAGATTTTGAGAATCTGAAGATGAAAGACAACAAGACTGTGGATGGTTTCATGACACAGGTCATGAATATTGTCAATCAATTAAGACAATACGGTGATGATCTCTCGAATAAGAGAGTGATTGAGAAAGTTCTTAGATCTTTACTAAAGAAGTTTGAGACTGTAGTTGTGCCCATATAAGAGTTTAAGGACATAAGTAAAATGCATATCGATGAACTGACTGGTTCATTGATTACACATGAATCAAGGATGATAAGGTACGATGATAATCCATTGGAGAATGCTTTCAAAACTCAACTACAAATTACCAGAGGTAGAGGCCGAGGCTGAGGAAGATTTGGTAACAATGGAAGAGGAGGCACAACTGTTATTCAAAGAGACAATAGAACTAATTCAGAATCTGAAGAGAAATTTCAAAGGAGCCCTTCTCACGTGAGGGGGAGTAATAGTAGAAACTGGCAACAAGGAAACTAGAGGTATGATAAGTCAAAAGTACAATGTTTTTATTGCAAAAAGTATGATCATTTTGCTAATAAGTGTTGGAAGAAGCAAACAGATGCTAGTAAGCAGTCTGCACATATTACAGAGGAATATGAAGATAATTAGAAACCTGTGTTTCTGACGTGTAATGTAACCGAAGAAAGTTCAAATGATGTTTGGTTTTTGGACAGCGGTTGTAGCAATCATATGACTGGAAATAGACAGTTGTTTTCCACTTTAGACATGAGTATTCAATCTGAGGTAAAGTTGGGAAATGATAACAAGGTGAGTGTTAATGGTAAAGGAGTGATTTCCGTATATATCAAGAGTGGTGAAAGAAGAAGAATAGATGATGTGTATTATGTACCCAGTTTAAAATGCAATTTGTTGAGCATTGGATAGCTAATAGAGAAAAGGTATAGAGTATTCTTAAAAAATGAGGTATGTAAAATCATTGATAAGTATCCAAGCAAGCAACTGATAGCAAGAGTAGAGATGACTAAGAACAGAATGTTTCCACTCACTAGAAGAAATGAACTTTCTAACTCCTTGAATGCTTATAAAGTTAAGAGTTTAGATGAATCGTGGTTATGACATTTAAGATATGGCCATTTACACTTTGGTGGCCTAGATTTGTTACAGAAAAAGTAGATGGTGAAAGGGTTGCCTAGTATTCAACAGCTGGCAAACTCATGTGAAAGTTGCATACTTGCAAAACATCACAGAGAGAAATTTGTTTCAGGAGTTTCATATAGAGCAAAATCTCCATTAGATATTGTACACACAGATTTGTGTGGACCGATGCAAACACCATCTTTGACTGGTATGAGTTATTTTTTAACCTTTATAGATGATTATAGTCGAAAGACTTGGGTTTATCTTTTGAAGCAAAAGTTTGAAGTTTTTGGTATATTCAAAAGGTTTAAAGTTATGGTTGGAAAAGAGAGTGGAAAATATATTAAAGTTCTAAGATCAGATAGAAGAGGTGAATATATGCTAAATGATTTCATTGAGTTTTGTTAGAATCATGGAATCAAGAGACAACTTACTACTCGCTTTACTCCACAACATAATGGAGTAGCTGAAAGGAAGAATCGAACCATTATGAACATGGCTCGAAGTATGCTGAAGGAGAAGCATCTATCAAATGAATACTGGGGAGCTGCAATTAATTGTTCTGTTTATATCCTAAATAGGAGTCCCACTAAGAGTGTGAAGAACCATGTTCCTCAAGAAGCTTGGAGTGGTAAGTATTGCAATATATCTCATTTGAGGATTTTTGGGTGTGTGGCTTATGCGCATGTACCCAAAGAGATGAGAAGGAAGTTATATGATAGGAGTGAGAAGTGTATTTTTATTGGATATAGTGAAGAGTCTAAGGCATATAGACTCTATAATCCCCTCACCAAGAAGTCTATTATCAGTAGAGATGTTGAGTTCATGGAAAAAGAGTCATGGGATGGAAGCATAGATAAATCTATTGCAGAGGGAGCTGTTTTATCTCATGGAGATGATGCAAATGAGCAAGCCATACAAGATGGACAAATGATTCCACAAGAACATACACCTCCAGTAAGTACTCCAGAAAGACAACCTCCAAGTGCTGGCCCATTACAGTTCAGACTGCCTAGAACTCAAGAGTGTGGTGAACCATCCGGTCATGGTGGACAACAAAAAAAAGAATTAGAGGTTAGTAATGAATCAAATCCCACATTAGCTTCATTAAGAAATAGAATCAAAGGTCAGAAGACTAGGAGTTTAAGAGAGCTATATGATCAGAATGAAGAATTAGATCAAGTTTCAAATTTTGTATTGATTGCATATGATCCTGTTAACTTTGATGAAGTTGTAAAAGAAGAGGTTTGGGTAAAAGCCATGAATGAAGAGATTGATGCTATAGAGAGAAATAACACATGGAATCTTGTAGATTTACCTGAAGATAAAAATAGTATAGGTGTTAAATGGATTTATAAGACTAAGTTAAATGCTAAAGGTGAGGTTGAGAAACACAAAGCAAGACTTGTAGCTTAGGGATTTAGTCAGCATCTTGGTATTGATTATAATGAAACTTTTGCACCTGTAGCCAAACTTGACATAGTGAGAATCATGTTGGCTATTGCAACACAAAACAAATGGAAAATGCATCAAATGGATGTAAAGTCTTAATTTTTAAATGGATTTTTGGAAGAAGAGGTTTATGTTAAACAACCTCTAGGATATGAGATTGAAGGAAAAGAAGATAAGGTCTATAAGTTAAATAAGGAATTATATTGATTTAAACAAGCTCCCAGAGTGTGGTATGCCAGGATTGATGAATATTTGAATAGCAGAGGATTCAACAAGAGTCCAAGCGAGCCAACCTTGTATACAAAGGTATATCAAGAAGGAAATTTTTTGATAGTTTGCCTGTATGTTGATGATTTGATTTTTGCCGGAGATCTCTCTATAGATGACTTTAAGACTTCCATGAAAATAGAGTTTGATATGACTGATTTAGGATTGATGAAGTATTTTCTTGGTATTGAAGTTACTCAATCTAAAAATGGTATTTTTATATGTCAAACTAAGTATGCTAAAGATGTTTTGAGAAGGTTTAATATGTTCAGGGGTCAAATGTTGATCCGACTTTATATAAGAGATTGGTTGGAAGTCTCATGTATTTGACAACATCAAGGCCTGATATAATGTTTTCTGTAAGTTTAATATCCAAGTTTATGGAGTCTCCTATGAGTACTCACTGGCAGGTTGGAAAAAGAATCTTAAGATATATTGTTGGAACGACAAATTTTGGTATTTTGTATACATCAATTTCATATTTTAAATTAACTGGATATTTTGATAGTGATTTTGCAAATAGTGTTGATGAAAAGAAAAGCACATCTGGGTATGTGTTTAGTTTTGGATCGGGTGCAGCAGCATGGGCATCAAAGAAGCAGCCTATTGTGACTTTATCATCGACTGAGGCAAAATATGTTGTAGTGACAGTAGCAACTTGTCAAACTGTGTGGATGAGAAGGATTTTGACTGAGTTACAACATGAACAGGAAGAGTCGACTCAGATTTATTGTGACAATAAATCTATTATTGCATTAGCAAAAAATCATGTTTTTCATAAGAAGAGTAAGCATATTGATACTAGGTATCATTTCATTCGAGAATTGGTAAATGGAAATCAAGTTTGTATGGAATTTTGCAGATCAAAAGATCAATATGCAAATATATTTACAAAACCGTTGGCAAAGGAGTTGTTTGAAATTCACAAAGAAGATATTGGTGTTTTTATGATGTAATATCAGTTCTACTTAAGAATATATGGTAAAAATTAAGGAGTATTGGAGATAATTATAATTTCTCTCATGGCACTATTAACTCTTCTCCCACCGCCACTACATAAAATATGCTATGTTCTTATCCTGACACACTGGCAGCAACAAATCTGATTTGTAATTATCTTTGTTTGTCTGCAAAGTATATGAGATTTTAACTTGCTGTGTATTGCAAGTTTTATAAACTGGCAAGATCACCGTGTCAAAGAAAATTAGATTTGCATTTATCTTGGTCTACAGGAAATTTGATATGTTCTTATCCTCACCGCACTAATCTGGATGGTTACTTGCCTTGTACAGTAAGTTTTGTTTTTTGTCTTTAGTCTTCACCGCCTCTGTTCACCGAATGAGGGAGATCACCTGTTTTGTTGAGGTGTCCATAAATAGAGGTTTTGTAATTGCTTTGGTGATATGTGATCAACAAATTTGTAGTAGAGAACTCTGTAGAGTTCAGTTCTTTCAATTAATAAAATTTTCCCTGTATGTTGTAGCATATGGTTATTAAATTGCTTTGTTCTGTTTACTTTAAGTGTTTTGTTTTAATTTACAATTATTTTTTCTATTGTGGTTCTTTGTTTCTTTCATAGATGCCATTTTTCCAAATTTCTCGTGCACCTCAAAGAAGTGTTGAAGATAATAGCTTTAGGAGATATTTTCTATTCATCTTTCTATGTCTGACACAATTTTCAAGAGTATTGTTGGTTCCTATTTTCACATGCCGAGTATGGTATCATGTGTTGTCGTGAAGTTGAGTAAAGATATTGTTCTATGTTGTCATGGTGTTGCAGTATGATCATTGGTTTTATCTTATATATTTTCTTGAGGTTGCAGTCTGGGCATATATACATATCCTGGAAGCGATTTTCTTATCAGAGATTGTGAATCATCTCTGCAAGAATCTGATATCCCTCCTATCGTGTTTTCCCTACTACAATTCTACAAAAGTATGAATGATGATTGTCATTGGTGATGATACCTGATGAAGACTTACTGTCAAATATCGAGGCTGGGTGATCATGTTTCAAAGAAGAAAAGACAAAGAAGTTGTTGGCTAGAATTGATGAATCTAGATTTGTACCTTCTGGTTGTAATTTCTTTGAAATTTTATGCTTGAAAGAGAATCAATTCTTGAGGAAAACATATTTTAGATTCTTTTAGAGAAATCTATGAAAAGTGTGCATGCACCATAGTTTGGGGTTTGCTCTCGTAGATGTTCTAAAGCCCTCCCATTCTTGTCAATAGAGTTGTGTATAGATTTTGAGTTGTATCAGATAGATATATACTTGGGGAAAACATTTTACATTTGGATTGTCTGAAGAATTATGAACTTTGATGGCTATATTTGAATTGATGAGTCTAGAAATTAACTAGTATTCAAGAGATCTTGAGATGTGGTCAGCACTAATATTTATTCTAGAACCATTTCTATGCATGAGTATGAAGTTTAGTATAGCTTGATGGTGATAATAGTGAAGGGACTAAAAATTTCTTGAGTTGTGTTAACTGGTTCATCTGCTTAAGCTAAAATTTCCCTTGAGAAGATGTTTTTAATCATTGTATCATCTATGATTCTTGCTAAGAGGGAGTCTTAGCGTGATTCCTGTTGAGAGGGAGTCTCAACATTCAGATGATATTTTATGTGCTTTAATGCATTTTTCTCTGAGAGGAAGAAATTTGAGGTGAAAGCCCTTGTTAATGCATTCTTCTCTGCAAGAGAAGTTTGAGGTGCAAGCCCTTGGTAATGCATTCTTCTATGCAAGAGAAGTTTGAGGTGAAAGCCCTTGTTCCACCCTCTGTGAGAAGCCATGGTGGATCCACCCTCTGGGAGTAATAATGGTGGATGTCATGTGAGAGACTCCATAAATTAGCACTCATGTTTATTCACGCTCTGGGAGTAGCCATGGTGAAAATCATGATGAGATGGCAACATCACGTTGATGTTGGACTAACCACCAATGTCTCCTTTCGGGATTTGTGACATGGTTTAACAGCCTCTTGTGTCTTCTATAAGTCTAGTGGTTGTATCAGGCATTAACAGGTCGATCTTTTGGTGCAATGACAACTGCTACTTGTAACAAGTGGTATCAGAGCTTGGTCACAAGTTGGAATCCCCTCGGGTGATGCTAAGGGGGGGATTGTTGGACTAACCATCAACGTCTCCCTTCAGGATTCGTGACATGGTTTAACAACTTCTTGTATCTTCTATAAGTCTAGTGGTCGTATTGGGCATTAACAGGTCGATCTTTTGGTGCAACGACAACCGCTACTTGTAACAGTTGAGTGACTCCGTGATGTGAGCTTGTGTATATTTCACACATGGGAGTATCCATAGTGAAAATCATGTTGAGTGACTCAATGATGATATCACATTGAGAGAATCCATGATAAATTTTGGTTTCTTCACAAATGGGTGTAGCCATTGTGGGTGTCATGTTGAAAGACTCTATGACATGAATATCTGGAAAGATAACTCCTTAGCTAAGAGAGAGTGTTGATGTATTAGCATCGGGAGTTTCTTTCCCTCCTAAATAAGAAAATATTTTGATTAATATATGAAGTGACTCTTGGTTGGAGAGTTGAAGAGGCACAAATTTGGAATCTAAAGAGTGTTTCATTTGGAAGATAAAGAGTCTTCTGTGTGGAACAATGAAGAATCTTTCGTGTGAAGAAAATTGGTTATTTTTGTCTCAGAAATCTGATATATATATGGGTAAGTGCACCAAGATGGTCAACAAAAAGGGGGTATAAGTGGCCACTTTTTTTTTTTTTTTTTTTCTGAAATCAGGGAAACCTGAACTTCACAAAGAGATTTGAGGGTTATGCACTCAAAACTAGGAGTTGTGTAAAGAATAAGAATTGTATTACTCTGAATCTAGTTTCTAAACTACTAAAGTTTTTAAAAATGGATAAGATTAAGAGGGTCAAATCTCTCATGCACAAAAAATTGTTCCTAATTTTTTCATAAAAAACATAAAATAGTTGTTTCACTGCACTTCACAAACTATATAGTTAGATTTAGTATTTTTCAAAACCCTTTGGTAGGATGATAGGTAAGAGTGAGATCTAGAATTTGTGTATTTTTTGTAATTTTCTATTTAGTATTCTATTTTTTATGATTTTTTGAAGTGACCGCATCCTAAAAATATGGTACATGTTCATGCATTGGGCATAACTTGCATCAAAATAATTCAAATTGCAAATTTTTTTTTCAAGTGTATAGAATCTAGTGTAGAACAATAATATGTAATTTTTAAAAATTTGGTAAAGTAGATCAAAAGTTATTAAAAAAATAGTAGACATGTATGTGATGACTGTGAAGACACTGGTAAAGAAAATTAAAGTTTACTATGCTAATGTTGTCCAAAATAGAAAAATTTATATGTTCAGAAAAATTAGAAGACATGTGAGATGATGGTAGTAAGTTTAGAGATACTCACTTGATCATTTATAAAATTGATGACGATGAAGTTGAGAAATCATGTTGAAAGAAGAAAAAACATGTAAATGGACAAAATTGGAGGGAAAATGGGCTTGCAAGCCTTAGGGTCGTATTCCAAACCTTTTACCAAGCTAATGCAATCAAGGATGGAGGATCCAATTAAGGACTATGCGACCTTGCAACCAAACAACAACACAACGAAAATTCCCAACAATAACACCAAATCTGATAGAAAATAGATATTTTATTCATCAAATTATTGATTAAATGCAATGTGTCAGGTTGTAAGGCCTTCCCGATTACGGCCAGGTACAAATAAAATAAGAGTCTACAAGATCTCGCAGGATCCAAATATTTTCCACAACTTCACCACTTAGCTAGCCTAGGTCTGCAACATGACATGACACTGGTAGGGATCCCAGGAAAGATCTAAACTTGTACTCACAACTTCCAAGAAATCTTCCTGTTCCTAAGCTCGCAAGCTACTAACTCTGCCCTTCTACTTGATTTTCCCCCCTAAACATCTACCCAAACATCCTCTTAAATACTAAATCCTAGCCACAAGTTGGCTTTACAAGGATATAAAAAATATTAAATGCAAAACATCAGTCGGCTCTCAAATAGCCTTACAATAAATAAAATCATCCATGTCGGCCTTCAAACGGTCATCAGATCCACATAGAAGAATGCAACACATTAGATCTAGGTCCCCACACGTCCAATGGTCAATCCATAACTCAAGGAGCGCGATCCAAATTAAATGCACCAGTCAGCCAAGCTGATCCATCCAAACAACCAAGTCGGTAAGCAAGAACACCGAACAATAAAGAAATAATCAAGCGCCAGTCAACCGACCATGCCAAGCATGACCGAGCAACACAGTTATTACCAAGTGCCATGGATCTGACGCCTTCAGTCACTGAGCATTCTTCAAACACTGAGCACCCCAGTAAACACTGAAACCAAGCAACTAGCCTCCCAAACCGAGCAAGTACTCCACCAAACCAAGATCAAAACTAACAATCTACCTTCAAAGACAAACATATTTTTTTGGTTGATACAAGATTTCCAAGAATCCTAGGATGCTCCTGCATTAGACACCCCAGGTTAAGAAGATTTTCTCACAAGGAAATCAAGAATGCTTCAAGGGAATCAGAACAGGTATGTTAAATATGTTCTTGACCCATATCTCTTCTTGTCCTTCATTCCAAGTTGTCTTCACTTCATCCACTATTCTCTGCAGCAAATTTTCCTACTTCCTATCTCTCTTATCTTTCTTGTCTGCAACTGATAGCAACCGACACTGATCATCTCTTCCACTACTGATCACATTAGTACCTCAGTAAATCTCATCCTCTTCGGAATCATCAATCAACTCAGTATCATCTGCATCTCTTTGTGTCATAAATGTCATCATCTACTATACAATCTCTGTTAGAAAGACCATCTACCTCTTAATCTCAACAAACTCTTCAGATATCTCATCCTCCTCCTTCAAACTAGACTTTGTAAGAATAGGCTCATCAACCCTGTGTTCTTGAGGTTTTTCATTGTCATATAGACAATACCTTATAACTCCACATCCCTTAACCCCTGTCTCCTATAAAGGTAACAACTTATGTCGAGATCCTTCATGCCTAACCACATAGGTGTTAGCATGGCCATCAAACAAAACATTTCTATCAAACTGCCAAGGTCTACCGAAAAATAGATGACAAGCATCCATAGGTAATACATCACACAATATTTCATCATGATAAAATCCAATCTAAAAATTAACCAAGCATTGTTCTTCAATCCTAACCTTAGATACATCTTGTATCCAACTAATCTAATAAGGATTAGGATACTTCTTTCTTTCCAAATTCAACTTACTAACCATCTCTTCTGAAACAAAGTTCTCAGAACTGCCACCATCAACTATAACATTACATACCTTATCCTTGCACTTACATCTGGTTCTGAACAAATTTCTTCTTTGCACTGGTTCCTGGACACATGCAGCTAATCTCCAAGTGATAAGAGTCTCACCTTTTTCTGCAACATTCACAATATCCTCTTCAGTAGTCAGTGAAACTCTCTTCTTAGGACATTGAAAACTTCTATGACTAGCTTCGCCACATTGATAATAAGTACCAGTGAACTCATTCTTCCACCTTCCTCTATGTCCAGTATTGTAGATCTTAGTGTCTTGACCACTGCCAGATCCTACATTAGGCTTCTTAGGATTCTCTACCACATTACTCTCAGCAACTGTTTCACCAATCTTACCACCTCTATTCCTATTATTCTATCTTCCTTCAAACTTCTTATTCAGCTTCTCTTCAATCTTCAGTTCCATCTGATAAACATATCCTATTGTAGTCATCCAAACAGTAAGTAACTCTTCTTGAATACTAGGTCTCACTCCATAGACATACCTAGCAACCTTCTCCTTATCAGCTTCAGAATGACCAGTCCTAATCAGGATTCTGTAAAACTCCTTAGTATACTCCTATACCAATTTGTTAGTCTGCTTCAAAGCTTGCATCTTCTTAACCATCTCCAATTCATAATCCATTGGAATGAATTGCTTCTTCAACTTGTCAACCATTCGGTTACATTTAGTGATCTTTTCTTTTCCTCTTCTACCTCTTTCCAACTAAACTTCCCTCCACCAAATATTTGCATGACCCTTCAACTTAGTCTTTGCAAATCTAACCCTATCAGGATCTTCTATTTCTTCATACTCAAAGTACTCATCTATCTCATTGATCCAATCAATCAATTCTTCTAGCCTAAGGCTTCTAGCAAATGCAAAAACTTCAATCTTAGGTCTTTTCCCAATTTTAGACATAGCTTTCAGGATTCTATTCTCCTTTGGATCTCGAGCTTCTTCTACAGTTCCTTCAAAGTGATCTTGTTCCTCAGATTCATCATCACTACCTTTCTTTGGTGTAGTCTTCTTTTTTCTCAATTCCTCTTGCAGATCTTGCACTTGTTTCTACAAAGCCCTAAAATCATCAAGATTGAATTCTCTAACCATTTCTTCCTCTAAGATCTCATGATTTCTCCTTGAAGGCATCTTCAAATCAAGATCTAGGTGCAAACACACAAGGTCTACTCAGCTCCAATAGGAACAAACTTCACTCACAAGATCAACTTTCTCTGGCTCCAACAGGAACAAACTTCACTCTGATACCACCTGATGCAGTCAAGGATGGAGGATACAATTAAGGACTGTCCGACCTTGCAGCCAAGAAATAACACAATGGAAATTCACAACAATAACAACAAATCTGATAGAAAATAGATATTTTATTCATCAAATTACTGATTACATGCAATGTGCTGGGCTGTAAGGCCTTCTCAGTTATAGACAGGTACAAAACAAATAATAGTCTACAAGATCTTAGAGGATCCAAATCTTTTCCACAACTTCACTACTCAGCTAGCCCAGGTCTGCAACATGACATGACACTGGTAGGGATCCCAGGAAAGATCTAAACTTGTACTCACAACTTCCAAGAAATCTTCCTATTCCTAACCTCACAAGCTACTAACTTTTCCCTTCCGCTTGATTTTCCCCCCTAAACATCTACCCAAACATCCTCTTAAATACTAAATCCCAGCCACAAGTCGGCTTTACAAGGATATACAAATATTAAATGCAAAACATCAGTCGACTCTCAAATAGCCTTACAATAAATAAAATCATCCATGTCGGCCTTCAAATGGTCATCAGATCCACATAGAAGAATGCAACACGCCAGATCTAGGTCCCCACATGTCCAACGGTCAATCCATAACTCGAGGAGTGCAACCCAAATTAAATGCACTAGTCGGCCAAGCCGATCCATCCAAAAAACCAAGTCGATAAGTAAGAACACTAAACAACAAAGAAATAACCAAGCGCCAGTCAACCGACCACACCAAGCATGACCGAGCAACACAGTTATTACCGAGTGCCAGGGAATTGACACCTTCAGTCACCGAGCATTCTTCAGAGACCGAGCACCTCGGTAAACACTGAAATCGAGCAACCAGCCTCCCAAACTAAGCAAGTACTCCACCAAACCAAGATCAAAACTAACAATCTACCTTCAAAGACAAACATATTTTTTTGGTTGATACAGGATTGCCAAGAATCCTAGGATGCTCCTACATCACAAGCCATAACCCGTACGGGTTATGGTGTACAAAATAACCCGCTCAGGTTTTGAAAAGGAAAAATCACAATTTCAAGTTCTATATAACCTATACGGGTTATGAAGACATAAAACAACATTTTTCAGTTTCACATAACCCGTACGGGTTATGGTGTACAAAATAAATTGCCCGGGTTTTAAAAATAAAAAATCACAATTTCGAGTTCTATATAACTTGTACAGGTTATGAAGACATAAAACAACATTTTCAGTTTCACATAACCCATATTGGGTTACGAAGACATTAAAAAATTTTCTTGTAAATGTGTAATACAATACACATTTGTATAGATTTACATATATGATATATTTCTATGTAGGTATATATTCATATCTATAGTTATATATAGATATATTTATATAGATATATGTATAGATATCTATATACATGCATGCCTCTTCTTATTTCCTCTCTCTCTCTCTCTCTCTCTCTCTCTCTCTCTCTCTCTCTCTAGTTTTACATAACCCATACGGGTTATGAGAAATTGTGAACATTTTCATTACTTTACATAACCCATACAGGCTATGAGGAATTCTTTATATTTGAGTCCCAACAACCTAAAAACCAATAGTGCAAGTTGTTTGAAGGCCCCACTGTTGTTGCACATGATTTTGTGGGATAGTAACAGTTAAGTTTTATTTATGTTATTATCAATTTTTCTTTGAAATGATTGATTTGTCTTTTATTTTGGATTCTTTTTGAAATTATTTTATCATGGTTACTTTAGATTATAATAAAATGATGCTCATATGTTGTTTTTATGCTATTTGATTGTGGATTTTCCTCATGATGTTACGTGTAGGACAATCAATATCAACAATGGGAAAGAACAAGAGAGGAATGATTGAACAACAAGAGGCAACAAAGGAAAGACAAAGGGAGTGTATGAGGAGATTATGTGAAGGTATGTCATCTAATGCACCTAATGAAAATGATGAACATTCAATAATTGAAATTGATATGATGAATGCACCAAATCAAAATGATCAACATACACCAATTCAAATGCATGAGATGAATCCACCTAATGAATGCGATGAACATAGACCATTTGAAAATGATGTAATGAATGCACATGTTAATGAAATTGAAGAAGATTTACCATTTGAATTTAAGGTGATTAATGCACATAATGCACCAATCTTAACACCTCCTAGAATAATTCGTAGAAAACCAAAGTTTCTAATAGACATTGATGAAAATATTGTGAGGCCAATGTATGATAAATTTTTTGAAATAAATTGTAGAAGAATGGCTATAACAATTTGGAATAACTATTTTGAAAACTTAAATCAAAGTGGAAGATGCAAATTAGTTGTTGAAATGATTAAAAATCTGAAATTTAGAGAGACAAGAAAATTTTGGGGTTAAGAACATCTGAAAATAATAGTGAAAGAACCATTGTGAGAAATATTTTTGATGCATACCAATCCATTGGTTTGAAATCACGCTCTAAAGATGCTAATGTTACTTGTCGTGTCCTCACATCAACCATAATGGGAAAAGAAATGAAAAAATCTCGTTTATTAAGAGAAACAAGAAAGTCATTAAGGATAAGTAGAACCACATTACACCATGCTTTAGATAGGAAAGAGAAAATTGAGGATCCTAACAATAATTCTCTGTGGACATTCTCAGGTAGACTCCCATGCAAGGACAAGGTTGTTTTTGATGCACTAAGAACATTAATTGAGAAATATTGGCATGAAAACACAAGGGTTTCACCCAACCAAAGAGATGTTGTTAGAAGGTGAATTGGAATTAGAAATCATGAGTCACATCCAAAACACTATTTAGATATGACACAAACACAATTTTATGAAAGGTTTCTTCAAAGCTTTCCTCAGATTAAAATAGTCAAAGATTTTTTGAGATGACAAAACCATTTTATGTTAAGATTAATCATGCGCGTACTACATGTTGTTGTAGGGTTCATGTTGAATTTTCCATGCATTATGAGATTTATCGCTATATATGTGGTACTTTGTACGCTAACAATGTTTTACAGGAATGTCATCTACAAGCACCTCCTAAGTCACCAAGAGACTTCATTTCAATTGTACTATGTAAATGAGATGGTGGGTGCATTTATTACAAGATGATGTGTTTGAAAGGATTTTGTCCTACATGTGGTGGTTTTCAAAAGTTGCATAGATTATTACATCTCGATAACACACACAAAATTGGGTAGAAACTAGTTTCTGTTAGAAAATACAAGTTAGTCACATATGGTGTTAAAGATGAAAAATAATTAAAGTGGTGTGAGTTAGTGAAAAGGGATATATGTGTAGCTTATTTTATGAAGATGTTTCAAGACAAACTAGTTTATGAGTACATAGGTCACACACATAGAGCTAGGTGGTTAGATGAGAAATTCAAGTTGTGTAAGGACACTTCCCCCTTGGTACTCTTGTCTCTGTCATTGATTTTGTAAAAAATTATACACTAAAACATCAAAATGAAGTACAACCTATGTATTACCACTCTACACAAGTTACGATTTTTGTACACAGTATTCATGCATGAAAATGATAGCACAGAGGAGGATAGAAAGGTTATAAGATAGTATCACTTCTATATCGAAAATGACCATTCACATTCCTCAGAGTTTGTGTAAGGATGCTTTAAAGTTTTCTATAACAGTTTAAGGGAAAGAGGTATAAGATAAAACCAACACTTAATATGGTCAGACAATTGCACCTCACAATTCAAGATTGTAATGATGCTCTACTGGTTGACTAGCTAGGATGAATGTGACAAGTGGTGTGCAACATTTTTGGAATTTCACTAAGGTGGGTCATGGAAAGGAAGAGCATGATGGTGTAGGAGCATGTGTGAAAAGAGCTCTTACCAGAGAGGAATTGAAGTATGAAGGTGGTGCAGTGTTAATAGATGGAGAAACAATTGTGCAATGGTGTAATTCTATGATGGGACGAGGTAATGTAGGTAAGTCTATGGTTTCCAAATATTTTTGGTTGATACGTGAATCTAACATTGAAAACTATTTAGATTTTTGTACACTTATAGGATCAAGTGGCATGCATTTATTTAGAAATTCAAATGCAACATCATTAGCTATTTATACTAGACATATTGCATGATTTTTCTCTTCGTGTATGCATTTTTGTGGGATGAATGTGAATCAAAATAGTGGGTCGACCAATGGTCTTGTAGAACTTTACAAACCCTAGATACATATCAACTTCCTTGAGCACTACAACTGAACCAGATGGAAACATCAGTGGATTTGGACCATGTACCTGACCTAGTTGAGCCAGGTAATTTATCAGTTTATTACTTAGTGAATTCTTTTTCTCATCTTGTATGAATTTAAGGTCAATTTATTAGTTCTTTATGTTGATTTTGGTATAAACTTATAGCCTTCTACTAAATGCGGGTCATGTATATGTAGTCATTGCAGATGAGAAAAATGAAGAAGAAACAAATTAATTTTTGTGTCATTGTATTGAGACCAAAAAGAAATTGACACAACTACAGTGACTGATGGAGAGAGTATTGAGTACCCAATAGGTTCCATTGTTGTGACAGGCACATGGCTTAGAAGGTACCATTGTTGTGTCGAGTTGTATTGAGACCTCTTAAACTCAATTTATTACACTTTGTATTGATATTGGGATTAACTTATTTTTATAATAAAATGCAGGTACCCTATCAATAATTCTAACGCTTGGTTGTTTGAGGACTTTGAGACACATAGACATATTCTTTATTACTCTAACCTTGTGGTTGCAACAAATATTCAATTGATTAAATATCACGGTAGACCTCTTAACAAGAATTTGTGGAAAGATCGTGAATCTGACCACGAGGCAATACTTGACACAATAAGGGTTAGAGCTAATCCAAAAGGTTCACTTGATTGATTTTGGGCCATAAAGATGAATGATTATATAATATGGTAGAATGATTTTGACAATTTTTATACGATTCTATGTGCATATGAGCTATAATGTGCATATTTAGATGCCAAATTTTGTATATAAAAATAACAATCAACTATAATGTGCATATTTAGATGTAAAATTTTGTATATATAAACAATAATGAGCTTCATCATGCATATTAGATGAAAATTTTGAAATATAAAAGTGCCCATGAGGCTGATTTGCAAATATTAAGAGCCCACATTTTGTATATCATAATTTGTACCATTTGATTATAAATACATATTGAATTTTGTATCCTTGCATTTGTATCGTCTTAATGACATGTAAAGTGCAATTTTTTTTTCTTAATTTATTTACACACATTAGATTTCAATTGTAAGGTCCAATGATCCACCATGTTACCTGGTGTAGGAGCATCTTGGGGTCCAAGGAGACCTCAAATAATGAACATGTAGTGTTTTGGTAAATGGTGCATGCTTAGTCTAAATAGGCTTTAATAAGATCATTTTGATTATTTGATGATGTAATAAGATCTTTGAAGGTAAAATGATGTAATACTTGGAGTCATTGAGTCAAAATTGGTCAAATGTGTCCAAAGTAAAATGGTGATTCCCTAGGGTGAAGGGATAGTGTTGAAGGATTACATCCTGGCACCAAATGGTCTATGCCATTAGCTCTCATTAAATGGGGAAATGCTAGTGATGACCCCATTCCACCCACAGAGTCACTAGAAGGTTCACAACCATGCCAGACCAAAGTGTCCCCAAGGTGTACTAAGCATGATTGGGCAACAATCTTTTGAGGATTGTATCTTGGACCTTGTGAGAGGTATCATCAAATCGTCAGATGCTACATGACCATGTTTCTAAGGGCTACAATAACCTCTATCTATTCTGGGAGATTCAACTTTTTTTGAATTTGGCATGGCAATCTTGCTTGATGCCAAAACTTGCATTGAGACTTAGTTGAAAGTTGCACCATTGATATCTTCCAAACTGTTCATCTTGGCACTGAATGGTCTATTCCATTAGCTCCCATTGGACATGTATACACTAGTGAAAACCCCGTTCTGCCCACGGAGTCATTAGAACGTTTGCGACCATGTCAGACCGAAGTGTCCCCAAGGTGCACTAAGCACGATTGGGCACCAATATTTTGAGGGTTGTATCTCAGACCTCATGAGAGGTATTGGAAAAGCATCAAATACTACATGAATGTGTTTCTGAGGCCTACAATAACCTCTTTCCATTCTGGGAGATTCAACTTTGTTTGAATTTTTCATGGCAATCTTGCTTGATGCCAAAACTTGCAGTGAGGCTCAATTGAAAGTTGCACCACTGGGTATCTTCCAAACTGTTCATCTTGGCACTAAACAGTCAATGTCATTAGCTCCTGTTGGGTGGGTAAACACTAGTGACAACTCTATTCCACCCACGGAGTCACTAGAACATTCACGACCATGCCAGACCAAAGTGTCCCCAAGGTGCACTAAGCACGATTGGGCAACAATCTTTTGAGGGTCGTATCTCATACCTCATGAGCGGTATTGGAAAACCTTCAAATGCTACATGACCATGTTTTTGAGGCCTACAATAACCTCTTTTTGTTTTGGGAGATTAAACTTTATTTGAATTTGGCTTGACAATCTCACTTGGTGCCAAAACTTGCAATGAGGCTCAGTTGAAAGTTGCACCAATAGCTATCAATATAGACTAAAAGTACATGTTTAATCATGAATAATACATTTCAACAAATAAACTTGAATTCTATTGAATTACCTTTTTTTGTTTGGGTGTCCTTGAGGATTTCTTTCTCTTTCCCGATGTCCTCAAGTTAGGTGGGGTACCTTAGCAAAAAGAAATTAACATAAGAGAAATGAATATGATACCACATGGGTTCAATTAAAACTATAAACAAGAGATGTGAAAAATATTGTACCGCAAATATTTCAAACCCAAATTCAATGGTAGACAGTGTGATATCATCAACTTTAGAAATCTGAGCAATCGACAAGCCCTATAAAACACCAAATAAATATTCATATATTAACAAAATATATTTTGAAACATATATATTATTCTATTTTTATGAATATTTTAAAAAAATTACCTCAGGTGTCAAAGCTACACATGTACATCTAGTTGAATAAACACTTTGTGGTGTGTTTGTATCACCTATTGCACCTTGCAATGCATATTACTCATTTATCAATTTAAATTATTCTCTAAATATAAAATATATTTACTTTTATAATATTTAGGTGATTACTTAATAACATGTCAAAACACAAATAAACAAACCTATCTCTGCTCTCTATAAAATACCATCATCATCAAGTCATCTGTGAGGGTTGCATCCTCATTAGTGAATGCATGGAATCTACCCCCACAATGTGTACATGGATGGGATGTCGAACCATCCTCATTCACGTCAGCATCTACCCCAACACATATACCCTGACAATTGGGGCACATATGCTCAATGGGTTGGGCTGATCCAAATGGTGCATCTAATGATGATGGAAGTGGTGTAGGTGCTGATCCACCCTATGCTCTAACAAATTGTGTGTCATGTTCAATAATGACATCAGTCAATGATGTGGTTGCATGAAGATTCTGTAAATCTATAGACTCCTTCACAACTATTGGGACCACAACATGAACCATGGATTTTTTAGCTAGATGCCTCCTATGTTGTGGTTGTACCACCCTACGGGCCCTAGGTCTATCTTGCATAGAGCCTCTCCCTCTACCCTGGAACTGTCAGATGTCAAAGTAATTCAAGCTCTCACCAAGGATAAACTCACAATATAGCTTTCTTAAAAAATATAGAGGCACCTCCCAATTATTACAGGGTGCTTGGTCAAAGACCATATACCACCTATCCCAAAAAGATGCTTTCATTGTATTTTGAACACACCAATGTATAGGAAACTAAGTCATATTTTTTTCTAGGGAGTTACTAGTACTAGGATCGGTTGAAAGAGCACATATGTCACTTTTAAGTATGACTTTATTTTTCACTTCATCATATGACAACCCATCCACATAAAATGCTCAGCATTTATGAAAATTATTGGCAAGTGATGTTTTGAGAGCACTATGGATCACTTTAGGGTTGTCATTTATGGCAACACATATGTTATAGTGATTGCATGTAGTAAGTATGAGTGTTGGAGACACAATCATGAAAATGACTTTATACATAATCAGATTTACAGAGTACTACAGTATTGTTTTGGTCAGTGAAGACAATATATTCTATATGATGTCTTGCGAGCTTAGAGGAAGACATTTTGGGATATGTATGATCTTTGATTAATGTCGCATGTGTTTTGGTATTGATATCAGCAAGTTATAGTGATATGAAGGCATGAAAAGATAGAGGAATAGTGAAACAGGGCATATGAATAGTCGTGACGATTAAGGGAATGCTAGATGGAATGGTAACGTGCTAAGTCAGATAAAGATTGTATATTGTTGACACTTTGGTAATACAAGATCACTGACTTGGTATTTATTATTTGCATGAGTAATTATTATGTTTTAAATTGTATTTGAGAGTTGACTGGATGACAAAATAGATATAAATAAAGAGTGTTTTTTGAAAGTGAGATATGTATAAGATATCTATGAGATATGGATGCAAATTTGGGATATTAGTAATGGTTGATAGCAGATGTGAGATCAAAGATTGACAAAGACTATTGAAAACTATAACTAGAACTATCAAAGTATAGAAGATGCTTGTATTGTTCACTCTTGAGAACACTTTTGTAACTGAATCATTGATTATAAGTGTTGTAAGCTCACTACACCTTAAAAGGATTTTGTATACCTTTAATAGGGTTTATATTCCTCTAACAAGTAAATGTACTATGTAATACTCAGCTCCTAATAGGGCTAGATCTCCTAATAGGGATACTATATTTTAGTGCATAGTTGTGAGTATCATCCCCACCGGGGTTTTCCCTTGGCCAGGGTTTCCTCAAAAACAAATAATGGTGTTATGAGTTATGTGTTTATGATCTTTTCATTTCAGTATTCATATGGTTTATTTAGAATTGGTTTAAGATTAATTTAAAGTTTTGTAATACTGATTCACCCCCCTCTCAGTATTACTCAGTCCTAACAATTGGTATCAGAGCTATTGGCCGTTAGAGAAAACATAAATAGTTTAAGGGAGATTAAAATGGATTCAGAAAGTTTGCAAGAGAACTTTGAAGCAACACTTGATGACCTAGACAAAGAAAAGGTTGAGAATGGAGATTTGAAATTCAAATTAAGAAGAGCAGAATGTTTTATCAAAAAACTAAAGGAATGACTTGAACTTTCAAGAAGTCAGAGACAAGACCTTATGGAAAAGATCAAGGAGGATTCAGAAAATGATACATCAGATCAAGTAAATAAGTTGGAGCAAGAAAAAGAACAAATTAATCTTCTGACGATTAAAGAGATTCAACATGAAAATGATGCAAGATACAAAGTTGAAGAGACTCTAAAGGGAGAAAACACATAGATAGTAGAAATGCAAATTGAACTTGATCACTACAAGGATAAATGCTTGGAATTGGAGAAATACAATTAGATCATTAAAGGTGAACTAACTCAAGCCAAATTACACATTGAGAAGTTACATATGAGCAGTGATAAGATTGATGAACAAAGAGATAGATAGAAACCTAAAGGATATATGACTGGAGTTGGATACAATGAAGGAGAATGTTCTAAAAATCATGAAGAATCACATGACGCAAAGGTTGAAGAAAGACCTACTCTTGAGAGATCTAGAGATCAGACCAAACCTTTCAAAGGTAGATGTTATGGATGCAACAAACTTGGGCAAAGAGATAGATAGAAACCTAAAGGATATATGACTGGAGTTGGATACAATGAAGGAGAATGTTCTAAAAATCATGAAGAATCACATGACGCAAAGGTTGAAGAAAGACCTACTCTTGAGAGATCTAGAGATCAGACCAAACCTTTCAAAGGTAGATGTTATGGATGCAACAAACTTGGGCACATGAAAGAAATTGCAGAGGTAAAGGCCCTTTCAGACCCTTTCCTGGTTATTGTTATAACAACTATGCATATGGACACAAGAAAGAAAAATGTAGGAAACCTGATCAGTCAAGAAATAGGAAAGATTACATCAGAGAAGAATCAATAGCGAAGATCACATGCTACAAATGCAACAACCTTGGGCATACTACAAAGTTTTGTAAACTATAGGTTAATCAGGACATAAGACCACCCATTGTTATAAATGCAACAACTTAGGACATATAGTGAAGTTTTTTAGGTACAATGCAATGGACAAAAGAAGAGGACCACCTCCTATGGTTATAAAGAAGAATATTGGTGATAGCGGTAAAAGTCTTGGTGAATACATGGATGAATTCAAGAATCAATTTAGAATACTAGCAGATGAAGATGATGAAAAGATATGGAAGGTAAAATATTTCAATAAGGCATTGGTTCAGGGAGAGACAATAGATGCTACTATGTCTTCACATGATGTTAACATTGCTACATCGATATGGTGTATATAGTCACTATGGAGTCTATATCTATGATCACGACACTTGGAGATTCATATCCTATGAGCACGAGATTTGTGTTTCACTAGATAGTGTATGAAGTTGAGCTAACTATGATAAATGCATTTACTCACTTGGCATTGGATAAAAGACCTCAAGGAATTTCATTTCATCACCGTTTGATAAGCAGTGACCAAGGATAAGCAGAGTTAAGAAGCATATCAATCACCTAGTAGATACATTGTGTGATCGATCAAAATAGAAGTTCCATAATTCAACATATTCAAGGTATTTAGATTGTTTAATCTATCAAGAAGTTATAGATACACCTGTGATATATGATGTTGTTTATAGGAAAAGGTATAAGTTTAAAAGACACCCTTTTAAGTCTTGTGAGGATGATCCTGAAGGAGCATTTTTGCAAACCGCATACAACTTCCTTCACATAGAAGATAATAGGGCTTACATTCATTGTAAGTATGAGACTATAGGGGATGTGGAAATATACAAGAAGATAGATGAAATGATAGAATCAAATGGAAAAATGAAAGATGAGTTCAAACACCTAAATGACCAATCAATCATAAATCTAACCTTTCTGAATGAATTCAGTGAGACTAAATGGTTGGAGATTATCCTAAGAAGAGTGCATGATCAGTTTATCTAGATAGGAGAACAACCTGTGAAGATATGTAGTCATCTAATTCATGATATAACTGGATTGGACAACACTGGAGCCATCCCTATGGCAGAGAAAAACATTAAGAAGTAAGTTGAAACCCTGACTCATTCTAAATGGGATAAGTGAGATATGACAGTCAATGATATATTCCAACAATATGTGAGATTGGTTTCCATGTTACTTGGATACAAACTTTACTATAGTAGCAGACCTAATTTAGTATCAGCAAGAGTAATAATGATGGCTTACAAAATGGTAAAGGAAAACACCAAGTATAACCTATATGAGATTATGGCATAGAAATTCTTAGAGAATGTAAGGATTGTTAAGAAGGACAAGTCAAAAGCATTTAGATTTGGTTCACTTTGATACATATGTACATTCATATTGAGCATAAATTTCCCAGAATGCACCCTAGAGCATGGAAGGACAACATACCTACTAGTATTCAAATATCAGAGAGCTACTGGAGACAAAATAGCACATGGGTAGATGGAGAGTTATTTTCCATGATCAAGATCCTACAAAGGAAAATGAAGGAAAGGTACATAATCCCTGAGGAATGAGTTGAAAGATATAAGGATACAATTTGTTTCATGGTTGAAACTGATTGTGTATGCTTTGAAGCAGTTTATCCTAGGAAGAAATGGTGCTACCCTATGGGATATGAAGTTATTTCTGAGGTACTTTTAATGCAGATAGATCATGTACTGGCATCATAAATTGACACATCTGAGGAAAGATGGGGAACTTATGAAGAAAAGTCAACAAAAGTAAAAGAAGAGCTGGATAAAGGAACAAGGAAGAGGAAGATAGAAAAGATGGTTGATGAAATGGCAGTGAAGTTTGGAATCACAAAGGAAGATCTAAAGGAAGTAACAACTAAGATGACAGAAGGATCTTCTAGCATGACAATTGAAGCTCCTCCACCTTTTGAAGAAAAAAAGATAGTAAGTACCACTTCTAATGTAATTGATTTATCAATCACCCCTGAGAAGATAGCACAAGAGGATGCACCTATGAGAACACCTAGGAGATCTACAAGATCAAATAGACCTAGCAGCCCTAAGAAGCAAAAGGTTGAAGTGGAAGCAAAAAGAAAAGAAGATAAGGTGAAAGAAAAGAAAGAAGAGAAAGTAGAACAAAAGAAAGCAGAGAACCTATGGAAATCGGACATCAAAATATTGGAGAAAATAATAATAAGAGATGGACATTTGAAGACATTGAATAGATACTATGAAAGGTATGATTCTACTAATCGATCAGTGATTGAAGATATAGTGATTGAGCACCTTCTAGTTTACAAAAGGAGCTTATTGGAGATTGAAGGTAGTATTCCAAAAGATTTGTATGGGAAGCTCAAAATTAGGAACTAATTAACACAATTAGAGGATGAAAAAATAAGGAACAAAGCCATTGAAGATATGTTGCATGTATTTTGTATACAAGAAAGGGAGAAAATAATTAAGGAACTCAAACCCCTAGTAAGGACTAAGGCAAGACTTGTAAAAATAATGGCGAGGAAATATGATGAGGTAATTGAGGAAACAAAAAAGGCATTGGATCAAATATTGATGAGTGACATACCTGAGAAGACTTCATCTCCCAAAGATACCAAGCCTACATCTTTGAGAATGGGAGAAAGCTTTAAGATAGTTGAGGAGAGTATGGAAGGAAGAAAAGTTGACAAGAAACCATAATTCTTTATTGTTGTGTGCCTGTGACACTTGACACCACACTTGATGAAAATGATCCTTTTCAAGGGAAACTTGGATAGTGCGGTGATAGAAGAAGAAGGAGGACAAAAAGAATAAAAAAAAGAAGAAGAACAAAAAGAAGAAGGATGGGAGAAGGAAGGACAGAAAGAGAAGAGATAGGGAAAAATAAAGGAGAAGAGATAAGAGTTGAGATCAAACAAGAACCTGATACTTCCTCCACCTTCTTGTTGGAAAGTATGGCCAAACCTATGAGCACTAATGTGGAGAGTATGGATGAGGATGAATTAATGATGAATTAATGAGATTATTCTTCATGGTATTTGCTAAGGTGAAAGAGAGGTTAGAAAAAAAAGGAGATAATAAGGTTCAGGTGATCGCTAGGGTAGTAGATATTGTGAATAAAATACTCCCTATACCTCTTATATTTCAAGGAAAAGATGATGCAAAGAACCTAACATGGCACTAGACAACTTTGACAGCTATTATGAGTCACTTGTGAAGATCATAGAGGAAAAGGAAGAGAAGAGTTACCTAGAGAAGAAGGTGAAGGAAGTTTTCCAGTCCATCTCATGGGACTTGGGCATTATAAAAGCAACTACAACTAAGGCAAAAATCTATGTTGCACAAGGAATAAATTTGTATAGTTATTGCATCAATCCTATTAGACATGTCAAGAACATTGAGGACATAATAGCCAAGGATAGGGCTACATTGGATAGTATGATGGATAGTTGTGAGACCTCCTCATAAACTATATTAGAAATGGATAGCGTTCATCCAAAATCTTGGATAAGGTAAATGTTTTGGATATAGAGAAAAGGAGAGTAGTGACAAGATTTGGTTTGCTAAAGATTTTAATCACTCCTAAGCTATCAATTCTTGAAGGTCATCTCACTGAGATGGAAAAGATTGGGGAGTCAATGACCAATTCTATACCCACTGAGCTAAAGCTAGAAGAGACTGCATCCTATGCACTAAATGGACTGATTTGTGTCAGTGAACTATTGATTAAGTCTTGGAATGATGAAGTGAAGACCTTGGAAGATTCCTTTCAAGATATTCTGAAAGTGGTGAGTAAGCACTAAGTCCTACATATTTGAAATTTTGAAGTTTTGTGAGTACCTTTGCCATTGATGTCAAAGGAGGAGAAGAAGAGAAAAGTGAGAAGAAGAGAAAAAAAATGAGAGAAGAGAAAATGAAAAAGAAATTTTAAATGAAAAAAAGAGAATATGTATATGTATAGAAGAAAGAAAAGAAAAATGAAGAGTACAGTTAGTACAGTTAGTGTTTTGAACACTTAGTCATTTTTCGCTAAGTGTTGCCATCAATGCCAAAGGGAGAGATTGTTGGCAAGTGATGTTTTAAGAAAATATGGATCACTTAAGGGTTGTCATTTATGGCAACACATATGTTATAGTGATCGCATGTAGTAAGTATGAGTGTTGGAGACACAGTCATGAAAATGACTAAGTACAAAATCAGATTTACAGAGTACTACAGTAT